>JAKJMR010000498.1:753537-891925 GCA_024449315.1 Daboia siamensis | reverse complement strand
CAAACACGCAATAGAGAATATAAATGTTGGATTTAAACATGATGTGACTACATATAAGGAAATTTTGAGCTTGGAGAGGAATGTGTGGTGTTTGAAGTCATATAATCTTTTACGAGAAAAAAAGATTGTACAAACTTGGTTTCAATATGGACAATTACAAGCCAGGTGGAAAGAAGATCAGAAGATTGGTTTTTTGATGGATGATGAAAATTTGGTAAAACAAATTAGAAATCAGGGACCAGCGCATATTAAACGGATATATCTTGCATTGATAGAGATTGACTCAGAAACAGAAATTGTTAAGGATTGTATGATAAAATGGGCACAGAATATTCAGGAAGTTATCACAATGGACACTTGGGAAAAGATTTGGGTGAGAAATGTGAAATTTACGCAAGCTCAAAATCTAAGAGAGAACTTTTATAAAATGTTTTATAGATGGCATTTAGATCCTAGAAAGTTAGCAAGTATGTATCCGAATTACCAGCCCAAATGTTGGAGATGTGGTGGCGAAGATGCAACGTATTTTCATATATGGTGGACTTGCAAAAAGATCAAACCATTTTGGATTAAAATTTGGTGGAATATGCAGAAGATATTCAAGAAAAGGATAAAGTTTTGTCCGCAATTGTTTTTACTGGGCATTATTACTGATACTATTGTGTTGGACATTAATTTGATGTTGAATTTAATTACGGCAGCGAGACTCTTAATAGGGCAATATTGGAAGAAGGAAGAACTGCCGACTATAGAGGAATGGACTTTAAAAGTTTCCAACCTGGCGGAAATGGCAAAGATCTCAGCATATTTGAAAGATCATTCTCAACAACGATATATTGTGGAGTGGAAGAAATGGATTGATTACATCCAGAATAAATATGGGACTAAAAAGTTTCATCTAGCATTTGAATAAGTATATTGCTTGTAGTCAATTTATAAGAGCTAAAGTGCGAGAGATTTAATAGTTTATTGTTGTTAGCATATGAGAGTTTATGATTGGTTATTTTATTTTTATACCTTGTATCTAGCTCTGGGAAGTCCGGGGGGGGGAGGGGGGAAGGGGAGGGTGAGAGGGTGGGATAGGGTTGGGGAGGGTTGGGGGATGGGATGTAATAATTAAAATGTATTGAAAAACTTTTCAATAAAAAAAAAAAAAAAAAAATCTCTTATCCCTCTTGTAATAGGGCCCCTTTATGTTCAAAGTTCTCTATTCTTTTAACCATATTGAAACAAGTGTGTGCTCATGTAATACTCCATCTGTTAGGGTGAGTCAAATCTCTTGAATCTGTCTCTAGCCTTCTTCCCCGCTAAAATATTAGCCAAGAGCTGAAGTTTTTCTTATTCTGTAAAGAAGTTCTTAGATTTAGACAACATCCAGGTATTTTTCTTTCAGACACTTTTTAATCTTATGGCTGGCCCAGCTTGTTCTTTGTTCCCAGCTGTCTTCCTTAAGATTATTTAAAGTTCAAGGGAACAGATTATTTATTGTTTCTAGGTGTCCTGCCAATTTCTGAGTCATTATTGTTAATGTTCTGTGCTCTGATTGTCCACTAGGTATCAGTAGTTGTTTATTTTTCCAGTTTTTTCAGACAAAAAGTTATTATTTTTGTACATTTATTTTTATAATTTCATCAAAACCCTTTAGGATATAGTCTAAACAGGTTTTTTTTAGTTTCTAGATTTGTCCAGACTGTAATATTGTAAATTTAATTTCAATATATTTCTTTCCCCCTTAGTATTAATTTGCCGCTTTCATCTATAAGGGAGTGGGGATGTAGTCCCCTCCCTTCACTTTTGGAAGTTTTCTTGCTTTAGGGGGTCTTTCCCAAGGATTCAGTTAAAAGATAGAAGAGAGAAATCGATGCTCTCACCAGTTCCAAGCATGCTATTCACTGATGTCCTGGTTCATGCTCTTGGACTTCAGCTGCAAAATAGCTTGGGCTAGACACTCATGTACAGTTAGCTTTTCTCCTGTTGGATTGGAGGGCTCCCCCCAGATCAAATGGAATGATCCTTCATGGTCACCTCTTCAGGGCAAATTCAGACCCACTTAGGGTCCCCCTGGCAGGGCGAAACTGGCCTTGGGGAGCAGAGCTCTGCTATCCCACGGCTGTGCACTACGGTGCAAACTGGAAGACCCTCAGGAAGATTTTCAACCAAGACAACATATGTGCACACTTCAAACCCAAGAATACACTAAAACAAAGGTTGTCCACTCCAAGGATAAAACATCCAAACTGAGCAACGTAATATGTACATTACTTTGCAGTGAGACATGTGCAGATCTGTACATTGGGGAAACAAAACAACCATTTCACAAATGCATGGCACAACATAGGAGAACAAACCCATTAGGACAAGATTCAGCAGGTCATCTGCATTTAAAAGACAAAGGGCACTCTTTTGAAGACAGCAAAATCCACATTTTGGAAAAAGAGGGCCACTGGTTTAAAAGAGGCCATCCATGTTAAAACTGAACAGCTTTCTCTCAACAGAGGGGGAAGTATATGACACCACCTATCTCCTGTCAACCTAGCAGTTCGAAAGCATGTAAAAATGCAAGTAGAAAAATAGGGACCACTACAGTGGGAAGGTAACAGCGTTTCGTGTGCCTTTGGCATTTAGTCATGCTGGCCACATGACCACGGAGATGTCCTCGGACAAGCGCTGGCTCTTCAGCTTTGAAATGGAGATGAGCACCGGCCCCTAGTGTCGGCAACGACTAGCACGCATGTGCAGGGAACCTTTACCTTTACCTATCTCCTGTCTACAATGCAGTCCTTTCAGCTGTTCCAAGAAGGCTCCACACTTATTTGCATTCTGATTCAGGTGACCCTGATGTTACAGATCAATTCCCAGATGGCTCAACTGTCAGAGAGCTAATAATTGAAGTTCACAGTGCTAATGACCAGATGACTGCAAAGGATATATATTCTTCCATTCCCCATGATTCAGTCAAAACTGAAGAAGCTTCTTGGATAAGAAGCAAAACCTTTTCAAAGAAAAAAACAAAGAAAGCCCAGTTGTCTTTTGAAAAGCACCTTGGGACAACGATGACCTAGATGATTGAAAATCTCCACAGGCATTTTCCTACTTGTCTGGATTAAATTTCATTTGTGCCATCCATCCCCAAATTGCTCCCAAGCATGTGCTCAAGGTTTCTACAACTTTGTTTGGATTAAATGATGGAAACAAAAGATAGAGCTGTATGTTGCTATGATTTGTTGCCCTTTCAGCTCAGACTTCATGTTAATTTATTTCAGGAATGTTTTGTATGTATGTTAAAAAGAATGGGACAAAATACAGAATGCTCCAAACTGTATAACTATGGCACAGAGCTCCCCAACCTTTTTGGCCTTGTGGACCAGCAAGGGGGAGAGGTGTGATGGCCTCTCCAGATGCTAGCTCAGATGAGGAGGAAGAGATGACTCCGGGGACTTTGGAGAGGGGTGTGGGGTACACCAAGAAGTTGCCAAGGATTCCAGACCAGGAGTGGACAGGCCAGGGTCAGTGGAGAGGTTGCTGGAGGGGTGACTGGATGAACAATCAGCTGATGAAGGAAAAGGTGAGTCACAGCTGCAGCTGGAGAGAGCAGAGGCTCCACAGGAAGAGCAGCTGTAGCTGGCCAATGAGGAAGAGAAGGAATTGCCTCCATCCCCGATTGTGCTGGGCTGAGATGAGGCAGCACAATGGAGGTCAGCAAGGCTACTTACAAGGCGGCAATCTTTCCCCTCCTGATGAGCTTGCACTGGTCAGCGGCTCTTTAGCTCAGCACATGGAGCACAATGTGGCTGGGAACAATGCATCAGTTTCTTGCAATGTGTTCGTTCAGCCATCGTGATTCTTGCCGTAGACTTAAACCTTGATTCTGCTACTGGACTTGGTTGCTGCTTTTTGGACTTTGGACTTGCTTCTTGGACCTTGAACTTGGATTCTGTTTTGATGATTTGTGCTTGGACTGTAGACTTGTCTTTGGACTCTGAACTTGCTCAGTGAGGGGGTTTTATGGACTTGCTCTATGCTTCTGGATGGGAGAATTGGACTTGTTGGATTTTGCACTAATTCCTGTCTGGAGGTGAATCCTGGGAATAATATTTGGTGTTGGCAAAACCTCAATAAAGCTTCAACCCTTGGAGTATGTGCCTATGAGGAGCAGGACAGGACAAAAGGTGAAAGTTCAGTATAGAAAAGAAACCATTGAAAAACTGATGTTACTTTAGCTTTATTTTAGCAGCTCAAGAGCAAGTTTTGCAGGAAAGTCAACATTCAGCACATAACAAACAACAGCAGATGATGTTCTTTTTGTAATGAAAAGGATTAAACCAGGGGTTCCCAATTTAATGTGCTACAGTAGCACAAACAGTAATGGGAATTGAAATGCCAGTTAGTCAGACCATCAGGAGTCATCAGAATAATGCCTACAGCTATCCAGGCATTTTGCAGTGAATCAAGCACAGACAAGTTAGAAATATGATTAGCAAATAATGCATCCAAATAATGAGAAAAATGCTAAAGATAAAACTGAACTGTGGAAACACCGTTAAAGTCATCAAAATCTAGGTCATACCTGTGATGTGATACACTGCTGGAATTATTAACTGGACACATGTTAAAGGTTGGCAGTTCAAAACCTAAGTAACATGTGATAAGGTGAGCTTCCATTACTTTCCTTAGCTCCTGCCAGCTTAGCCGTTTGAAAGCATGCAAATGCAAGAAGATAAATAGGTACCACTTTGGTGGGAAGGTAACAGAGTTCTGTGTGCCCTGCATATAGTCTTGCTAGCCACATACTGGTAGCCACAGAAGCGTCTTTGGGCAATACTTGAGTACTGCCCCCTACAGTCAGGCATGACTGGTAGGGAAAACCTTTACCTTTTTATATTTCTGAAAGGACTGTTTGAACCCCATGAAGTTAGTCTACCTAGCCTTGTAGTATCAATGCTAATACTGGCAATAGATGTCCAGCTGGTTAGAGTCAGGTATAATCTCTGCTTTGATGACTTCTTCTGCTCTAAGCTTTTGTTCATTTCTTTGATGGTAAAGGTTATTCTATATCAGAAACTTGATTTTTAAGGGATTACAGACTGCCATTGTTTGGGATTTAATAAATAAGATACTATTATCTGCTGCCATTAATGATAGGCGTAACATACTATTGAAAAATGACTCATTAAAAGCAGGGTTAGAAGACAGCAGCTCTCTAAATTTGTTCCTTACAGACCCAGCAAAAAATCTAAGAGGAAGCTGAAAACCAATATTTTAGTTAAGATAAATTAGTCCTAGACCTGTTTTTTTTAAAGTTATATGATATGTTCCTTTCATTTCATATGAAGGACACTATAGAATAATCATTTAACACATGTTGGGTTTAAAGTGGCCTATTAGTATGCTACTATTAATATTTATAATTTTAGGTAGATTTATGATCTGTTCAAAACAATTTTGACCTGATAAAAGCAAATTTAAATCTGTCAGGTCCAGCATGTTTCTCTCCACATTCATCACTTGGATGGTTTCTTCATTGTTTGTAGAATTATTTCTTTTGCCCTACATTTAATCAATTTCATATTCTATTAACATGGAGAAGAGAGAAGGGATGCTGTTCCTCCTCATGATGATGCTCAAATGATGAAGTGTGCTTTGATCACACAAGTAACTTTCTTTCACAGTTCTGCTGCAATATTCCATGAAAATATATAATGCATGGAGCATGCGTCTCAATGAATATTTTTACATCTGTCCTCTTTGCCTCTCCACTATAAAAGCCTTTGGACAGTCTACTCTTGTTTTACCACATAAAACTAACTATACTGCTCTCATGTTCCTTAGCTTAGTTGTTCCTATGAACAAAGATTTCCAATACTTTTTCCTTTTAGAATTGGTGTCCAGGTCTTTGATTACTGTCTGAATTGAGGTAGTCAGAAAATTAGCTTTCAAAATGTATTGTACTTTTCTACCACAAAGCCCACAATTACTAGTATTTTTATGTTCACACTCTTTCCTAATGATCTGTAGCTTCAGATGAAGTTGCTTAATGAGCTAATTGTCTGTGGAGATTTTCAGCCATAGAAAATGACTGAGGTTATGGTTATCCCAAAGGTGTTTTTTCAAAAGATAAGTGGACTTTGTTTTTCCTTGAAGACAGTGTTCCGAGTGCCTTTGGCATCTAGTCATGCCGGCCACATGGCCACGGAGATGTCCTCAGACAAGCACTGGCTTTTCGGCTTTGAAACGGAGATGAGCACTGGCCCCTAGAGTTGGAAATGACTAGCACGCATGTGCGGGGGAACCTTTACCTCTAGTATCATACTGACCAATTTTCAGAACAACAAGATTAGAATTAAAGGGGAGGCCACCTGTCTGTTAAGGTTAAAAAGTTTCATGGGCACCTGGATGTCGTTGTGGTAGAGGGCCAACGAACCAGTTTAATAGGGTTAGATTGGTTTGAGGCATTAGGAATCTTAATTACCGGCATTAATTGAACGCATGGGGGTAACATCGAATCTGTCTGCAAAGAATTTGCAGATGTGTTCGATTCGAAGCTAGGAACGTACACAGGGCCCCCAATTTCATTTAAATTAGACCCAAACATTATGCCCATCAGGATTAAACCCAGAAGAATCCCATTCACATTGAAACATAAAATTGAAGCAGAATTGGACAAATTAATTGAACAAGGAGTATTGCAGCCTGTAGATGGGGGGGAATGGGAGCCCCTATAGTTACCCTACTTAAACCTAATGGGGAAATCTGTATCTGCACAAATTATAAGTGCACCCTAAATAAGGCTTTAAATAAGCATGCTTACCCAGTCCCAATGGTCGGCCATGTTCTCGCTTCCCGTCAGGGTGGCGCCATTTTTGCTTGGGACAGGCATACTAGCAGCTGCCTGTTAGCGTGGCTACAGCAGCAGCTCAAACTATCGTTACACACAAGGGAGCATTCAGAGTGAATCATTTGCATCAGTGTGGCACCAGGGATATTTCAGGAAATCATGGAACGAACATTAAAGGGCATCCAAGGTGTGAGCCCATACTTTGATGATGTTCTCATCGCAGGTGAAACAGAAGAAATTTTAGCTAATAGACTCAGGGCTGTACTGAGTAGGCTTTGTTCCACAGGTCTCAAATTAAAAAGAGGTAAATGCAGCATTGGGGTTGATTCTACAGAATTTCTGGGATTCCAAAGATATGCAAATGGAATCCACCCCACAGAATCAAAGATTAGGGCAATTAAAATGGTCCGCAGTCCCAAGAATAAAGCTGAACTACAGACATTTTTAGGCTTATTAAACTTTTACCATACTTTCCTACCACACAAAGCTGCTATAGCTGAGCCACTACATTGGCTTCTTGATAAAAAAAGCTGTTTGGAAGTGGACTAGCCTGCATGAAAGAAGTTTCCAGGACCTTAAGGGTCTGCTGTCTGACAAATGTACTGTCACCCACTACATTGAATCCAAGCCTGTCTGCATCGCTTGTGATGCTTCTCCCTATGAAGTGGGAGCTATATTGAGCCATTTAGAGAAAAATGGGAAGCAAGTTCCCATAGCATTTTATTCCAAAACTTTATCAGTGGCTGAAAGAAATTATGCACAAATAGATAAGGAAGCCTTAGCCATAGTAAAGGTAAAGGTAAAGGTTCCCCCGCACATGCGTGCTAGTCGTTTCCAACTCTAGGGGCCGGTGCTCATCTCTGTTTCAAAGCCAAAGAGCCAGTGCTTGTCCGAGGACGTCTCCATGGTCATGTGGCCGGCATGACTAGATGCCAAAGGCGCACAGAACACTGTTACCTTCCCACCGTAGTGGTCCCTATTTTTCTACTTGCATTTTTACGTGCTTTCGAACTGCTAGGTTGGCAGAAGCTGGGACGAGTAACAAGCGCTCACTCTGTTACGCGGCACTCGGGATTCGACCCGCCAAACTGCCGACCTTCTGATCGACAAGCTCAGCGTCCTAACCCACTGAGCCACCGCGTCCCTTCCTTAGCCATAGTAGCAGGGATCAAAAAAATTCACGATTATCTATATGGTAGAAAATTCACTGCATTCACTGATCACAAGCCCCTCTTGGGCTTGTTCACAATCGAAAAGCAAATGCTCCACATATTATCACCTAGAATGCTCAGGTGGTCCATATTTTTATCTGCCTATAATTTTAAAATGATTCACAAACCTGGAAAAGAAATGGGCCATGCTGATGGCCTAAGTAGGCTTCCCTTCCAGTGTATTGATCCTGATCCAGCCCGTGCTACACAAATACTGTCCACACTGGAGTTACCTGAATTCCCCCTCCATGCAGGGAACATAGCTGCATTGGTGAAGTCTTTCTTGGAGGAATTCCTTTTCTCCAGAGGTGAGAAATGCAGAAAGGCAGAAGACCAAATGTAGGCCTGTTCACCACAAATATGTCAATCCATTCTGTGTTTTTGCATATAGTTTTAAAATAAATATATTTGCAAATGAAGCTTTGAAAATGTTGTTTTATTCCTGTTAATTGTATCACTGTTAAAAGCCCTTAAAAAAGGGAACCACAGCTGAGGATTGCCATTGAATTTTACCTCACTTGGCAACACGTTGATGACCTTTTACCTCACTTGGCAACAGGTTGATGACCTAAACTGATACCAATGTTTCTGAAACAATGAGTTAGCTGGAGGGAAGGGTTGATTATCTCTCCCTCCCTCCTTCTCGTAGTTAATCAGTTATACATGTTTTAAGCCATATAAGCCTTCTTTGTAATTTGACTTTAAATACAGAATACAAAATAGAAATAAGAATAAAAAATGAAGCTAAAATTAAAAACCTAGTAAAGGATGCTAATGCCCACTGATGATATAGTAAAATAGTGAATATAATGGATACTAGTATTTGTCTTTGATCACAATCGTAGACTAGTAGAAGTGTCTTCTACAAGGGCAAGCATGATCAGGCATGGGGAAGCTGTCAGCTCAGCCACATCCAGAGAGATGCCTCCAACAGTGGGTCAGTGGTGGGATTCAGATATGTGAACAACCAGTTCTCTGTGTGGATGCCACTTCCAGAAGTCCATTCTGGGCCTGGGCAACAAAAAATTAGCTACCGGTTCTGCTTAACTGGTGCGAACTGGCCGAATCCTACCACTTCAGTGGGTTCCAATTGGTTTTGCACAAAACTCACCAGCATGATAAGCAGTAGAGGATTGTCAGGCTAGAAGCCACTGTAAAACGTGCAACTGTTTTACTAGTCATATTTCAAAAATATGGGTCACATAGCAAAGTTCCAATACATAGCAAGTATTTTTAAAAAATTAAAAAGGAAAAACTAATCTGGTTTTCAGTCTGAACGCATGTGATATTCATTGCCACATGGATATTTTTAGTATGGTAAGAAAACCAGTTAAATTTGATCAGATTAACATATTTGGAATTTTTATTCACACTTAAATTTGCATTTTACATTGAGTTGTCCATCTTTAATAGAATAAGCAAAATTAATGTTGCTATGTTTTTTATGGCAGCCGAGAAGCCATTAACCACATATTAAATTGATTCATATAAGACACATTGCAAAATAACTAGAAATGATAGTGGATATACAGTACAGTTCTTCATTGTGTAGGAGATTTACTCACACATGGAAATCTCAATATCATACTTCTGTCAGGACCTACTTCAAGCCCACAGCTTAAGAAAGCAGAACTCTTGGAAACAATTTCTTCCAAGCAGGAACTTTTATTAAGAATAGGAGATAGCAAGCATAATAGACAAGATCTGTGATTTCCTGCACACCACAGTAGATTATAGTGTCCCCGAGCAGGATCCCACCCCATAGATTGACCCTCGCCCATGTGGGATAGCCAATCCCCAAGTGTTAAGTCTGTTGTGGGAACCGAGGAGATAATATTGACCCATCTCCAGCTAATGTGAGCGTTGGTGGCTCTTCACACCTTCTCTGGGAGCGCAGACAAAATCCAGGCATTGAGGTTAGATTCCTATCTCTTCCTTTGTTCTATCTCCTCCTTTGTTCTTAACTGATGGTTTAAAAGATAGAGTTCAGAGAGAGAGATAATGCAAGAAACAGGCTACAGACCCAATAAACAAAGTAAGGGATTACATTGTAGTAAGGGGAGGAAGTGAAAGCAATGTCCTGCAGGCACATCCCTCCCTCCCCCTTGGAAGCATGGCAAACCCCAGGAGAGGTGGAATGAAATAGAAGTGAAATGAAATAAAATAGGAATGGGTTTTGACAACTTGTAAATACTGTGAGACAATGCAGAAAACATCAGGATTCAGATTTTTGACCTGTTGACTACTACACCAATCAGCTATTCAGTTTTCCAAAACCTGATGTACAGTCTACCCAACTATACACACATATGTTTATGCAGTGTGTGCAAAAAATAGATAATAAATGTCTTTTATTCCAGTGACAGAGAAAATTACTGGCTGAACTAAGTTTGCTTCATTTCCATTTATGTTTTTAAAAGCATCTCTAACTTGCAATAAAAATGAAAACAAACACATATATATTTTTTTCTCCTGAGAAGAATATTGGGTTTTTAATATCTGCAAATAGGATTCCATGAAGATCTTTATTCATGTATCTGACATCCTCAGCAAACAGTAACCACATTCCTAATTTAAATCTCTTTGGGTTTATAAGAATTTACACTTATTGAAGCCAGATTATCAGCAGAACTATTTTCCTCATGATTTGACTGGGACAAGACAAAGGTATTATAGGTTTAAATGGCTAGGTGCAAATTTTTGTCTAAGTTATAAAGTAGTTTATTTGGCTTTGGGTCTTGTGCACTTAACTGTTCTAGTTTATTAATCATGAATTATAAGCTATAAATCCAGCCAACATACATCCAGCCAATTGCTCTTGGACATGACTAAATATGCTGTGGCTTTGCTCACTGTGGGAACCAAACAATGATAGCATACATAAAGGCAATTGATTTAAATTGATGTCCTCAAAATATGACTAAGTTTTAAACCAATCTCAGTAATTTATAGCATCTGCTTTTAAAGCCAATTAAAGTAGTAGACACCGCCAGAACGTACATGAATAATAATGTCATATATATGTTTATCAGAAAATTTAAGATGATCTTTTTTCTTTAAAAAAAATGCCTTTTGTCATGAACCTGCAGTTTTATTGTAAACAATATGCTCAAAGTTCAATAGCTCTGACATTTTTACATAGGATATAAGAACAAAAAGTGTTTATGTTCGTTGTTGCCTTTCCATAGGCAGTTGTTTTTATCTTTCTAAATGTCTCCACGGTTTGTGAGGTCAATATCTTTTGCTCCTCCACTTTGCTGCCCTGTTACAATTGTAAGTCTGCTGAAAGGAATGACTTTCATAACTGTTTTCTTCAAGGAATACCATCGATCACGCCAGGTTACCCAGATAATGCCATTGTCATAGCTATGTGGACCAGCATCTTTCTCGCTATAAACACCTCCTACAATGTGAAAAAAAAATGTAAAATGTAATTGATCCAAGAAATACTGTTACATAGCTTTGAGATACATAGATAAGTAGTAATTTTAAGACCATGCTAAGTGAGCATTATATAATTTCATTTACTCTAGTATCAAGTACAACATGAACGGTATCAAACTGCTACAGACATAGTGTTTCTTTTAACATTTCTGCATGAATTATAATCCAAAGTTGGAATTTCCTATCATGAGATGTGCTGGCTACCAGTTTGGCTGGTTTCCAAAAAAAAAAAAAAAAAGATTGCAACAGTTCATGAAAGTAACAAGGATCAATGGCTATTAACCTTGATGGCAATGTGACTGTCTCTGACAGCCAGGGTCCAAACCAGCAAAGACATATTCAGTTTGCTCCTTATGTTTTTATGCTTATTTAGAAGTTCTGTGGGATTAAATCAGATTGATCTTTTAGTAGGTATATTTAATTTAGGTCTAATAAGCAAGAAATTTATGTTGCAGACATTTAGCTCTCTTTTTTCAAAAGAAGAAGGAGGACTTGAACTAAAACCTACTTAAAATACTTGACAATGGAAGATATCAAAAGACTTTGTTCAGCTAACCTCCACTTTTCCTCCTTAATGATACTTTGTGGAAAAAAAGACAAAAGTGGTATGAAGAAAGGCTACACGTTAGTGTTATCTGTGCCACCTCAGTAAAAACTATCGGGAAAGACAGAAAGCAGGTGTATGGGAAATGTTTCACTCAGAGATTGCATTGTGTATGTGGGGAACTTCCAAACATTACCTTGATAATATTTGCCATTCAAATGCGCAGCATGGCATTTGTTCATCCACCACCCAGATCCATCTTGTTCAGCGCAGTTGCCTTCATATTTATCATTATCATTGTCATGCGTGCTAAACTGAATGCCATTGTGAGAAGTAAAAAATTTGTCACTCGGATCACCTCCAAACTCAAACCCATCAAAGGCATCCCCAGCTTCGCCCCCAACAAAGAAGGCATAGGTCAAACGGTATTTGTCATCTTCATTTCCCAACTTGAAATGGGCATAATCTGCATAGCTGTGAGGGAGGGAGGGGGAAGAAAAGAAAATTACTATTAACTTTTTGTGGCCTTTTATTTCTTGGCCATTCAGTTGTGCGACATGATGCAAATATTTCAAGGGTTTGCACTCATTCCTGAAAGATTATTAAAACACTTAATTTCAGGAGTTATACAAATACACAGGATATACATAGACAAGCAAATAATGGGGAAAAATATATGATCATTCTTGCTGCAAGACACTGCGGAAACAAACAACTATTTATTTGAAACTAATGGAGCAAACTAACCCTAGGTCAGAGGTCCCCAACCTTTTGGGCACCAGGGACTGGTTATGTGGAAAGAGGCTTTTTTCATGGACTGGAGGGATGTGGTTTTGTGTGCTGCCTGCAGCCTGCGGATGGGGCTTTCTTATTTGTGCGGACTGGTTGCTGGCATGCCGTGGCCTGGTACTAGCCCACGGACCAGGGGTTGGAGACCCCTGCCCTAGGTAATATTATAAGGCTAAAAGCAATTTAAGCTCCACTAATTTGAATGGATTTTAAATATGTTTAGCTTGTAGAAGCATTACAAGTTGCAGTCATCTTATCGTACCACTACTAGGGCAGCTAGCTAAAATAGCCATTTTTGCTGATCACCGTCACATTAGCTATGAACCTTGGGCTGATAAAGAAATCTATACCTTTTTTGGTTATTCCAATCCTCCACCTCTACTCTCAAGGCATATGGAACTGTAGTCTGCGTAGTTATTAAATGAATCTTTTCATTTCCCAACCAGAATTCTGTATTGTCATTTGGTGACAGATGTCCAAATCCTTCCTTATACTGAATCCAGTTTCTCTTAAAGTCTTCACTGCCATCAAGCCTCTGTAAATAAAACAGAAGAAGGAGAGAGATTATATATTACTGGACCCAGGGCTCCTTTGTTGTAATTTCTTTTCTGTGATATGCTTACCCTCTGTAAAACTGTCCACCCATTGCCCAGATTGTCGATTTCACAGTACACCAGGAACTGTTGCTTGGCTTTCAGGGGTTTTATGAAGTATAGCCCACTCTGCCTTGCACCTTTATTAGCAATGTCTTGACAATCTATGATTAACATGTAAGAGAGAAGTGGCTAGTAATAACTGCAATCCACTATATTCATTGTTAATTAATAAAAACCTCCTTTATTTTAAATGATAGCTTAGCTGAAAACAATTGGAACCAATCTTTGCCTTAGCATACTGAATGAAGGAAGAAGAATAACTTGGTTTATTTCTGCACCTTAGAATGTTTTGGAAATAGCAACTGTATTTGTGATGCAGCATGTTATGTGAAACTAGCCAATATAGGTTAATAAGGCCTGGTGGGTAATATGTTTAGATGTCTGCAAATATGTTTAGATGTCTGCAAATGTTTCCATTAGCCCTCATGGCTATGACTTCTATAGGAAGCCCATTCAAGAATTATTGATGGTTCTACACAAAAGCTGATACGGGAATAAGTAAAGCAACATGAGCAGAATTATAAACTATATTTTTGTTTGATACATCATTATTATAAAACTAGTTTCTATTTTGTTTAAACAGATATGAACTTTTTGAGCTTTAATATTTCATCTGAAAGTGGTACCTTGTTGATCTTCACAGCAAACTTACAGTACAAAACTGCAGCTGGAAAAAAGTGTCCTAGCCTAGGCCATTGTCTAAGAGACTTTTTTTAAAAAAGCATTAACAAATATTTGTGAGGCACAAAAGATCAGGTCCACACATGAAGGTCCAATTAAACTGATTTAATGCTACTCATGCCTATGCACATGAATATTCTCAACTAACAATTAACATCTGCTAGGAATTAGATAGGTCAATGGAATTTTGTGTGTGTGTATGTGTGTGTGTGTTGAACTTAGTTCACCTGTGGTTATGTAGAGATTTTAGGCCAGGGGTAGGCAACCTTGGCTCTTTTATGACTCGTGGACTTCAACTGCTGGCTCAGGAATTCTGGGAGTTGAAGTCCACGAGTCATAAAAGAGCCAAGGTTGCCTACCTCTGTTCTAGGCTGATCTCTCTTTTAATTCCACTCTAGGTTCTGCCACTCTTCCCTACTTACTTACTCACTTACTTATTTGCTTACTTATTTATCCAGTTTCTATAGCCATCCATCTCAACCAATGACCAGTGGCAATGGTATGTTTCCTATCTTTAGCCTTAAGGTTATGGAAATAATTATCTTCTTTTAGCTTCTCATCTGCTGTTGATGAGAATCCATCTGGGGGGGAAATGGCCAACTTCTTTTGGCCTTAATCAGCCTTTGAGTGACATGTTGGAAGTCATACTTAATGATTAAGAAATTGGTGCTTCCAGGACCAGGAAGTGAGTAGTTCAAAGGCAATAATCAGTGCCTTTATTTCATTTACATGTAATTAATTTGAAATTAAACGAGCTAAATACAATTAATATTTCACCCATTTACAACTTATTACAACCTAGAGCAGACATGTCAGACTTGCGACATCACGTGACGTTGCGCGATGTATGTAGGAGCCTTAGTGGAGCAGTGGGCTAATGCCTCCTTAAGTAACACCAGCTGCCTGCAATTAGTGCAGGTTCGCATCCCACCAGGCTCAAGGTTGACTCACCCTTCCATCCTTCCAAGGTAGGTAAAATGAGGACCCAGATTGTTGGGGGCAATTAAGCTGACTTTGTAATAATGCCGCTTGGGGTGTGTGTGAAAGCCCTAATAAGCAGGCATATACATAGAATGAAGGCTACTGCTAAGCTTGTAAGCCGCCCTGAGTCTTCGGAGAAGGGCGGGATATAAATGGAATAAAAATAAAAATAAAAATAAATGTATCAGAACTTTTTCCCATTGCCGGCAATGGGATGGGCGCGGTTTTTCCGTGACGCTCTGGCCCGTGGGCTGGCAGTTTGACACCCCTGACTTAGAGGGAACATTTAGTGGGGCATAATATGATATGCATGCAGTCATGATAAACCAGATTTCTGCATAGAATATTTGCATTATCCCTATACCAACATGCTTTTCACAACATTTGAAGCCACAGTTAAAGTGCTTTTGCATACACAGTTTCTTACTGGCTTATTTTTGGATTATTTCTATTTGACAATAATTTTAAATACCATTAATTTAACATAATACACCAGATCATAATATCCAAAATTCTAGTTATAAAGATATTTGACTATTAAAATGAAGAATGTAACTGATACCAAATGAATTGTTCTATAAATAAGCATGCTTGGAATTGAGGTCAAAAGGTAATTATAGCAGTAACATCTACAGCTGAAATCTGTTAATATCCACTGAAATCAACATTTCTGTCACTTTAAAAATAAGTAAAGCACTTTTCAAATTTGTTTTGTTAAGATTTTGCCTCTATGTCTAATTGCTCTTAATTTAATATCTTCTCAAAAAATAAATTTAACCTGAAAAAGATAAATCAACAAATTATTTCTATTAATTTATAATATGTTAAAGACATGCTTTTAAAAATCAACTGCAGATTAGATTGTAATGAATGTGGCTCAAAATGTAAATAATAATAATAATAATAATAGTAATAATAATAATAAAGTTGGAAGGGACCTTGGAGGTCATCTAGTCCAATCCCCTGCTCAGGCAGAAAACCTTATATCATTTCAGGCAAATGGCTGTCCAGTCTCTTCTTACTTTTGGCTTGGTAAACAATTCTTCAGAGAAAAACGGATAGAATTTAGTGTTAGCAAACAGCTTGTTACTCTTACCTCTTCCAGTTAATTCTTGTATCTGAACAGTGTCTTTACATGGCTGTTGACATTGTGCTTCGAGCTGAACAGTTTTCTGCTTTAGCAACTGAATCTTGTTATTGTTTGATATCAGTATGTCTGTCAATTGCCTGGAGTTTAAAAAGTATAATATAGATTGATCATAGAAGCACTTGAAACTCACACATGATGGCAGTGAGAAAGCAGTGAGGAATGAAAGAAATGGAAGGGAAAATATGAGTATGCACTGAATTATATCATCTATCCACTGAATTTACAGTTTGAGGTGGGATTCTAAAATAATCCTCGCCTCTTTATGTATTCACTGTTTAACCAGAGAATTCCTGAATGGGACTATCAATGTGGAGATCAACTCCTGTATATATGCTTACGTGAGGCACTCTACTAATATTTTTCAGTTTGTATAATATTTTTCTTCTCACATTACACAAGGAAGGCCCAGTAGTTATAATGAAAAAAAAATGGAAATATAAAGATATAATTCAAACTAAGGAAATTATAAAGGCTCTAAAATGGATAAATAATTCTCTCTTAAGCTGATATGGGGAGCCTGAAAACTATTAAAAATTGGTAACTATAACTTTAAGAGGTCCCAACCATTGTAGCCAACAAAAGAGAATATTGGGAGCTAAAATTCAACATATCTGGAGAATGCCAAATTTGTTCCTTCCCTATCCCAAAGGATTGCCACATGGATAAGGCATGCTAGATAAGTAAGTCATGTATATAGTAAGATAACAAACCGATACTCTCTCAGCATTTTTGCTATTCTTTATCGTTTTTAAAATGTAAAGATTATTTTAAAAGTAAGTAATTCTGCTTTAGTTAAAATACAGAGCAAACTCTATGCTTCTTTTAGATGAACAAGAACTGTCTGATGAAGTCTGGCTCTATTCATATTTACCTCTCCAATTAAGTACATACTGTAGTGTGTGTGTGTGTGTGTGTATGTATATATATATATATATATGTATGTATATATATATATATATATATATATATATGGCTGACTGACGAAAACAAATAAGTTTGAAATGCATATCAGTCTCCCTTTAATTCTTTGTTAGCAAAACCAATTTATATATATTTATATATATTCTGTTGGAATAATAAATGGAAACCCTTTAATTAATGTTTTTGCATTCTCAGCACTGAAAAAAATAATTAAACCTACTGTATTATATTTTCATGGCCCACAACGATGTTTTCATATTTGATAATTTCATCAATGATTTGTCTGGACTTCTGTGTATAACCTGGAATTACATCTGTAAAAAAAAAAAGCAGGGATGCATAAAACATTAAGGATACCAAACTAAATAATTGAGATAGCAAAACTGTTTATGGTAGCCTTTTATTCTCACTTGACTGAGCTGCGGGCTGTGAGCCATGCACTTGTTGGATTTGGCGTATCAAATTGTCAGTTACTCCTGAAGAATTAGAAATATCCTCCAACAATCGTTCAAGGATCTGCAGATCTCGTTCAACATCCGAATGATATCTAGTTATGAAATCTGCAATGCCACATGTCGTAGGACAAAAGTTGCCCTGAAGAAAAAGAGAATTCTTTTAAATCTTATCAACTAACAAGAAATGTTTTATAGCTTGACAGTAGAGATTTTTTTTTCTATCCACATGAGTTGATGTGGTACAATGAAGTGATTTGCAATAAATAAAAGTCTAAACACAGGAGAAATAAAAACAAGATGAGTAATACGCCTATACTGGATTGTCATTTGTTAGTCTAAAAAGAATCATGCACTTTAGTAAGAACTTCATGTTTACAGCTAACAATCTATAATGACCACCTGATTAGAAAGGACTGCAGAAATAACACAGATATTGACTTACGAATCGTTCATCCAAGATACAGCAGTTTTCACGCGTGGCAAAATACTGAATAAAAGAAAGAAAGAAAAAAAATCAACATAGCATTTCAGTGATTATGATATTTTGGTGACTACATATTTTACACAGATCCATACCCTGCCCAGTTAAACTTACTGCAGTACAAGTTGAAAAGAAGTAAAATAGAAGAGGCAGCCACTTGTTAAATTTTGGCGGCATTGTGTCTGTTGCTTCCAGAACCGCCAAACACAGGAGAGGCAGTACTTAACCTGTGTGAGTTTGTGGACTTCGGAGAACTGAACTTATTCTCTAAACTGTGCAGGGGCAGTTTAAGAGATCATGTGACATTTAGCGGGTGAAAATAGGTGGGGCTGAGACATAAGGAGGGCAGTCTCTTCTGGGCCGTAGTGGGAGTGTTTCCAGAATTTGCTGGCACCCATTCATTGTATTTTTTTTAATACTAGGTGTTTCTCACTTACCTCTGCCAGAAAAACCTATGGAAGGATAACTTGCCCTATGAAGCAATTACTTCCAGTAATCATTTGCAACAGAGCTGACTTGCTTGTTTGAAGGACCTGAATGCAAAAGATAACAAATATTTCAAGAGTAGCTGGCTCTCACAATTTCCACCCTGCTCTTAGGGGAAAAGCTAAATTTTGGTAAACATGACTCATGTGAAAAAAAACCAACTTCAAGGCATAGCAATATTAAAAGTTTCTGAGTGCAGCACAAGAAAGCAGTTTTGTTAATTAGGAGTGAAAGGAAAATGGCTCTTTTCTTTGTCTACATTGCCTCTAATTTCTTCTAGCTCCCCTGATCTTGCATCAGTTTAAAAATATCAGTCATATTGGGTTAAGTCACAGGACAAACAGTATTTCTGCATCTTTCTAATACTCCCTGATGATCAGAGAGCTCAAAATGGTAAAATTGTTTTATTGCATTAAGAGCAACAGAATTTTAGTGAAAGATAATCTAGGAAGTATGAAGCAAGATTAATTTCTACAATGCAGAAATGATTCTATTGTTTTTTATCCTTCAGCTACAAGCATTTAAGTTGCATATTATATAGGTGCTAAGGTTTCCCATTGACTAGCCGATCCTGTTTTTTTCAATGAACAAAAATTCTGATATACATATATAGTAAGATATTTCATATTACCAAAAAAAACCCCACCCTATCATTATTCGGGGCTAGCACCAGATGTATTTTACTTATTAATTTCTTTGTGTATTTGTACATTGGCAAATATTCATAGTGGGTTACAACATACTAAAAACCAAGAAAAGCACCCATATTAAACGCAACATTTAATTATAATAATAACAGCCCGATAATAAAAAAAGGACATCTGGTTAGGAACAATCACAATAATTCTCCCTTTAAAGTTCAGGCTGTAAAAGCATTCAGGAAGCAGCCAGTTTAATTTCTAGAGGGAAGAAACTCCATTAGTTCCATAAGGGGCCACCACAAAGAAGAAAGGGTCACTTTTCCAAAGCACCAGAAAGTAAATCAAGAAACTATGGATGGAAACTAATCAAGCAGAGAAGCAACCTGGAATTAAGGAGAAATTTCCTAATAGTGAAAATAATTAACCAGTGGAGCAGCTTGCCTTCAGAACTTGTAGGGGCTTCATTGCTGGAGCTTTTTAAAAAAAGATTGGACAGTCACCAGTCCGAAATGGTATAGGGTCTCCTGCTTGAGCAAGGGATTGGACTAGAAGACCTCCTATATCCCTTCCAGCTGTATTCTGATTGATTGATTGATTGATTGATCAAGTAAGGTGCTTAGCTTCTCATAGGTAGAGATGAACATAAATAACATCATAGAAATGTAAAATTGTGTTATATGTGTCCTAGGGCCCACTGAGATGTGCAAAAATTTGGTATTTTCTACATATATTGCCTTCAGTTAAGGCAAACTAAACTAAAACAGTTAAAGTTTAAGTACTCATGCAGGGATTTTAGCCTCATGCAACTTTATAATCACTTATCAGTTTTTAATTCCTCAAGATGGAGGTAAATCAACTCAGGATAAGATTGCAACAAATGTAATTTAGAACTTGCAACTTGAAGTCAGAGTGGCTTATAATAAAAATGAAACTCAAAATTATATCAGAAATAAGACATCAATTTCTCATCTTCTTATAAACCATGGATATTTATTAACCAATTTTCTATAATTATATAATCTCCCAACCTAATTATGTTAATATTTTCCCTTGAAACTTTCCTTGAATGACTTCTAATCGGGGGTAAATCAAATAGTCCTGGATTTACAACAGTTCATTCAGTGACCATTCAAAGTCACAGTAGCATTAAAAAAAGTGGTTTATGGCCATGGTTACATGATCAAACTTCAGATGCTTGGCAACTGACTCATATTTATAAATGTGCAGTGTCCTGGGATCATATGATCACTTTTTGCGACTTACTGACAAAGTAAGTCAATTGGAAAGCCAGATTGACTTTACAAATGCCTAACTAACTTAAAAACTGGCAAAAAAGGTCATAAAATGAAGCAAAATTCACTTAATAACTGTTTCACTTAGCAACAGAAATTTTGGATAAAAGTGAATCGAATCATATAGGAATGCAAAACAAACATACTATTTTCATTATTGTAATATAAGGATTTATCCCAGACAATGGCTATGTATTTATTTACATTATTTATAATATGAACAGAAAGTTATCAAAGGACTTTTGTAATTGACAGTACATCATATTACTTATATAAATAAACGAACAAAGAAATATTGTCTGACAGATTACTAACGAGAAGAATAAAAACACAATAAAATCATTACTTTTCAGTAATAAGTAGCCCAAGAAATAGAATACGTCACAATATATCAGAAAGGTAAATGTGTCCTTAGAAACGTTTTTCCAGAAACAAAACAATAATAAAATAAGAGAACAAAATGAATCCTAGTATATCCCAATTGAGCAATTTTGAACTTTCTTGCAGTTTGCTTACCGATTTCTCAAGAACTTCTAAATGACTATATACGTGGAGAGACAAAGAAGATTAGGTCTAGATTACCGTGTCCCTTTCAAGCTGATAAGAAAGGTGAAATTATTAGGCTTGTTCAAACTTTCTAAATTGTATTTGTTGTGCAAATACCACTTTAATTCAATTCCAGTGATATAAAATGTTCTCAGTGAGGTGAACATTTTAGGTTAATAAAAACAATGAGATGTTAGCAGTCTGTAACATATTTTCAAATAAACTTGGGAAATAGTTCAGGATATTGGTAGAACATTTAAATGCATTACTACCAATTTTATAGTCCATTATTGGATTTAGATTTAGAATGGAATCCAAGGCTGATTTTGGTAACCAAGGCAGGATGCTCTGAGAATATGTACACATGTAAAGAACTGCAAGCATTTATTTTACAAGTTTTATATATTATTATATATGCAAAAATATAAACTCACAGCGGCCAGTTCCTTAGCTGGTAAAAGCCTCCATAAATATCCAGTTCTTTCCAAGAACCTAGGATGTTGTTATACATCAACATGGTAGATAGTCCTTGACTTACATTTAGTGATTGTTCAAAGTTACACACCTCACTGAAAAAAGTGATTTATGACTGCCTTGCAGATTTATGACTGCCTTGCAGCACTCACAAAGTCATGAGATATTACATTTAAATTATTATATTTTCCAAGCACGATATAATAGAATAGAAATTTGAGAGGGAGCATCTTGAATTCTCTCTCTGCATACTATGTCAAAGATAAAGAAAAATATTTTTTGCAAACTGTTAAATTATTTTTCCACAGTATTTTTAAAATTTCAGATATAAATCCCACCTCTTTGCCTACATATGTACTGCTTTGATAGCTCTTTTTTTTCTACTGAAATGAGTGTCAAGTAGAAAATGCATCAAATGGAAAATGGTGTAGGAAAAGTTTTTTTTAAAGGAGAATCATTTTTTAAAATTATTTATGTTTATCCTGCCTTTATTATTTTTAAAAATAAATACTGCTTCATCTTCCTATTTTCCCCATATATTCATGCACCCTTTCAATAATATGCTTTGCATATCACTAAATCATGGTTGATTTAACCATGGCGCTAGTGAACAAATAATTGCTGGGTTTTTATACTGTACTAAACAGGTTACAATTTACTAATTATCGTAGCTGAATTTATACATCACAACATACTAAAGCAGGGGTGTCAAACTCAATTTCATTGAGGGCCGCATCAGCATTGCGGTTGCCCTTAAGGGGCCGGGTGGGTGTGGCCTGGGTGGGCGTGGCCTACTGGGTGGGCGTGGCCAGCTTTACATCGTTCGCATCAAGGGTACCTATGGGGGCCCGGGCAGGAGTGGGACAGATCTGAGGGTCTCTGGCAGGAGGAGGGTCTCTGGGCCAGGGCCAAGGCAGTGGGGGCCGTTCCCTCCCTGTTTCCAGGATGGCTTCACGGGCCGCATGAAACCACTTCGCGGGCCGGATCTGGCCCCCGGGCCTTGTGTTTGACATGTCTGTACTAAAGCAAGACACATATGATATATAAATCCAACTATTTGAGACAAAGGTTTTTCTCAATTTTAAAAACATCTTTGATTCAGTATTGTATTATTTTAGCTGTTCTCCCACTATGTTGTTTTATTGGTTTTGCTTCATTTTGTTTTATTTGTTCAGTTGTTTCTATTTTATAGATCAGGCTAGGCATTTTGAATAAAACAATCTATTTCTGTTAGATTGAAAACATGAGGGTGTGGAGGCAGAAGAAATGACAAATATCTGAAGGACAAAGATGATCAGTTTATTTTTAGGAGGTGAGATAGAACCACATCTACTTGAGATGGGTAATCTGCAGGCCAATTGTTCAGTTCCTATAATTTTATATTTTAAAATTAACTTGAGACCAATGAGATTTATTTCCTGGTGAATTTGTATCACAGTGCAGTTGTACAGCTATTGAAGGGACTTTGGTATATTTATAAAAGGTTATTTTCCTTTAAAAAAAAGTTATTTCAAACAGATTGCAGTGTATGCTTTACCTTGAGCAGAACAGTGAACTCCATTTGTTAACAAAGATGCAAATGGAAGGTAAATAATCAGGTCAAATATTTGTAGAATACATTGCAATTATGTGAAGATAAGAATTAGAACAAATTGAATTGTTTGTGGTTAATAATGATGCAGTAGAGGCAAACAGGGACAGCCCACATAAATGAATAATACATTTCCGGGATATGAAATAGGGATAATTAAAAACACTCTACTAAACAAGGACATTAGGAACCAAAAATAGAGAGGAAAATAATTGCCAAAATGGATCATTTCCAAATCAATGCAGAGGTAATGTGTTGCTTAATGTCTATGGTAAATTAAGATACAAGATTAAGAAGGAATGAATAAATGAATATGGATTCAGTGACTAGTAGCAAAGATGTAGAGTTAATTTGCTAATAGAGAAAATAAATGAGGAGCAAATCAGAAAACACGTATATGAGGAAGAGTGAATGAACTAAGAAAAAGAGGAAAAATCAAGTGACGGAGAGAGGAGAGAGGAGAGAGATTCAGAAAGATGAGAAGTTAAAGCAAGAAAAATATGGATGCTGTATGGATATGGTGGAAGCAGTGACTGTTAGGACAGAAAATTAGGAAGATGTATAGTGAATGGTGTTGGAATAAAGTTGTTTTAACTCTCTCTTTATTGTGTACCTTTCATTTCTTCCTTGCTTCTTTTCTGTGCTCTGCCCAATGTTTATCTTGAAAGAGAAAAGCATGAGGGCTATGCATGTGTATTACAAATACAACAGGGTCCCCTACTGGCCAGATGACCTGTGAGAAATGGAGAAATGGAGTACAGTAGATACAAGTCTATTTATAAACTGTTTGGCAAACAAAGCAATTTGTTAATCGTCTTATTTTAAGTGCAGGTGCAATGGAGCAGCTATATAATTTAAGGCACTGGATATAATTACTTTATACAGCCAGAATGTTGTTATTTTTATATATTTGCCCTGTTCACCGCCCTGAGTCCTTCGGGAGAAGGGCGGTATATAAATAAAATTATTATTATTATTATTATTATTATTATTATTATTATTATTATTATTATTATTATTATTATTATTATTATTATTATTATTATTACAACTGGTCTGAGTGGTCAGTGACATGTTCCTGCAAGCAAGTTGGGTCTGTTTGTCATTGCCCACATTACCAAATCTTTGATAGTAATTGGGGACTCTCTTCAAAATGGACGTTTCTTTAAATGGTTTACGTAAAAACAAAATAAAACTACTGCTTTGGACAATGGGCTTGAACTTTTAATTTCTCTCTTAATAGTCATCAAGTATATAGCATCTCAATCAAGAGAAATTTTGAGCTAATAATGGCCTAGACCTTTTTCAAAGAGAAAGTTGCAATTTCATTTTATTTATAAATATGTAACTTTAATTTTCTTTACCACTGATGGTAACACACAAATAGACTTAATTACCAGGTGATGGGCACATATTGGAAGATCTGGACAACCATGTTGGGAACAAGTCATCCTGGAGAAAATCTATGTATGTGGTCATCAGTACTGACTTAATGACATATAATCAATTAAGGGGGGGGAGGCAGTAATTTAAATTTGCATTTACCTTTTGCTTTGCTGTGTTTTAGGCAAGCCATACTGGTAACTACTTCAAGAAAAAGAATGGTGACCATGGAGGAGTGACATGGACTGAACAATGGCATAGACTACTGGACAAACTGAATTTAACCAACTGATGCTGATAGCCAAGAATGGTTCTGTCCATTTTCTTGTTAAAATTCCTAATCTAGATAGTTTCCATACATGTTTTCTTTTAAAATCCCAATAGCAAAATAAGCTGTATCCAGCCCTGCCCTGATACTGGATTCCCCCCCCCCAGAAATGTTTTATTATTCATATACCCTTTCTTGTCTATATGAGTAAAAGTAACAATCTTCCAGTTGAGCTCAATTTTGCACAACTTTGTAAGACATCCAATTTTGTTTTTATTTTGCCTGAAATAAACAGTTCACTTTGCTTTATTTGTTTTTTCTTCAGCATTCCAGTCTAGCTCACAGCTCCTGGTTTCTTTAAAGATCTCCCACCAGCTCCTATGAAAGGTATGTTAGAGACAAATTGGTACACATGATTTATATATAGAAAGCCTAGGTTCAATCTTCATTCAGAAATACCTGTTTTTACAGATTCTTGATAATTGCTGCTAAGTACAGCTCCAAGATATGAAGATTAGCTTCTTGTAGTCCCAAATAAATTGCAATTCCTTTTGCAATTAAAGCTTTGGTCGATATTCTACTGTAGGCTTTCATGACCAGTATCTGTTGGGGAAGTGTTGGACATCTGAGTTAAAAGTCAGTAGTCTAAACAACAGACCTTCTGACAATTGTCATTGACAGAGATTGACTAGGTTCCTGTTCTGTTCCTGGCCATAAAGACAGCAGCCTTGACAACCCTGCTCAGTTTTTTGTGGTCTGCATAGGAGGCTACCTTGCCTCTGAAGATGTCAACCAGTGAAATGTCAACTCTGTTGTCTAGTCCAGTCACTAATGCTGAAGCCCAATCTCGCTCCACAACTTTGCTTATTTCCTCTTGTCATCAAAGGGAAAAAGAAAATAAAGCTCAGCTCCAAGAGACCAGGTTTGGTTTGTCTTTAACAGCTGCAGATAAGCAAAGCATTCCTAAGAGGCAGGAGTTCCCTTTACGTTTCCATACTAAGAAAACTATCTTCAAGAATTCTACATGGATGCCATTTATGAGAATATTCAGCAGCAGGAAGAATTCTGAGAAAATGTGGCAGCCTGCTTCTGCTACTTAGAATTTTAGGCTTCATTGCTAACTTTTTAACAAAGCTGATATTAGCACTTTGGCATGGTAGCCATGCTTCCTTCTGAAGTTCAAGAGGCCATGTTTTCTTTTTAGCCAGTTTTTAACATGCAAAAACTATAAAGGTGAAACAATATGTCTTTTCTCACATGTAATTAATATTTTTTACCATTGCTTTAATCAATATTTTTTCTTGTTGCTTCCTAAGGCGTCACATATAAAATGTATGTGTCATTTGTTTCTGTACTCTTTAGAAAGATGAGTCCCTGAGGGAAGGCAGAAAAAGACATTTTCAAAGGTCGTTACTAATAAAAGACAATATGTATAGCTCAAGAGTTGAAATGGAGGGTCCTTGGTGCTTCTCTGAGCTTGGTTGCTTGCTTGTTAGTCACTAGCACTGATGATGTCATCTAGTTTGGGTAATGAAACATCTAAGGAAAACAACCAGAAAGCACCAAGGACCCCTACAGGTTAATATGTTATCTTCCAAATTCAGGGGATAGGATTCCTCCGTGTTCTGGAACTGTGAACCAAAATGCTTTGTGGTCCCAGATTCCAGACAGCATAACTGAACGTAAATGATTGTAAAACAAATATTTATTGCAAAGACTTACATTTGCAGTAGAGACATCTGGTCATAGCAACATTCATGTCCATATTTGTTCATTCTCATAGTGTAAAAAAGGAATGATTTCTCCATCTCAGCTTAGCATTGTTATGGATGCTAATTAATACATGCACCATGGTTGATTAAAACAAAAAGATTTTTGCAGCCTGGCACCTAACCAGGATGTCCCACAATAAACTTTGGAACTCCTCGCACTGACTAGATAAGATATAGGACTGACTAACAACTAGACTACATTTCCCAGAAACCATCTCTTAAGGAAACAGCATTTAATCCTTTATGCTAAATACTCTTAACACTGTTCTTAATTCCTAAGCTAGCTATATAAGGGACCAGATGGCTATACACTGGTCCAGCACACTCTGGCTCCATGCAGACTCGGTGCCTGGGTTTCTAGGCAACACTTTCAGTGTCTGATTTCAACTTCTCATCTGTCAGGCAAGCAGTAGCCATTTCTGAAGTTCAGTGCCAAAAAACAGTAATCATCCAATGGCAAAAAGATGGGGAGAAGATTTCTGTGTTGAGGGTGATAGGAACCACAGGCGGGCCTTTTCCACAAAACCTTCTGAGGAGGAGCCCACCCAGGCTGCATCTATAGCCCCGTCGCGCATTCTTGGGGCTTCAGGCCATCGTCCTCTCCATCTATGGGCAGGAAGCAGCAGTAGCTGCAGCTGTCCTTGGAGAAATCAGCTGGGCACCCTTCAGCCATGCGTTGGTACGGATCAGCTGCCTTGATCGCAAAGCGCAGGCTCTCTTTCTGTCAGGCAGTTGCTGGGCCTGTTTATATGGGAAGACCCCTGCAAACTGAATCTAATTCGGAAAAGCAGGGGACAGAAAACACTCGCCACTGCATTCTCACATTCCTATGATGGGAAGAGAACTCATCAGCACCTCAGAATGAACTGGCTTTCGAATACATGCCTTTAGCTTACGTGTCTTTGACGATTCTGCCTCCTGACTTATAACTCTCTGCAGTTATGCAGTTATCAATTTGCCCAACTTTACAATTCTTCAAGAATCCTAATGGAATCCCTTCTATATTAATGCGCGTTTTCCACCATGGGCCCTCCAATAGGTCTCCTCTTCCAAAACTTCCATTCACTTTATTATGCCGCTCTTAAAATGACTCTCATCCTAAGGTGAGTGAAAGAACTGGAAATCTTGAAGTTTGGAGAAGTCAAAACTCAAATCTTCCCATAGACCAGAACTTTCAATCTAACTTTTTTTCACATGGGTGATCTGAAAGTAAATTGGAGTACCTGCCTGCTATCATTTTTAGAGCAGTTTGGGAGAGTTGTTGAATCATTCGCCTTATACTGTATAAGCTCTGAAAGGGTGAATGTTCACTTTCAACAAGATGATTTTCAGAGGGTGTACAATAATTTGAAACCATGAGAAAGCACATGTCTATGAAGGGATACCGTGAGTAAACAAGAAGCAAGACTGAAAGCTGCTTTATCCTCATACAACATTCTGGTGAATTTAGGAAACACCGAACAGGAGAGGGCAGTAATGTTGGGGATGAACAGTATGAGTAAGTCAAATGACATGCACAATGTAATTTTGTAATCATCTTAAGAATGAAGACAAAGTTCATAAGAGTGATTTCTCAGGTTAGCATGGACAAAATCTAACTGAAAATCTATTTTCATGGGTAAGACTCTTTAAGCCAGTGTTTTTCAAACTTAACAACTTTTCAGATGAAAATTCTGGGTGTTGAAGTCCAAACATCTTAAAGGTTTTCAGGTTAGAAAAACATGGCTTTAGGCAGTGGGGCTTTTACCCAAAGAAGTGGATTAGATTGTAGCTAAAGACACATTTGATAGGTAAGATGAAATTCCATCTGTTTTACTAATAATATTTGCATGGCCAGCCTGTTAATATGAGATAAAACTACTGGCCTGTATCTTAACAAAAAGCTTCATGGGCATTTGAGAAATGTGTTGTCATTGCTACATAACCCTTGAATCAAAAGCCAGAGTTTACATACCAGTCAAGAATCTTTAAGCTTTGCAATCAAGTTTTAAAAAGTAATCCTCTCATATGTATATTTATCTTGAACTACATTTTTATAATTCTATATAACACAGGGATGAGCAACTGTTGGGCTTTATGCATTGAGAATTCAATTTATTAAGGATAAGTAGAAATGGTTTTTTATCATGTTATGTAAAGATAATTTCTAGATCTTTGTCCATATTAAAGTCAGTTTTCAACACAGTGTTAATGTTGTTTGCTTAATGAAAGGCTGCATCTTAAATTACTTTCTATTTGTAATCTTTTTCTCTTGATTTTCTTGTATTATCATATTCGTTTTGCCAGTCTATGCTAGCCCAGTGCCTTCTAGATATGTTGAATGTGTCTCTAGCCATCCCTGCCTAGTGAGTTTTCACTAAATGATTCTCAGGAGTTGGACATCCCCCCCCCCCCCAATCAGTTTACTTGGGGATTGAACTCAGGAGCTTGTGTGTGGGCAATTGTATATTTTGTCCTTAACAATTCTTCTTAGTTTACACTAACATGTATTGTGAAATGACATATCCTTCCAAATTAGATAGAAACTTGATGACACAATGGACAAATGCTTGCTATCTCAGCTGATCTCTAGGAATAATGTTTAACTCTCCTAAGGCAGTCTTGTAATTGCTTTAATCCTATCCATTGATTTATTCATTGTCTTCTTTTTTTGTAACTTTGCCAGGAATGATAGGTCATTCCCCCCCACCCCCTAATCCATCAACAATTAATACTGCATGGCTAAATTATGATAATTTCTACTTGCTGATCATTGTCTAAAGGAGGCAGTTAATCTTTACTGATACTGATTCATGACACTTCTGATCCATGACATTCCTGATAATCGTGTCTGGAGCCATGATTCCAGGTTAGTTATCTTTATTTCTCTTTTTATATTTTGTCTATTCCTGAGAACAAAGAAAACTGTTTATCACATTTATTTCTTTAACAGTAGATTCATTAGAATGTTCACTATTAATACTTATCATGTTCACTTTGTACTTTCATAATTGTTCTTTGCTTTTAGTCAACAAAAGTGGCATCTGCATATCTCAGACTGTTAGCATTTTCACCTTCAAATTTGACTACAGCTGTCATCTCTTCCAATCCTTGTTGTTGTTGTTAGTTGTGAAGTTGTGTCCGACCCATTGTGACCCCATGGACAACGTTCCTCCACGCCTTCCTGTCCTCTACCATCTTCTGGAGTCCATTTAGACTCACGCCTACTGCTTCAGTGACTCCATCCAGCCACCTCATTCTCTGTCGTCCCATTTTTCTATTGCCCTCCATCTTTCCCAGCATGAGGCTCTTCTCCAGTGAGTCCTTCCTTCTCATTAGGTGGCCAATCTACCATTCTTATAAAGCTAAATAGATATGCAGATGGCATATGTTCTTGTTTCACATCTTTTCCAAACCTGAGCCAAATATTTTTCCAAATTCAATTCTTAGAGTTGGGATTTTAAAAAATCTAACTTTATTATGCTGGTTTCATTTATTCCAGGTGAGGGCAGCAAAAGACCTTTTGCTTTTCTGGATCTGAACAGTTTTCTCCCTCCCTTTTCTAATATTTTCCCTCCTATGATTCATGTCATGAGGCTAAAATATAGATGGCGTTTTTGCTTGTTCTTAAAATAAATATGAGTGTCACCATAAGGGGTCATCACGATCTATTTTACCATCACCTCTCACTAATCTATAATCTTGACTGTGCTTTGGCCTAATAGGCCTTTAGATACCTTCTGGAAGTACATAAGAGGTAAGTTCTTTGCTAAGATTTCCAAAAGGGTTTTGTATAGACTCAATAAAGCTGTTTAAGTGGAATTTGTCACTCACGGAGATGGTAACATCAAAACGATGTGCCTCAGACACTTTTAAAATAAGAAGCTTTACAGCGGGTTTCAAGAGTACCTGCTGGAATGGAAAGTAAATAAATGATGCACTGTAACTGCTTCATAGATGGTCTGAAAAGAAATATGTGGATATTGGGAGGGAGGCATTATATTGTAACCCTCCCTCCAAAGTAATCCTTTCTCAGAAAATGGTTGTGCCTGCACATTTCTTTCCGTAATCTATTTTTAAAGCAGTTTAAAGAGAAATAAAGCAGTTCCTTTTAAAATCTTTTCTAAAGGGCATTGTGACTCTCCACGTACAACTGACTGCTTTTCATCAGTTGTTTTTATTATATTCTTTTGTATCCTCTGAAAAACATGTGGTTCCTCCTGGGGAAATTTTTTACAGTGATGGGGAAAGTCATCTTAATGCTGAATGTTACCCATGGGAAGCTGCTTGTATTCATTTTGGGGGAAAAACATATAGCTCCAAAACAGCCCTCCACTCTGCATGTTTTCTTTTCTTTGTAATTGCTATATACAGAGAGTCACTTGGTGTAGTGGCTAAGAACAATTGGTTCTCTTATTCGATGCAGGTCTGGGCCTCTGAGGCCTAGAACGGACTTCCAGAAGGGGCATCCAAGCGGGCCATTCTAGGCCTGGGAGGCCTCTTCCAGGCCTCTGAGGCCTAGACTGGACTTCTGGAAGCCAGCCGGTTCTCCGAATGCAGCAAAATTTAGCTACCGGTTCTGCAGAACTGGTGCAAACCGGCTGAATCCCACCACTGGCTAAGGTGCTTCCATAAACACCACCAGCCTGTAAATTCTAATCCTGCCTTAGGCATGAGAGCTGTTTGGGTGACTTTGGGCCAATCTCTTTCTCAGCCCAACTCACTTCACAGGGTTGTTCTTGAGGACAAAATAAGAGGAGAAATGAGTATGGTTTATGTTTGCCACCTTGAGTTACATATCAAGTAATACAGGCAGGATAAAAATATAACAAATAAACAAATCTATGTGGCCTCTCTGTAGAACACCATCCCCCCTGAGGTATAGTTGGCCTCCATCCTATTACTTTTCTAAAAGCAAGCCCCTAAAACATGGTTTTTATCAGCCAGCCAGGGGACCCTGAATGGAGATCGAGCCAATCGAGTGGTTAATTTGACTGTATTGCTGCTGCCTGGTGGGGAGACAGTTTGGTTTTTTTATGGGTTTTTATGTTGTGATTTTTAATATAAGTCCCAGGAGTCACCTATGTGTCAGTTGGGGGACCACATACATTTGTTTAATACATAAATGCATGGTTTTTTGTCAAATAATTTCCATATATTGTGTAGCCTGCTCCATTAGCAGCATTGTCTGGTTGACTGGTTGTTTGGGACCTTGACCCTGGAACTGGGAACAGGAAGGGGGCCCTGGAGGGGATTTGCTAGGAAATGTAGTCTCTAGCAGGGCAGAATTGGACAACTCGCCACAGTCACGCCAACTCACTGTGGGACAATTCAATTTAATTATTGTTGTCATTCACATTTTATTTTGTCCCCTTATTTTGATGTCCTTTAATGATTCTGTTGGATTATTTCTTCCGTATTAATGTAACTCTTGTCCCGCGGTGAATTATCTTGCAGCGAGTTGGCCATGGAGAATTGTCCCAGGGCGTTTTGGCCGTGGCGAATTGGCTGTAGCAAATTGGCTACAGTGAGTTGCCATAAACCCCTAGCAGGGGGAGTCAAGTCAGAGTGCTGGGAGCAGAACAACAGATTCAAGCAGCTAATGGAAAAAAGGACTAAGGAAATAAGGAAAATAAGGAAGCTGCTATGAGGAAAATGAGGCTGCATGCCTTCCAAAAGAGAGAGACAGACAGAGAGACAGAGAGTCAGAGACAGAGACAGAGACAGAGACAGAGACAGAGACAGAGAAGAGAAGAGAAGAGAAGAGAAGAGAAGAGAAGAGAAGAGAAGAGAAGAGATTGCCACTCCAAAGATAAAGAGGACTGTTATAGAGAGACTAAAAGAAAAAAGAACAGCCTTTGGGACATTTTTAGCTTGAGCAACCTGCTCACCATAATGTTTTTATATTATTGTGTTTAATTTGACTTTTATCTTAACAGCCATTATTTTTAATTGAAACCTATAACTCCCTCTAAGATATGTTGTTGTGCCTGAGCCAAGTTGGACTGGTCACTGGGAAGGAATAGAAGGACCCAATTGCCAATGGCCCTTTTGCGGGAAACACTATAATTATATTCCAAATATTAGGTTTTCCAAATTTAGAATAGAATAGAATAGAATAGAATAGAATAGAATAGAATAGAATAGAATAGAATAGAATAGAATAGGAAGGGACCTTGGAGGTCTTCTAGTCCAGCCCCCTGCTCAAGCAGGAGAACCTATACTATCTCAGACAAGTGTCTGTCTAGCCTCTTCTTAAAAATCTCCAGTGATGGAGCGCCCACAATTTCTGGAGGCAAGCTGTTCCACTGGTTAATTGTCCTCACTGTCAGGAAGTTTGTCCTTAATTCCAGGTTGCTTCTCTCTTTGGTCAGTTTCCAACCATTGTTTCTTGTCCTTCCCTCTGGTGCTTTGGTGAATATCGTGATCCCCTCTTCATTGTGGCAGCCCCTCAAATACTGGAAAGAAGAGGGGGTCATCTTATTCACCAAAGAAATAAACCTGCTGGATATATATGTTCTCAAACAGTGAACAGGAAATCTAAATGAGCAGCACTAGGTTCATGAATGATGGCTCATGTGAACTTTGATCCAAGACCTTCCTAAATAATATTCTTGGGCATGACAGCCTTTGTCTATTTAGCCAGAAAGATTTTCTACTGGAAGTAGCAGTGGCTTTTTGAAGAGTTGGATAGGATTTTTTTTTTTACCTTTAAATGTGTTGCCATAATAGAAGCCTCATGGTTTGCCACTCCTTTATGACCCTTAGTGTTGTGCATGATGTATTTTCCAAGAGATGTCATACAGCAGCTGGAAGAAAACAAGTACTTTCATAATCTCGAAAACATTGCCACAGAACAGTTGTTTGGAAACATGGAACACTATACTGTACTATTACAGGTAGTCCTCGACTTACAATCACAATTATATATTATAATTATATTATAATATTATAATATATAATAATTATTATATCATAATATATTGTATAATATATAATTATAATATATATATTCAAGATGGACAGTATTTAATATTTTTTATGTACATGTAGGGGTGTGAGAGTATACATTTGCTTATATAGTATGGTTAGGTGTGTGTCATGTATGTGTTCCACTTTGAGTTGTTGTTGTTAGTTGCGAAGTCGTGTCCAACCCATTGTGACGCCATGGACAATGTTCCTCCAAGCCTTCCTGCCCTCTACCATCTTCAGGAGTCCATTTAGGCTCACGCCTACTGCTTCAGTGACTCCATCCAGCCACCTCATTCTCTGTCGTCCCCTTCTTCTCTTGCCCTCAACCTTTCCCAGCATTAGGCTCTTCTCCAGTGAGTCCTTCCTTCTCATTAGGTGGCCAAAGTATTTGAGTTTCAACTTCAGGATCTTGCCTTCTAAAGAGCAGTCAGGGTTGATCTCCTCTAGGACTGACCGGTTTGAATGCCTTGCAGTCCAAGGGACTCGCAGGAGTCTTCTCTAGCACCATAGTTCAAAGGCCTCAATTCTTTGGCGCTCAGCCTTTCTTATGGTCCAACTTTCACAGCCATACATTGCAACTGGGAAGACCATAGCCCTGACTATACGCACTTGTGTTGGCAGGGTGATGTCTCTGCTTTTTAGTGTGCTGTCTAGATTGGCCATGGCTTTCCTCCCCAGGAGCAAGCGTCTTTTAATTTCTTGGTTGCAGTCCCCTTCTGCAGTGATCTTGGAGCCCAGGAAAATAAAATCTGTCACTATCTCCATTTCTTCCCCATCTATTTGCTAGGAATTGAGAAGGACGGATGCCATGGTTTTCTTAATGTTTAGTTTCAACCCAACTTTTGCACTCTCCTTCTTCACTCTCAACAAGAGGTTGTTTAGTTCCTCTTCACTTTCTGCCATTAGAGCGGTATCATCTGCATATCCACTTTGAGAGCGGGCCACTAAATTTCATTTTTGATGTGTGCCATTGTGCCCACAGTAAAAAAAATGCGTCAGAAGGACACAAAAGATGATCAGATGACCTCAGGACATAGCAACAGTCATAAATATGAGTCAGTTGCCAAGCATCTAAATTTTGATTATATGTCTGTGGGGTTTTTGCAATGGTCATAAGTGTAGAAAAATGGTCATAAGTCACTTTTTTCAGTACTGTTGTAACTTCGAAGAGTCACTAAATTGTTGTAAGTCAAGGATTATCCATATGTGTTATGAAACATATAATTTACCAAAGTCATAGGTGTTTTACCAATGCATACTGGTATTAACTCTCTCATGTTTTCAGTATTACCTACGTCATAAAATCAGGCAAGATTTGTTTAGATTACACGTCTCTTTCAAAAGCTTGAAAATTTCTCTCAGATTTCAATGGGGCGTCAATCATACTCAACAAAGATCTATTAATGCAGATATGGACAGAAAAATATGAAATTGTTGCCACGTTAGGTAATATTATTTACAATGTAAGTCCAACTATAATTTAACATAGGATTATTTACAGAATTTAATAAAGAACTGAACACACACATAGACAAACATATACACATGGGTACAGCCACTCCTCATTTGTTGGCTATTTCTTTTAGTGACTATTCAAAATACTATGGTCATAATAATAATACAGATTGATAAAAATGCCAAATCTGGTCTAAAAATCTGGCTGACTGTGTGACAAACCAGTAATAATTTAAACATTCATTTTCTGACCAATATGCATTTATGATCAAATTTCATAGGCCTGTTAACAGAGGGCTTCATTGTGAAACTCATCAGTTTCAGGCAGCAGCTGAGCCAGCCATCTCAACAAATTGAGATCATAGAGCTGAGCATGTTAACTTGTAATTTATAGAAGCACTACGTTTCAGAGAAAGGCAGTTCAGGAAGAAACAGCTAGTTTAAGCAATTGTTACACCTTGAAAAGGATGAAATAAGGGATAGAACAAGGCATTTACAGGACATTGTATGAAATAATATTATCTGAATGGGACAGCAGTAACCAGTGATCTTTCAAGCATCTCTGTCTGTCATGTATTCACTTAGTGAATATTTATTTTATTTTATTTATTTTATTTTATTTTATTTCTGTACCGCCCTTCTCCTGAAGGACTCAGGGCGGTGTACAGGGCAATAAAATACAACATACAAAAATTAAAAATAAGATTAAATTAATCTAGCCTTAACAATAATAATTAAAAATTAAAAATACCCCAAACCCATTAGACCAGGCCGGCTTGTTCAAATAAGTAAGTTTTCAGATCACGGCGGAAAAAGCGAAGGTCGGGAGCCATCCGGAGCTCAACTGGTAATTGATTCCAAAGGGCTGGCACGCCCACAGAGAATGCTCTCCCCCTGGGGGCCACCAGCCAACACTCTCTGACCGACGGCACCCTGAGGAGGCCCTCTCTTTGGGAGCACACAGGACGAAGGGAAGTTGACTTCGGCAGCAGGTGCTCCCGTAAGTAATCCGGACCCATGCCATTTAGGGCCTTATAGGTAATCACCTTCAATGATCAAGTCATTGAAACAGAACATGGGTGCTAAATGAGAACAGTCTACAGATACAGATAGATAATCTCATATACAAAGGCTATCTATGCCTGATGAGTCCCAATACAAGGATGAAACCAGTGCCACTGGTTAAGTGGTCAATAACAAATAATATAGTTAATAACATGTAACAACTTACAAGAAAGGTTTTAATCGCCCCTCTCCCCATTGGGGGAAAGTTTTGAGACATCTAGTATGAGACTCCAGCATTAACAGCCATAAGATCTATAATCTATGAGTGTAATCAACCAAGAAAAGGCACAATTTCTGTCCTATTTAAAGGATTACTGAACAATTTACTTTCATCAATAACTTGGTTTCTATAATTAGGAATTAACTATCCAGTCATGTATTGTGTTTGTAGCTTTTGCTTTAGTACAAAATGTCAGCTTTACTGCTTTGCATCATTCGCAATTATATTAGGAAATAAATCTGAGTTCAATGATTATTAAACCCATCATTGTGCAGATGGATAACAGCCTAAATAATAGATACAGCTGCTAATAACATAGCTCGACAATTATTTTCCAGATTTCATTTTCTATGTAGACTTGCACAACATACGCTTAATAGCAAGTACAATTAATCATAGATAAGGAAATCTATTTCTCTTTTTTATATTCTACCTAAAATCATCTTCACAATTTGCCTTGGCATTTTATAATTAGACCTTAGGTCTTTTAAGCATGTCCCAAGCAGTAATTATCACAGAGGAACAAATACTGAATCACGGTGATTGCTTTCATCAAATTAGCTGAATTATTGATATGAGTAGGGAAAAACAGTTAATGTTCTGTCATTTATACCATGAGTGTAAAGTAACCACTGTGGTTTAATGGGATTTGACTGATTTCAGTTGATTTTCCCTGAGTCTATGGAGACTTCGTTTCAACCTGTCAATTCCAGTTTTGCATACATACAATAGTTTTTGCTGCAAGTACCATGAATTTGACTTAGGTTCTCTGGAGAGCCAAATGAAGCTGCTTGAAGATATTTCACCTGTCATTTTTAACAACCATCAGGTAGATGAAATGGTATTTCTTCATGGAGAGATTGAATTTCAGTTGACAGAGCAAGTGTGAAACTTAAAGTCCCTTATAAGTCATTTATTATTCTATCTACTTGACCCTAAGTTGCACTTTTGTAAATGAATATAAATCTGGGCAGTATTGGACATATCTTAAGAGTCTTTTTTTTTTAAAAAAAATACAATTTAGTAGGTGTGTATTCTTAACATTTTCAGGTGAGTGGTGAAAGGCATTTGTGAAACTTGATAGATGAAATTAAGCCAAGCAGCAAAACATAATGTTCTGATCTAAATGCTTTGATGGTAAGAGTTCTTAAAATATAATTTGAACACCACCCAAAATGAGCTAATGGGGGTAGATGGAGGCTGCTTTTGTTACAAGAACCTATACGATACTTGATTTAGTCTAACAATCAACAGTTTCCTCAAGCACTAGAAATAAACAGAGCTAAGTCCAGTAAAAGTCACACTACATTTGCAGTATCCTTGCCAATCTAGCAGCCAAAGCATAGCAGGATCTTTTCTTTTTCTGATATCCATCTGCCAAGACAGGCACACTGTCTGTGTGATCACATCATGCTCCACTGAAAAAAAATATTTGTTAATTTCGATTACCAGTGTAACAATCTAATGGAAAAGGCTTGTAGTTATAAGAGTTAAAGTGCGATAGATTTAATAGTTTATTGTTGTTTGTATAAGATAGATTATGATTGTTTGTATTTTTATACCCTGTATTTAGCTCTGGGAAGTCAGGGAGGGGGAGGGGGAAGGGAGGGAGGTGTTGGGGAGGGTTGGGGAGGGGGGAGGGGGTTGGGAGGGGTTTTGTTTTGTTCTGTTAAAAATAAAATGTATTGTAAAACTTTTCAATAAAAAAAAAAAACAATCTAATGGAAAGGAAGGACTTTTCTTTGAAGACTGTTTTTTTGTAGAGTGAAGTACATGAAATTCAGCAATTACAGAAGGCCAAACTAGCTTTCAGTACATTATTGCCTTATCTATTGAGAGCTCTGTAGCTAGAAGGAGAAAACAAGTAACAAGGGAAAAAGAATGCTGTAATGCAGGTGTGTCAAACTCAATTTCATTGAGGGCCACATCAGCATTGTGGTTGCCCTCGGGGGGCCGGGTGGGTATGGCCAGGGTGGGCGTGGCCTACTGGGTGGGCACAGCTGGAGTGCGTAAGGCCTATTGGGTGGGCGTGGCCAGCCCTACATCATTGGCATCAAGGGTGCCTATGGGGGCCTGGGCAGGAGTGGGACAAATCTGGGGGTCTCTGGCAGAAGGAGGGTCTCTGGGCCAGGGCCAAGGCAGCGGGGACCGTTCCTTCACTGTTTTCAGGATGGCTTCGGGGGCCACATGAAACCACGTTGCGGGCCGGATCTGGCCCCCGGGCCTTGTGTTTGACATGTCTGCTGTAATGGAAGGGGGGAATACATTGTATATACAGAGGTGTAATCTATACATTTTGCGACAGAGATAATTTCTTTTTGAAAAACAAAAGACAAATGAGTCCACCTTTCCCACTCCAGTAGATTACTGCTGACCTGGATTCTATCCCATTTGGGGGTCATTTTTCTTCCTTTGCAAGCACTTGATAGGAACATTTTAGGCCAATGCAATGATGGATTAACATTTATTAACTGGATTGCCACAATTTCTCAATTTTCATAAATTAGTAATATAAGAATTTGATCTATAGTTAAACTATATAGTTTATAAACTAAACTATAAACTATAACTATAAACTACAGTTCATATAGCGCAAGCAATAATATTGTGTTCAGTGTGACTCAGGAAAAGGTGCACAAGAACTTTCCATACTGCTGCATCAATATCTAAATGCATTTCCTGTTGGATTCGAAATATGCTAGCTACATATTATCATTTTTAATTACATTCACTCTGAATAACTGGCTAGATTAATTTATAAGATCAAACTATGGTTTAGTGGACTCTAATTTATTCAGGAAGCATTTATGGGCTTGGTTCATACACTACGTTAATCTATTACCTGTGATTTGCAAAACACACTGATTCAGTTGAGTACATTCAATAGCTAATTCAAAACCAAATCACATTTTTGTTTCATAATAACTCTTGCTTATGTGATTCAGTACAAAATCAATTCTGTATTACAAATGTCCACATTGGAAAGAAAATAAACATAGAATTTTGTTATAGTCCTAACCTATATTTTGAAAATAATGTTAATAATGATAAAAAAATATTGAATATGCCATCTGACTCTCAACAACAATCAGAGAAATTATCATAAAATTAATAAAAGATAAAGGTAACAAAAATGGCAATCACCACAGATGAAATGAAGCAAGGATCTTGCTTTTCCTTGCCAAAGGCCTCTTCTAAAGAACTGTAGAGAGTAGACCCATCCAAACCTTATTGGGAACCTCATTCCAGAGGACTGGTGTTGCTACAGAAAAGGGGTTGATAGATAATATTGTTTAATCAAAGTAACTCAGCATACAAACTACAGGATCCAATTGGCTGAGCAGGTGTTATGGAAGACAGGCAGTCCCTGAACTAACCAGGGCCTATGTCGTGTAAGAGGGACATGGTGGCTCAGTGGGTTAGGATGCTGAGCTTGTCGATCAGAAGGTCGGCAGTTTGGTGGATTGAATCCCGAGTGCCGCGTAACAGAGTGAACACCTGTTACTCATCCCAGCTTCTGCCAACCTAGCAGTTCGAAAGCACATAAAAATGCAAGTAGAAAAATAGGGACCACTAAGGTGGGAAGGTAACAGCGTTCCGTGCTCCTTTGGCATCTAGTCGTGCCAGTCACATGACCACGGAGACATCCTTGGACAAGCGCTGGCTCTTCGGCTTTGAAACGGAGATGAGCACCGGCCCCTAGAGTTGGAAACGACTAGCATGCATGTGCGGGGGAACCTTTACCTTTACCTATGTCATGTAAGGATTTATACGAAACAATTAGCATCTTGAATAGCACCTGAAAGCAAACTGACACCTGGTGTTGAACTGCAATTGTGTTATATGGGCAAACCGAGGCAGATTCATTATTGCTTGCCCATTGCATTCTGGAGCAGTTAAAGCTTCTGAGTGATCTTCAAGAGCAGCTCCAGTGCATTGCAGTAATCAGGGTATATATATATGTATATACACACACATACATACTGCTAAGCTTGTAAGCCGCCCTGAGTCTTCGGAGAAGGGCGGGATATAAATGTAATAAAAATAATATATACACACACACACACACACACACACACACACATATATATATATATCCCTCTGATTTATGTGACTGTTACATTTAATTACTGTTTTTTTAAAACAAAAATTACTTTGATTTCATTAATTGTTACCTACATTTCTGCAATGCACATTTCTTTAATTACATTTTTAACTTTCCTTTTGAAAAAATGTTGATTTTGGTACATATTTTTTTAAGGAGAAAGTCTATTAACTACGTTGTACTTGATGACATTTTTAACTTTTCTTTTAAAAAATGTTGATTTTGGTACATATTTTTTTAAGGAGAAAGTCTATTAACTACGTTGTACTTGATGACACTGTGAATGGTGCAGCGAAGATAGATAGCAATGAAATGCACTAATCTATTCTGAACAAAATCAGGGGTTAAATCCTTTTACAATATTATTTTTTTTTCCTGGCTTGCCCCCACCCTTACTCTAATCAGATTTTGGTATAAAAGGTAAAATAATGTTTGTAAAAAAACCCAAAAACATTCCGATTGTTTGAAACTGGTTATTTCTTTTCATAGATGTGAATTCCTAATCGTCATAAAATATGCATGTTGATGACATGATAAAAGTGCTACCCCTTCACACTTGTGATATTGCACGCAATTACTTAAAGGGCAGAATTTGCACTGCAATGTTAGGACGCACATTTCATCTTGTGTCCCCTTTACCCTACCTTCCCAGATGATTTAATGTATTTTTGTTTTAGACATAAACAAAAAGGGTTTGTTATGCTGATCTCCCTTCTTTGAACCAATGCCATACTGATTTATTTATTTATTTGTCAGTAAGAGAGATGACATTGTCAGGTATATGCAGGGCTTTTTTTCTCATAGAACGCTCAGAACGGAGTTCCGGCACCTTTTTGGGATGGAACCTTGTAGGGTAGGCAAGGCGGGTTGTATGATGTGTGAGTTCCAGCACCTTTTTATTTTACAAAAAAAGCACTGGCTATATGACATTGTCAGGGTGAAACACTTTAAAGTCAGCCCAATGAGTTAAGATTCAGAAGTGGCTGGTGAGTCCCTATTTCTCGCTTTCCCTATTTCTTGCTCTCAGTGGTGAGATGGGTAGTGAATAATTTTAATAAATAAAATAAATAAATAATTCACTGATTTATATGAAGGAGGATAAGGTATAGCACAATCAGATTTGCAAGATTCTCTGATAGCCATCTCAATAAAAGTAATTTTAGCCTTACTATGGAGTTGATTACCTAGCTTGTTTTACTTAATTTTTAGGCTACACAGTTCCAAAATGATTCAAGGAGGTTTTTAAAGATCAAAATACAATCATATGTAAAAAGAACATACTATAAGACTTCCGGGTGGCAAGGCGCCGCCGCCGACAGCTGCTTTTAAGTTGTCAGCTTCGTGGCTTTGTAGAACCGCCGAAAACAGCGCCAATCAGCTGTTTCGGCAGTTCGGAAGCCCCCTCCTCGGGAGAAGAGGAGGGGGTGAGTATCCAAGTAGGGGAAGGGCTCTCTGGGGCCGCCAGGGCTTTAAGTTCTGGCGGCTAAAGGATTGAGCCCTCCCGAAGCTTGGATTTCTCCGGGCTGCGCAGCGTGTCTGCTCCGTTTTTTTTTGGAGCAGAACAAGGCGAACGCAACCATCCCTGCTTACAAGAATGGACTTTGGAAGATAATGAAAGCAGGCAGAGCGATGCAAGAGAATAAGGAGTAAGTGAACTTTTGATCTTTGGCTCATTCCACATTGAAGACTTTGAAAGTGAAAGTGCGTAGTTGCAAAAGAGGGGAAAAAATGGCGGCTAAATCTTCTAAACTTACTAAAAGTGCGGGGGTTTCCCCCCTGCCGCAATCTTCAGTGCAAGCCTTAGCACCTCCTGCACCTTTACCTTCGCCTGTTTTAACAGTTAAAGTTTTGCAAGATGCTTTGGAAAAGCATTCACAGCATTTAGCTAAGATGATAGATGACAAGTTGGATGAGAAGCTGACAGAAATTATGGATGAAAAGTTTACAGTAATAAGGGAGGACATCTTGCTTGCATTTCAAGGCATGGCGTTATGTATTGAACGCCTGGACGAAAGAGTGGAGGATCTCACTCAAAATAATATTAAATTGGATGCAAAGATATTAGAGACAGAGAATGTGGTGCATAAAATTGATTATGATCTGACATTGGTACAATATCATGAAATGGAGGACTTCCGGGTGGCAAGGCGCCGCCGCCGACAGCTGCTTTTAGCTTGTCAGCTTCGCGGCTTTGTAGAACCGCCGAAAACAGCGCCGATCAGCTGTTTCGGCGGTTCGGAAGCCCCCTCCTCGGGAGAAGAGGAGGGGGTGAGTTTCCAAGTAGGGGAAGGGCTCTCTGGGGCCGCCAGGGCTTAAAGTTCTGGCGGCTGAAAGATTGAGCCCCCCCGAAGCTTGGATTTCTCTGGGCTGCGCAGCGTGTCTGCTCCGTTTTTCCTGGAGCAGAACAAGGCGAACGCAACCATCCCTGCCTACAAGAATGGACTTAGGAAGATAAAAAAAGCAGGCAGAGCAATGCAAGAGAACAAGGAGTAAGTGAACTTTTGATCTTTGGCTCAATCCACATTGAAGACTTAGAAAGTGAAAGTGCGTAGTTGTAAAAGAGGGGAAAAATGGCCGCTAAATCTTCTAAACTTCCTAAAACTGCGGGGGCTTCCCCCCTGCCGCAACCATCAGCGCAAGTGTTAGTACCTCCTGCACCTCTACCTTCGCCTGTTTTAACTGTTAAAGTTTTGCAAGATGCCTTGGAAAAGCATTCACAGCATTTGGCTGAGATGATAGATGAAAAGATGGATGAGAAGTTGACAGAAAAGTTTACAGTAATAAGGGAGGACATCTTGCTTGCATTTCAAGGCATGGCGATATGTATTGAACGCCTTGACGAAAGAATGGAGGATCTCACTCAAAATAATACTAAATTGGATGCAAAAATACTAGAGACTGAGAATGTGGTGGATAAAATTGATTATGATTTGACATTGGTACAATATCATGAAATGGAGTTTGCTGTGAGGATTAGGGGCCTTAAGGAGAATTTGAAGGAAGATTTGAAAAAATTAGTTTCTGTTGCTCTCGAAGACGTGCTGGGAAGGCCAGCTGAAGGAATTGCAGAAGATATAGACAAAATTTTCCGTGTTAACTCCTGGATTGCGAGACAAAGGAAATTACCTAGAGATGTGGTTGTTTATTTTACAAAGAGAGCAATCAGGAATGAAGTTATTCAAGTCTCTTACAATACTAAGCTTGTGATTGAAGACCAAGAAGTTTTGGTTTTAAAAGAGATTCCTCCAAAAATTCTAAGGAAACGAAAGGAATTTGCATTTCTGGCACAGGAGCTTAAGCGACGTGATATCAGGTTCAGATGGGAGATCCCAGTGGGTATGGTGGTAATGTTTGAAGATACAAGATACCGTCTTGCTACAGTGCTGCAAGCACGTGATTTTTATAATAATGTTTTAAAAGCAACCCCCATACCACTTCTGGAATCAACAAAGGAGGGAAAGTCTTATGATGCCGAAGCAACACAGATAGATGAGACTGCAGCAGGAGCGACCCAAATTTCCACAGTATCAGAAGAAGTAAAAGATCAGAGGATTACGCGTGCTGCTTCGAGACGTGTCAGACGTGAACAAGACCAGGACCAGCAGAATGTTGTGGAACCTTTAAAGTGTACCTACAGCCAAGCGGTGGGAGGAGCGCGGCCTAAAAATGTAAAAGGGATTCTGGAAGACGCGCTTCAAAAGCTTCGGGTTGCCAGAAATGGCGACTAAGTTCTTAACTTGGAATGTCAATGGATTAAATTCACCACAGAAGAGAAAGAAAATTTTTCAATATTTAAAGCAATTTAAGACTGATGTTATTTGCTTACAAGAAACACATATTAGAGCTATGGACCAAAAGTATTTATCATATTCAAGATTAGGTACACAATTTATTGCTTCTGCAGTTAACAAGAAAAATGGAGTGGTTATTTATGTTAAGAATACAATTACAGCAGAGTTAATTGAAGCAGACCAACAAGGAAGATATGTTATTGTGGACTTGTTATTAGAAGGTAAAAAAACTCTTTTGGTTGGATTATATGCGCCCAATCAACAGCAAGCTGATTTTTATAGCTTATTACACAGCAGGATTACTCAATTGGATTACAAATCTTTTATTTTTATGGGAGACTGGAATGGTGTTTTGAACGTACAAATGGATAAGAGTGGATCTTACAGAAGTACCCCAAGTCATGCCAAACTGCCTAAATCTTTTTTTGAGATGATGGATGATATGGATTTACGTGATGTTTGGAGGGAAAGGAATTCACAAGAGAGGGACTACACTTTTTTTTCTGATAGACATCAATCTTTCTCTAGGATTGATTTTATATTATTGTCTAATGATCTTTTTTTTAGAACTAAGAGGATAAAGATTTGTTCAAAGGCTATGTCTGATCACAGCCCAGTCTGGTTAGAGATTGGAAAAGATAGTAGAGAACGACGTTCCTGGCGTTTAAATGAGAATTTGTTCAGAAATCAGAAAAATGTGGAAGAGTGTAAAAAACAGATGAAGATTTTTTTTGAAACAAATATGCACAAGGGTACTTCTATGGAAATGGTGTGGGATGCTAGTAAGGCGTATATGAGAGGTGTGCTGATATATCTTAACAATAAATATAGACGTAATTTGGAATTTAGGAGGAAAGAACTAGAAACAGAGATTAAGGAGAAAGAAAAGGCTTTAATTTTGAATCCATCGGATGTGAAGATCAAAGAGACTATTAAGTTATTAAGAGGACAATTTGACAAGTTAATGGCTGACCAGGTGGCAACTAATTTACGGTTTGCAAGGCATAATACTTTTTGCAATGCCAATAAACCAGGCAGATGGTTAGCTTATATGTTAAGAAAGAAGCAAAGGGCTTCTAATATAGACAAAATAGAACATAAGGGAAAGATTGTGTATCAACAGAATCTTATCAAGGAAATTTTTGTTGATTTTTTTTCTAAACTATATGCTAGTGACAAGATTAATGAAATGGACATTGACTTATATTTAAAAGACTTTAGCATCCCGGTTCTCATGCAAGAGCAAAAAGAAGAAATGAATCAGTTGATAACTGAGGAAGAAATATATTTGGCAATTAAACAGTTAAAAATAGGTAAAGCGCCAGGCACCGATGGTTTGACTGCTGCGTATTATAAAAATTTACAGTTTGAGATGATAAAGCCATTAAAGGAACTATTCCAGACAATTCAAAAAGGGGGAGAAGTGCCTCCGTCTTGGAAAACTGCTTTTATTTCTTTAATTCCGAAAGAAGATCAGGATGTTACTCAAGCAAGAAATTATAGGCCAATATCACTTTTGAATACGGACTACAAGATATTTGCTAAGGTTTTAGCTAGTAGACTGATGAGGGTATTGCAACAGGTAATTCATGGTGATCAAACTGGGTTTATAAGTGGTAGACAAATGAAAAATAATGTGAGACATATAGTTGATTTGTTGGAATTTTTGGAAAGGAATAACCAGATCTCTGCAGCATTGATCTTTTTGGATGCCGAAAAAGCCTTTGATCAATTGGATTGGAAATTTTTGCTGAAAGTATTAGACAAAATGAATTTTGGGGATGAATTTTTACAACCAATTAGGGCAATATATCAGAAGCAAACAGCTCGAATAATTGTTAATAACAGTTTGACTGAAATGTGTAATATTGAAAAGGGTACGAGGCAGGGTTGCCCGTTATCACCTTTATTATTTGTCTTAACGTTGGAGATATTACTGATTAAAATACGAAATTTGGAAACAATTAAGGGAATTCAAATAAGAGATCAGGATTATAAATTGAGAGCGTTTGCGGATGATCTGGTTATTACGTTGACAAATCCAGAAAATTCTGTTATGGAATTGATGGAGTTAATATCGCAATATGGGAAAGTTTCTGGATTCAAGATTAACATACAAAAAACTAAAATCTTATCTAAAAATATGACAGCATTACAAAAGATAGCTTTAGAAAGCTTAACTGGATTTGAAATTGTTGAAAGGGTTAAATATTTGGGGGTATATTTAACACCTTCAAATGTTAAACTATACAAAAATAATTATGAAAAGTTATGGAATAAAGTGCAAAAAGAATTGGATAGTTGGAAAAAATTACAATTGTCATTATTGGGAAGAATTGCAGCAGTAAAAATGAATGTTCTGCCAAAATTCTTATTTTTGTTTCAAATGATACCCATTCTTAAAAAGGACTCAAATTTGGAGGAATGGCAGAAGGGTATTAATAAATTTGTCTGGGCAGGAAAAAGGCCACGGGTTAAATTTAAAATTATGCAGGATACGCGTGAAAGAGGTGGTTTAAGAATGCCCAATTTTAAATTATATTATGAAGCTGCTGCATTATCAGCTATAAGTGATTGGATTAATTTGACACAAGGGAGATTGTTAAATCTTGAAGGCCATGATTTGTTATTTGGTTGGCATGCATACTTATTGTACGATAAAAAGGTAGACAACGTGTTTAAAATGCATATTTTGAGGTATGCTTTGTTGCGAGTTTGGAAAAAGCATAGACAAAAGTTAAATTATAAGATACCGTTATGGGCAATACCCAAACACGCAATAGAGAATATAAATGTTGGATTTAAACATGATGTGATTACATATAAGGAAATTTTGAGTTTGGAGAGGAATGTGTGGAGTCTGAAGTCATATAATCTCTTACGAGAAAAAAAGATAGTACAAACTTGGTTTCAATATGGACAATTACAAGCTAGGTGGAAAGAGGATCAGAAGATTGGTTTTTTAACGGATGATGAAAATTTGGTAAAACAAATTAGAAATCAGGGACCAGCGCACATCAAACGGATATATCTTGCATTGATAGAGATTGATTCAGAAACAGAAATTGTTAAGGATTGCATGATAAAATGGGCACAGAATATTCAGGAAGTTATTACAATGGACACTTGGGAAAAGATTTGGATTAGAAATGTGAAATTTACGCAAGCTCAAAACTTAAGAGAGAATTTTTATAAAATGTTTTATAGGTGGCATTTAGATCCCAGAAAGCTAGCAAGTATGTATCCGAATTATCAGCCTAAATGTTGGAGATGTGGTGATCAAGATGCAACGTATTTTCATATATGGTGGACTTGTAAAAAGATCAAAGCATTTTGGATTAAGATTTGGTGGAATATGCAGAAGATATTCAAGAGAAGCATAAAGTTTTGTCCGCAGTTGTTTTTATTGGGCATTATTACTGACACTATTGTGCTGGACATTAATTTGATGTTGAACTTAATTACGGCAGCGAGACTTTTAATAGGGCAATACTGGAAGAAGGAAGAACTGCCGACTATAGAGGAATGGACTTTAAAAGTTTCCAACCTGGCGGAAATGGCGAAGATTTCAGCATATTTGAAAGACCATTCACAACAACGATATATTGTGGAATGGAAGAAATGGATTGATTACATCCAGAATAAATATGGGACTAAAAAGTTTCATCTAGCATTTGAATAAGTATATTGCTTGTAGTCAATTTATAAGAGCTAAAGTGCGAGAGATTTAATAGTTTATTGTTAGTAGTATATGGGAGTTTATGATTGGTTACTTTATTTTTATACCTTGTATCCAGCTCTGGGAAGTCGGGGGGGGGGGGGGTGGGGGGGGGGGAAGGGGAGGGGGAGAGGGTGGGATAGGGTTGGGAAGGGAGGGAAGGGTTGGGGGAAGGGATGTAATAAATAAAATGTATTGAAAATCTTTTTAATAAAAAAAAAAAAAAGAACATACTATGTTATATAAGAACACAGAAATTATGTAAAAGAACAACATAATATATTTACATAGTAGTATCTCTCAACTAAACTGAACGTACATGAAACATTTGGACCGAAGAAGGCCTGAGGAAAAAAATCAGGTTTTAGTGATTGCTTGAAGGCAGGAAAGACAGAGTGATAGAAAAAAGTAGAAAAAGGAAGAATTTTTTTTATTTGTTTGTTTGTCAAATTTACCGTATTTTTTGGACCATAAGACACACTTTTTTTCCCAAAAAGTGGGGGGGAAAACGAGGGTGCATCTTATGGTCCGAAGGTGATTCGTATGGCCAGCCCCAACCTCTGCAAGTGGAAAGCAAGGGAGATTGCCAGGAGCATGAATCGGCACGTGCTGAGAAACGCCGATCTAGCGCTCCTGCAATCTCCCTCGCTCGGTTTCAGCTTCCCTTGCTACAAGAGAAAGCAGGCTGAAACCGAGCGAGGGAGATTGCCAGGAACGTGATCTCGTGCTGCTGCAATCTCCCTCACTCCGTTTCAGCCTGCTTTCTCTTGCAGCAAGGGAAGCTGAAACCGAGCAAGAGAGATTGCAGGAGCGCGAGATCAGCCGATTCGCATTTCTGGCAATCTCCGTGGCTCCATTTCAGCTTGCTTTCTGCAAGAGAAAGCCGGGCCGGAGGGCCGCCTCCGCGGGTACTGTTCTAATGCAGAGAGGGAAGGACAAAGAGGGAGGGAAGGAAGGAAGGAAGGGACAATGGAAGAGGGAGGAAGAGAGAAAGAGAGAGAGAAAGAGAGGGAGAGAGAGAGAGAGAAGGAGAAGAAATAGGGAGGGAGAAAAAGAGGGAGAGAGAGAGAAGGAGAAAGAAAGGGAGAGAAATAAAGGGAGAGAAAGGGAGAGGGAAAGAGAGGGAGAGAAAGAAAGGGAGAGAGAGAAAGGGAGAGAGAGAAGGAGAAAGAAAGAGGGAGAGAAATAGAGGGAGAGAAAGAAAGGGAGAAATAGAGGGAAAGAGAAAAATAGAGAGGGAGAGAAAGAGGGAGAGAGAGAGAAGGAGAAAGAAAGGGAGGGAAATAGAGGGAGAGAGAGAAAGAGGGAGAAAAAGAGGGAAAGAGAAAAATAGGGAGAGAAAGAGGGAGATGGAGAGAAAGGGAGAGAGAGAGAGAGGAGAGAGAAAGAAAGAGGGGGAGAGAGGGAGAGAAAGAGAAGGAGAGAGAGAAATTAAATTAGTAACATGATTGTTAAGTGAATCTGGTTTTCCCACTAACTTTGCTTGTCAGAAGGTTGCAAAAGGTGATCACATGACCCTGGAACAATGTGACCATCATAAATATGAATTGATTGCCAAGCATCCAAATGTAAATCACATGACCCTGGGGATGCTGCAACAGTCATAAATGTGAAAAATGGTCATAAGTCACTTTTTTCAGTGCTGTCGTAACTTTGAACAGTCACTAAGTGAATCATTGTAAGTCAAGGACTACCTGTACTTTATCTTTTTTTTCTCCTTTTTTTGGGGGGGGTGTCATGTTTTTGACACCTTGCTGGGCAACTGGTGGTACTCGGACATTGCCTTGTCCTAAAAGTGGTACAATGGATGAAAAGGTTGAAAAGCCCTGTTTTAGTATACTGTTACTATTTGGTTCAGAATATTTTTTTTCTTGTTTTCCTGCTCTAAAAACTGGGTGCGTCTTATGTCAGGTGCGTCTTATGGTCCGAAAAATACGGTACATAGCTGCCCATCTCACAAAATAAGTGGCTCTGGAAAGCACACAACAAAGTTAAAAAAACAATAATACACAAATAACAGCAATTATTATTACTATTAAAATATTAAAAACTATAAAATGAAACTAAAATAGATAAATAAAGGGCAAAGGGGTGTCAATAATAATGTAACCACTAATTTGCCAGTTCTCTAGGATCCCCTGATGTGATGGCTCAACTATCTCTTGAAGGACCTTTAAAATTCTTAGAAAACTTGCATGATTTTTTTTTTATAAAATGTATAACTAAATAATTTTGTCATATTCTCCTTTGATGTCCTATATGCTGTTACATTATTGTGTTTGATATCCTTGAAATTGCAGTTGGATAATGCTTACAGGGAATTTTAAAAACTATGTATTCCCAATAGATTTGGAAACTCCAAATCTGGACAAATGTTCTAGATTTATATTTTACAAATGCAGGTGAAAATTTTGAATGAGAAAAATACATCCCATTTTCATTTTGTCAGTGCTTTTAAATTCCTGGTGTTGAGAATCTAAAAATCAAAGAGACCTACACCTTTAAGCCATAAAGATATATTGGATAGTTTTACTGTATTTCTCAGGACAAACTATTTGACATAGAGGCTGTGTAAGTAAATGTGAAAAGTGCATTTTAATTCAAGTCAATGTACTTTGTGAAAAATAACTGAAGGCCAAATATTTTGCATGATTTGGAAAGAGAGATTATGTTTGTTTATTACGAAATTAAATGCCCGGCTGAGGCTCATGTACCCATTTCTTTTCTATAAATTACTTTTTCATCTGCTTAAAGTAATTTTTCTTTTAACATTGTTCCAACACAAATAGTCAAGGGAAGTGGTTTTAACTATCTTTGCCTTTTAACTATCTTTTTAGTCTTTCTAAAAATGAATGTGCATCCTCATTCACATATACATTAGTCTTCAAGTATGCGTGCCTACCATTAGTATTTTGGAGAAAAGGGGACAATATAATGTCATTTATTTGAAGAAGCACTTATAAATAAATTTATTCTGTACTACCTTCCCATAGGAAATAACAAGGTAGAACTCATTCCTAGGGGTATTATTGCAAGGATCCTAATAAAAAGTAAGACCATTAATGTCAACTGGATAATCTCTAAACAGAGGCAGGATTTAAAAAGGAAGAAACTTACTCCATTCTGACAAAACAGAAAAAAGAATTCTAGTTTCGTCTGAATCTCAGATTGCTTCTAGTGATCTTTACATCTTTGAATCTATATTCTTTGCATCATCACCACACATAGTGTGGCTCACAACCTCATTAAGTATGCTCAGACACCAAAAAGAATTCCATTTTTTCTAATTTCAGAATTAGGAAAAAAAAAGAGAGAGCATAATGTCTAGAAACAAACGTATGTAAATAGATCTATTTATTTGTACAAAATTTATATCCTTCACAATTCAAGGATTTAGGAACATTTGTAATCCACAAAAAGCTCATTCTGTGACAAAGACACTCCAAAGCTACCATACCCAGGGTATGTTTAAATTTCTCCTTTATGAAGACAGTTATGATTAATAACATGAAGCAGATTGATCTGCCTACCTCCAGACTTATTCTGCAGCAAACTATTTACTTTAAAGGACTTCCCCAAATCAGTGCAAAGTCCCATTGAACAAAATGGACAGAGACATTCTGAAACATATTTCTTATGTAGGCATTTTTGTTTCCAGAAAGTGATGTACAAGTTTATTAAGAACTATGGCACACAAGTCCTTGGCAACTAAGTTGGATAAATTGGAGAGTGTTTAAAAAGACATTTGAGATGTTTTGGTGTCCAAGGCAGATGAGAAAAAAACAACATATAAGATTAGTGGTTTTGAAGTATAATCCCTGCTGGCTTTGTTTTACTGGAAAACTGTGTCTTGCATGTCAGAACTATATTACATGGAGAAGGTGAAATGTTTTTTTTCCGCTAGTTTCTGAAAACTGGTTTTTTTGTGTGTGTTTTTTTAAAAAAATAAGATTTAGGTCTGAACAGAATTGGAGCTTTATGTAGGGTAAAAAAAATAAAATGAGCTTCAGATACTTTGATATTAAAAAAACCCATAAATAAAAAACCTAAATAATATTGTTATCATGTATTATACATTATTATAATAATATAGTGGATATCTATACAATATACAATTAATAATAATAATAATAATAATAATAATAATAATAATAATTATTATTATTATTATTATTATTATTATTATTATTTGTATACCGCCCTTCTCCCGAAGGACTCAGGGCGGTGAACAGGGCAAACATATAAAATTTCAGAATACAAAAGTTAAAAAGAATTAAACCAAATGCCCAGGATGTCACAATACATTAAAAATACATTTAAAACGACAGTAAAAACCCAATCCATCCCCCATCAGGCCAGGCCAGCTTGTTCGAACAAATAAGTCTTCAAATTGCGTCGGAAGGAGCGAAGGTCGAGCACCATCCGGAGCTCAACTGGCAAACGATTCCATAAATCCGGGGCGCACACAGAGAAGGATCTCCCCCTGGGGGCCACCAGACGACATTCTGTAACCGGTGGCACCCTGAGCATATAGCATATAATTTTTTTTGGGGGGGAAGGTTATGTGTATATTTCAGGTTACTCTGTATGGCTATGACTGCTTGAATAGTCTTTACTCAAGAGGGCATGCCCATGAAGTAGCTATTGTGTAAAAACAACCATCAATAAATCTGAACCTAAAACATATCTAAGAAGTGAATTAGATAAAATAGCAAAGTAAAGTTCCATCTCTTATTGTTGGTGTTGTTTTTCAATATGGTCACATTTCAAAAATGTCTATTATTTCAATCTATTGCAACAAGAAGCAGTTTAAAATTAGACAGTGGTGGGATTCAGCCAGCTCGCACCAGTTCGGCAGAATCCATAGCTAATTTTTTGTTGCCCAGGCCCAGAATGGACTTCCGGAAGCAGCATCTACACAAAGAACTGGTTGTTCACATATTTGAATCCCACCACTGGAATTAGACCAATACATAAACTGTGGGCTAAAGCACAAATTGTCTTCATGATGCTTATAGATCTCTCTCATTTAAATATTTAAGATGTGCTGATCAAAAATGCTGATCAAATTGAGCTAAATTAGTGTACAACATGTTTGTGATGCTCAATTTAGCATTACCATGAAAAATCCATTTGGGATAATAGATGTAGCCCCTGGGATTTATTAAAAAGAGGGTTCTGGTTTTGGGTTGCTAATTAAAAAGTAGCAATAATGCAAACTTTTATGTTTTTCTCTCATTTTGACATGCCACTGTGTATAATGATGGTCAAAATGTTTTTTTAAAAAGATAAGCTTGCATATATATATATATATATATATATATATATATATATATATATATATATATGTCTCTGTGTGTGTGTGTGTTTGTGTGTGTGTGTGTGTATTACATTTGGTGAAAATATCTAGTATATAATATATATTGGATACACTTACTGTGAATTGTAATCCCATATGAATATATGTAAGATATGAAATAGATAGAATTCTGAATTATTCTTCACAGTGTGCCACTGACAAAACCTGGTGGGATGAAACTCACAACTGAAATGTACTGATGGAGGGATACAAACTGTTCAAAAGGAGCAGACCTAGCAAAAAAAGAAACTAGAGTTGCATTATGTATAAGAGATCACTACATCTCTACAGAAATGCCAAAACCCAAATGAAAGCCTCCTGGAATGCATATGGGCCAATATAAAAGGAAAAAAAGAATGACATTGCCATAGGCATATACTACAGGCCACCCAACCAAGCAGAAGAAATAGATGAACTTTTATGGTAATCAGTTAACAAATGTATGTTGGAAACACACCACATTAGTAATGGGGGACTTTATCTTGACATCAACTGGGAGACAAACTCTTCATCAAGTGCTCTGTTTTGTTATTATCCTACTTTGGACACCTTATGCCAGGGATCTTCAAACTTGGCCCTTTTATGACTTGTGGACTTCAACTCCCAGGCATGCTGGCTGAGGAATTCTGGGAGTTGAAGTCCATAAGTCATAAAAGGGCCAAGTTTGAAGACCCCTGCCTTATGCAAAGATCAATAACTAGACAACTTCTACTGCTAAGAAAGATGGAAGTGAAAAGACAAAGAAGATAACTATCAGCAAGATTTTGCCTCAAGATACTTTATTAGCAATTTATCTCCAGCTTCTTGGAAAGGTATTTGGTTGCCCTACATATTATAATATATTCAATTATATAAATAGCAGGTATAAAAATATTAATATAATTCTACAATGTGTCTTTTAATTTCCCCCAAGTTTTCTTTTCTTGTAAAAGAGACTTCTGTTTTCCTACCTTATTCTCAGGGTGCTTAAGGACTTTTTTAATAATTTATTTTGAATATTATTTTGAGCTCACTTAATTGTTTTGAGCTGGCACCGGTTACTGGCATCATTTTTTCTGTTATATATCTGTCCATCACTGTTATATATCTGTCCTCTCAGTCAGCATTTGCTTCTGAACAAGTGAAACTACAAACAAGTTTGAGATTTAGCGGAAATATGGGATGTTAAGAATGCTGCAAACAAATGGAGAGATGATTAATGAAAGATTGACAATTTATATTCTTCAGCCATTTCATAATTAAGCCAAATATTATAATTTCATGCTTCATGCCCTGGAATTTCACTAAAATGTTACTTAGCTTTGGGGAAAAAAAACTTGACTGCCTTTCTATGAAATTTAATAATTGTTCCTTTTCTAAAAGATGCTTTCTGATTCTCATATGACTGCTATACATTCCTTGCTATATATTCTCCCTAAGCTTTGATTGGTTACCTCATGATTTTTCTCATTCCAGCCATTCCCACAGCTCTGCTTTTTCACATAACGTTCATATGTCTAATATTGCATAGTATTCAGATTTATTGAAAAATTCTTGGCTCTTAACGGTTGACTCAGATCTCTTAATGGGTTGGCTCTGTGTTAATCTATTACAATGAACTATAATGGTGAAACTTGCCCAGGATCTTGCTAATATTTCACAATTTTTGAACTGAATCAACAGTAAAAGGTAAAGGTAAAGGTTCCCCTGCACATGCGTGCTAGTCGTTTCCGACTGTAGGGGCCAGTGCTCATCTCTGTTTCAAAGCCGAAGAGCCAGCGCTTGTCCGAGGATGTCTCTGTGGTCATGTGGCCAGCATGACTAGACACCAAAGGCACACGGAACTCTGTCACCTTCCCACCGTAGTGGTCCCTATTTTTCTACTTGCATTTTTACGTCCTTTCGAACTGCTAGGTTGGCAGAAGCTGGGATTTTTATCTCAACTTTATTACTTTATAAATAACTCAAACTGGATAACCTATCCAACACACCTGTCCTCCTGTTTTCCCCACAACAGCCACCCTGTGAAGTGGGTTGGGCTGAGAGAGAGAAAAAAACTCAGATGGCTTTCATGCCTAAAATGGGACTAAAACTCACCATCTCTCAGTTTATGAAGCAGATTAATTCGTATTTCAGAAGCGGTTTAAGTGTGATTTCCCCCACCCCACTCCAATTTCTTTTCAGAAATATGTGTCGGGAGCAAAGAATCAGAACCATTCATAGTTTTATTTAAGCGTACAAACAAGAATCTGGTCAACTGAAGTTCAACACCAAATTGGTGCCAGATAAAGGTCAGTGGAGGATGTGATGGTTCATAAGTTAAAACTCTGGGCTTGTCGGCTGGAAAGTTGGCAGACCCAGTTTGAGACCCAAAACTTTCCAACTGACAAGCCCAGTGTTCCTGCTCCCATTCCTGCCCCAGCTCAGCCTGCTGTTCTCTTACAATATTGAGCTACCTGTAATAATGTTAATCCAAATGATAATATCCCTCCCCTCTCTTTGTGTTGAATCAAACATCAGAGAATTTTTACATTACTGCCTGTTTTAATTAAAGACAGGATTTGTGTTCATAAGTTACTTGAGTCTTTATCTTGACTTAAATGAAAATACTCAAACAAAACTATTGAACAATCACTTGCAAGAGAAAAAGAAAATCTTGGCACAGTGACGTCAAGTAGTGCTATTTTAATGAAGTGTAACATTGAACCTGGAAAGATCAAGGGGACAATGCAACTTTTATCATTCGGAGAAAAGCAGAAAAAATACACTTTAGGGAGACAAAGGGCAAAGCTGCCAAGGAAACCTTGCTAAAAGCTGTAATTCAGACTGCTGCAATAGCGCAAGAGAGGAATAATAGAATTGAAAATAAGAATTGAGGGGAAAGAAATTATTGGTATGCATTTAGAGGGAATGAAACAGGAGAGCAGAAGGACCAAAACAAATTAAAAAAAAATCAACATTGTCAGTGGGTGTTCGGAAATAGAGTGAAAGAAAATAGCAGGACAAATTGATAATAGTGACCCATTACCTGCATCGGTTTCAGTTTTGTGACAAATATTTAAGAGGACCAACAAAGATGGGGGTGGGGGAGGAGGAAGATAAATTAAAATGTACAAAGTATTCCCATGAGAGTGATAAAAGCAATGGTGAATGACAGACAAAGACTGATGAATGTATATGGCATAATCAGGGCTTTTTTTCTCATAGAACGCTCAGAACGGAGTTCCGGCACCTTTTTTGGATGGAACCTTGTAGGGTAGGCAAGGCGGGTTGTATGACATGTGTGAGTTCCGGCACCTTTTTCTTTTACAAAAAAAGCACTGGCATAATTAAAATAGCACTTGTAGTACTTGGAACGAGAATATGTGTGTGACATTCAGAAAAGAAAGCTAATTTTGGGGCAATACTATGCAACAATAAACATGGTAAACATAGTAAGCATGAGCCTTGATAATACCATACTGTCGAAAAACTAAGAGATATGGTCTCAAGGGAGGAAAAATATACAACCACCCATTTACTAAAATTTTACTTGGCAGAGATCAATTGTCCAATTGTCAGAAAATTTTGTTCCCCTGCAAATGTGAATGAGCCACAGTCCATCCTCCTCTGATAGGGGAGTAATAATCCGCCCCCGACATTTCTATTGTTTGATCTCATTCTCATGTAGACTGTCAGATGGGTCTTAGAACAATCCAGAATAGTTTTATGGCAACCTGTTTTTCTGAAAGGTATCTGACTATTAAATATTGGCATCTTATTTTTAATTTAAATCTTAGGAGGTACAATAATCTTATTGGTATCCAGGTTCCATTCCTAGTCTTACAGGGAAATGCAATACAACCAGGGAGTCTTAATTGCAAAGAATCTATGACTGAATCTCAGTCTGCATTTCTAGAGGCTTTGTCATTGGAGACCTCAATTTTGAGGTCACTCATTCCTGGGCTATCACAGTTCTCTCCCATAAAGAACCATGGAAAAAAGATGTTTGCTTGATAGTCTGATCCTGGTTTGCTAACCTAAAAGTCTCTATGCTGATTTTGTGTAGTATCTCTGTGACATCTTCTATCATGGACAAAAAGAAAATATACTACTATTTTTAATAATTTTGCTTGCATTTTCAGCAATATCCAATCAGATTCTGTTCCATTAAGAAATACCTTTTGAGAAACTAATAGTGAGCAATATGTAATCATTAAAATATTGTTGAAATATAGTTTGCCTGCCCATTTTTGGAATCCAACAATATCTGAAAGACCACTATTGGCATCCATATTATAAATAAGCTGCACAAGTTCATTAATCTTAAAAGAAAATGGAATTTATTAACCAGTAATAAATATCATAAATACAAATATTTTAGTGAGGGTAGCTAAAATAAATTACTAATTTAGTAATTCCATGTCATTTGTCATAAAAAGACATTCCTTATCTCAACTGAGTATTGATTATATAAATCAAGGAAAATAATTAAACCATTAAATGGTTAAATTATTAATTTAATTATTAATAAATTAAACCTGATGGGTTGCCTGTTGAGAACCTTTACACAGCTCTTCAAGGAATGCAGTATTCCACTCTCACATTTGTGGCTGAAATTACTTTCACAATAATAATAGTTATACTTTACCCTGACAGTATTCCTACCTAATTCTGGAGTTTCTGAAACATCAAACCATTATTTCCAGTGATGTACACTATGATATTTCTCCAGCAACCTCTTCCATTAACATTTGGCATACAGTTCACCTATATAAGACAGACAAATCCTAACTTTTTTTTTCCTTTTTAGAAATAAAAGATTTAAGTTATTAATAATTAATATGAAAAGATTATGTTCATCTTTTTACCCACCTGCTGCATTTTTCCTACACATTATTCTCTTGAAACTGCTTCTTTGTCACCTTGAAAACCCCAGACTATTATATTTATTCATGAAATAAATACATAATAACTGCTTCTTCAAGGGCAGCACCATAAGTACAACAAATAAATAAACATCTCTGGGAAGAGATTAAATTACATTTAGGTTGAAAAACATTCTTCAAGTTTACCTTAATGTAGCCATTGCAGTTGATCTGAGTCCTATCAAATCAAGGTTTTACATGGTTTTAGTGCCATAGTACCCTAATCCTAGTAGGATTATAAATAAGGATTAATCCTTATTAATCCAGGAGCACTTCACACACTTCTCCTGCCATGCCATGCTTGCCTCCACTTCAACTCCCCCCATTCACCTATTTTTTTTCCCCTATCGGTATCTGCTGCCATCACTGCCCACCTCTGCTATCCCAGTTCACCTTCACTCTCACAACGGTCTTGAGAAGATCCAACAGCTGCCTCGATCTGATGCTCCTTATCACCTGGAGGAAGCAGAAAGCAAAGATCAGTTGGTGGCTGGAAGCAGCAAGAGTAGTTGGCAGCAGAATGCAATGTGGCCAAGAGGGCAGAGACGGCAGAAAAGATAGGCAGTTGTTGTGAAGGCCTCAAGACAGCAACTGCCTTGTCTAGGTGTGTGCCTCATCAGCAGTGGGAGGAAAAAGACAGCAATGGTCTGCTGGCAAAGCAGAAGCAGAAGGTATAGGCAGCAGGGGCAGAGTGCTGGAGAGTCAAAAAGGGAGAGATGGGGAAGAGATAGGCAGATGGGGGAGTTGAACTGCAAACTGCAGTCATAAACGCAGGTGGGCTGCTAAGCACCCAGCTTTTGATCATGTGACTGCAGAGGCACTGCAGCAGCCATAACTTTGAGGACCCAGTCACAGCTGCCATTTGTTCAGCATTGTTGTAACTTTGAATGGTTGCTGAACGAATGGTGGCTAAGCAAGGACTACCTGTAATTCTGTAATCCCCTAGAACTTCAGTTAGACTAAATGAATGAATGAATAATACATACATTCAGTGAAATTAAAATTAGCTGCTCCTTTCTAGTATATAATATATGAATTGGGCCTGGATGGCCTCCAGTTAGGACTTTTCAGTCTGTAAACTAGACTAATATATAGTATATGGCAAATTCTTTGCATTCCACATAATATTTGATCTTAGCTAAGCCTGAGAAAGGTTCTATTATTTCATATTTTACTGCATCTGGACTAATGATTGTAACAATTTTGTTTTATTTGCCTCACGTAACTCCCTTTGGTAAAAACTTTATTCTTGTCTTTCAGTGAAACAGGTCTGTTAGTCCCCATTGACAACTTAAGCAGTTTTTGAATTTGCTGAGCAGCAGAAGTGGTTTCAAATGCATTTTCGAAATCCTGGATAGTCAACGGGAAATTTCAATTTAGTTTTGCTGCTACAGAAAGAGAGACAATACTTAGCTTTTTAGGCTTTTATATATTTAAGATGATAATGCTTGAAAGTTCAAGCAAAACATCTGAAAGATCACTGAGCATTATAGAAGAGACTTAATAGTGTAGAAGAGGGCAATTTATTTCATCTTTAAGCATCTTTAATAATTACCAGCATATTTTGGTACTTAAATATAAAGAGCATTGAAAGCAGTTGGAGTAAGTATTTAGAAAAATTAATTTAAAATGAAAAAGTTGTTTAGTATTCTACTTGGGTCTTAAATTTAACTTGAAATAAATGCAGCTGCGTACACATTTAACACTGTCAGCCATGTTATGAAAATAGTTAAATTCAATACATTTTTTTTTATATACAATAGCTTGTTTTTCCAAGAAAAAAGGCAGAAAGATAGAGAAGCTGGGAAAGCAAGCTGTATATTATAAACCTCATTGGCAGCACAGAACATGCCTTTCAATTCTAATTTACTGTAATGGCTAAGCCACATGTAGAGAAGGAGTTACTGATATTATGCAATTTTCCAAGAACTGCTCATTGGCACTTATTGGACAAAATGGATGTTGATTCTATATCTCCTAATGGTTATTTTTGATTCAAATAATGTGAAAGTCTGCTGCTAGAATATTTGACAGGAGATACGATCTGAGTTAAATGCATTGTGGGACTAGGACCAATGTGCTTGTTTGCTGGACATATTCAAATCTGTGAAAAGACAAGTAGAAAGCAATAAATGTAATCTAAAAAATCCAATGGAAATTCACATTTTTGAGAATGAAAAGCTGCTTAAGTACTGTAAAACCCACTAGTGAGATTTTGCCTGCCTCTGCATGAGGCGTAACTTTTAGAAAACTAAATATTTTTTAAAATGTCCTGAAACAGCTGCTTTTAAATAAAATTAAAATTGTCAAATCACATATAAATACTAAAAGGATTTCTTGACATCTGGAATATTTGACAGTTTATGGGGTAAAGTATTATAGCTTGTAGATTTTCCACAGTTCTAATTGCAATGACTAAAACATTTTGTCAAGTGACTTCTTCCAGTGAAGTTTAACTTGCTAAAAAATTCCTACTGGAAATAAAAAAATAGAATGCCTGATTTCTGTTTTATTGCTGAACAGTACAAAATGCTTAAACAATTTTAATTCAAATATCTTTTGAGGGCAATATAAAATTATTTGTCACATAAATACTTTTCTGAATGGAGATAGAGCAGAAAAATATTCTGACAATCTCATTCATGCTTGGATGAAAGCAACTGGAAAATAAAAAGTTTCCTGATTCAGTTCCAGTGAAACAGCAATTCAAGATGATACTGTTCTGCTCTATTATTATTTTTAAATGCATAAACAAGGCATTTTGGGACTTAGCTGGCTTTACTTAACTCACATAGCTGTGTGCCAATTGTAACATTTGTGAGACCACTTTCCTTATATGAAAATTAGCACCAATAAAGAAACTGGAAGACATTTTCCTATTTTAGTTTTGCAAGAAGAGTGGATGCCCAGAAAAAAAATATGCAATCACCAGACTGGAAATAATATACAAACACTTTTTTATGATTTTATTTTTAATAGTTAGGGATATCAGGTTCCTTACTAATGAAGGTTGGACACAATCATACTATTTTTTTAAATTAAACATTGTTTTGGGACATTTAAACAATAAATCATATACTGTATGTAGTGAGGGCTCATCAACATAACTTCAAGAAATTTTATTATTGCTGCTAGCAAGATTCAGGCTTCTGATATTTAGAAGTATTTAGTACTTTAACACTTTTTCTATCAGTTTAGAGAATTTTTAGTATTAAAAACCACAATATATTGCATTAAATAAAAATTCAAAGTACCATTTAATAGGTAGTGGGAAAGAAGATTTTTTTAAAAAACAACAACAAACAAACAAACTTACAAACACATTAAGAGGACAACATGCCTAAATCTCATAATGATGTGGCATCCTGCATTTCCAGGCAAAATCTTTCCCCTTTCAAAGATGGAAATGCCAGAGATTAAATGGACAATTTTCTACATACATGTAGAAAACACACATCCTGTTTCTATCATTCTGCAATGTGCCAGACATTTTGTTAGTTGCTTTCAACTACTATTTAGCTTGAAGAAAAAAGGCATAAATTTTTATTAATCTTGTGATTAAGTTATCAAAGCTGTAAGATTTTCTCAGTCTATGTTTTCCATTATTAAACTTAAAAGAACACACATGCAACACATTCACAATATGAATGTCAACAGCTATATATTTAAATAGGTTTAGAACAATGGGATCATATATAGGTGGGTATATAGGTAATCCTCAACTTACAATCATGGTTGAGCCCAAAATTTCTGTTGCAATGCGAGATAGTCATTAAGTGAATTTTGTCCCATTTTATCACTTTTCTTGCCACAGTTGTTAAATGAATAATTGTAGTTGTTAAATTAGTATGTGTCAAATATCAGGGAAATGGGAAATTCCAGGCAGTTCAAATGGATAAAAAGATTTATTGCAAGCTTAAGCTCTGTATAAGAATCTGAACTATTAACAATCAAAGCAAATGGCGGTATAGAAGAATCAAAGGAATTCAAGGTGGGCTGGAGTTAGATCTCTTGTGGGCACAAAGACACTCATGACTGATCCCTCCCTTGGGCTCAGCCTGGTCATATCCTACAATAGCATGGTTATTATGTGAATTTGGCTTCCCCATGGACTTTGCTTGTCAGAAGGTTGCAAAACAATGATCACATGATCCTGGGACACTGCAGCCATCATAAATATGAGTCAGTTGCCAAGCGTCTGAATTTTGAACACATAAGTATGGGGATGCTGCAATGGTTGTAAGTGTGAAAAATGGTCATAAGACACCTTTTTTTTAGTGTCGTTGTAAGTAATCAGAGTGAGCACCTGTTACTCGTCCCAGCTTCTGCCAACCTAGCAGTTCGAAAGCACGTAAAAATGCAAGTAGAAAAATAGGGACCACTAAGGTGGGAAGGTAACAGCGTTCCGTGCTCCTTTGGCATCTAGTCGTGCCAGCCACATGACCACGGAGACGTCCTTGGACAAGCGCTGGCTCTTCGGCTTTGAAACGGAGATGAGCACCGGCCCCTAGAGTTGGAAACGACTAGCATGCATGTGCGGGGCAACCTTTATCTTTACCTATGTCATGTAAGGATTTATACAAAACAATTAGCATCTTGAATAGCACCTGAAAGCAAACTGACACCTGGTGCAGTTCAAAAAGCAATTGTGTTATATGGGCAAACCGAGGCAGATTCATTATTGCTTGCCCATTGCATTCTGGAGCAGTTAAAGCTTCTGAGTGATCTTCAAGAGCAGCTCCAGTGCATTGCAGTAATCAGGGTAAATGAGGGGGAAAATCACCAATAAGGATCACATAACTTTTGAAGCCTGCTACCAGTGGTAAGGGACGCGGTGGCTCAATGGGTTAAGACGCTGAGCTTGTCGGTCGGAAGGTCGGCAGTTTGGCGGGTCGAATCCCGAGTGCCGCGTAGCAGAGTGAGTGCCTGTTACTCATCCTAGCTTCTGCCAACCTAGCAGTTCAAAACCACGTAAAAATGTAAGTAGAAAAATAGGGACCACTACGGTGACAGAGATGAGCACCAGCTCCTAGAGTCGGAAATGACTAGCACGCATGTGCGGGGGAACCTTTACCTTTACCTTTAAGTAATCAAACTGTTGTAAGTCAAGAACTACCTGTATATGAAAAAAGTAGAACAATTCTTTAGCAAAAACAGTTGCAAGGAGAAAAGAGTTAAGATTTGAAATGTTTTCTGTTTTTGGTCTTGTTCTTTCAATTATCCTAGACTGTGTGAAAGTCCCTATGAAGCTGGCTATAAAATGAGAACCGGAGTGGTTTAGGCCTTGGTACTGTTAAAATGTTAGAGAGTCTGATGCTGTAGGTCTATTTTCACTAACAAAGTGTTCCAGCAAGTGTCTGTTTAGGCATCTGATATCTTACCCCATAGCTCTAGTCTTGTTTGATCTGTGGTCATTTCTGAAACCTGGTTGAAGATGTACAGAAAACAAATGCATTTGTGAAATTATGATATCAGTTGGAAAGGTAAACAAAGTAAGCATCTCCTTAAGTAAAATTGGTTTATGAAAACCCAAATTATGTTATTTCTAAGTTCCTAACATCAGTGGTTTGACCTAAGCCTAACATCTGGCTTCTCTGCTTTGTTTTCTGATTTGCCTGCTGATTTTGATTGCAGTTAGTGTGGGCTCCCACTCAAATCCACTCCAGGTCGTGCCCAACACAATTTTGTAATCTCAATAGCTGGGCCCACTCAGACTAATTTTACATTTGGGACCGAAATGGAATTAAGAAGAAGTTTATCTATTGTGGGCATAAAGTGGAAGAATGGAATGTGTTGAATATAAAACAAAAGACTGGCATCTTATCCTGACCATAGTTGAACAACTGGAGAAATGTCCCTTGACAATATAATTAAAGATTAAATAAAAAGTGGCAACAAAATAATTATAAATCAGTGTTGATATAATACCCAAAGAAACCTGTTGCTGAATTAATAGCTTTCTTTTGTTCTCCTCCCAAAGGTTAATTTAGTTATTTTTACAAACTTGCTTTTTTCCTCTTCCTATGAGCAGTACTTGTTTTCAACAAAAAGAAACATTAATTTCCATGGTATGCAATTACTACCATGCTTTCTAAAACAAGAATTTCTGCATGATCCCATCAGAAATTTACCAAAGCTTGTTGATGATGCTACATATAGAAAGATATGATTGGAAGCAAAATCTTTATAGACTGTGACAGGGAACTTTGGAATACCATCCGGTTAGCCTATTTAGTTAGGCTAATTATTTGAATCCCTATCTAAAAGCACTGAAAACACTTTGGAATATAATTCAGTACCATATAACTGTCAACCTCCTGTTGTATAGACCATTTATATTGTCTGAGGTTCATCATATGGCCTCTGTTGGAATAAAAAACTGAACATTTACTAAAAGTTTGAACAAAATTTGATGACATTTACAAATCATTACTGTATTTTCTTTTTTTATTATACATGGTCTAATTTCTATTTGAAAGACAGGACTGAAATTTTGTTCTGTACCTGCCTGCTACCGGCCCTGCAGATGTTAGCTTTGCTTTTTTTTAAAAAAAAACAATAATCCCAAAAGAAACATGATATACCAAGCCTGAGGAGAAAAACTTTCAACTCTTGCCTGTGCAAATGTCAGTTCTTGAAGATCATGCTATACTGCAAACGATGCTGTTGACAAACTGTTTATGCTCATTTTTATGCTAATTTTTAAAATCACTTTTGTGGAAAGTCAGTTTGCTTATTCAACTCTTTAGCTTTCTCCTGTTCAGTGAAATAGGCTTTGAATCAATCAATAGAACTATTCTAGAAACATTACCGTAAAAATTAAAGTTACAGCTTTACTGTATTTTCTACATTGTATTTTCTATATTCTTTACTTTGCAATTAAGTTCCCTTTGATCTTGGGAAAATGAATAGAGTGCTGCATAGTATTGGATGGTTTGATCTTCAAGTTAATGAAAATAATAAAATTTACTTTTATATCATGATTGTAGTCCATTGCACGTATGTACAACATTATTATCATCTGTTCACGATATTATCATTAGTGTGTACACAACAATGTGAAATAAAAAAACAATGATCTTTGGATAATAAAAGGCAATGTGTCATATCAGAAGGAGGAGGAGGAGGAGGAGGAGGAGAAGGAGGAGGAGAAAGAGAAGAAGGAGCAGGAGAAGAAGGAGGAGGAGGAGGAGGAGCAGGAGAAGGAGAAGGAGCAGGAGCAGGAGCAGGAGCAGGAGCAGGAGGAGGAGGATGCTTGTAATCCAGTATTCCCTGCCAGGATTCCAGATGGTTGTAGTGTATGTGTCTTAAGCATACACAGGATGTCAGCACAGCAGGGGTCTGGACAGCTCCAGGCTATAACCGTTTTTGGCGGGAAAGCCTGAATGGAGCAAGCCTGACAGCTCCGGGGCATGGTCAGCTCTGATGGGAAGCCAGGGTTTAAATCTATTGGTCACCTGCACTGGTGGGAAGCCCAGGTTTGAATCTATGGGTTGCAATTGACCTGGGCAGGTATAAAGAGATGCCAGGTAACCCCGTTTCCCCAGCTTCGTTCCTGACCTCAATAAACAAGTTACTACCCAGCTCAAGTGTCCATCTCTCTGTGCGACCACGCAATATTGCACTGGCGACGAGGATGGGATACTGCACAGGAAATCGCTAGCCACGGACAAAACCCCATCGGCAGCACCGGATCCGAATGCAGGATGACCCGAGACAGCGGGATGGCACAACTGTGTCAGTATCCCCTTTTCAATAGTAACCACCCCGAAGAGTGGGAGGCCTTCGTGGGACAGCTTGAGTGCTACCTAAAGGTGAACGGGGTTAAGGGTGACCGGCAAAAAGCAGCGGCGCTACTCTGTAGCTGTGGGACGGATACATACTAGCTGGCGGTCGGTCTCTGCTCACCTGACGACGTCCACACCATCAGGTACAGCGAGCTGCTAGCGAAGCTGACCGAGCACTTCAGACCAGAGACATCTGAGATCGCGTGGAGGTATCGGTTCGAGAAATGGGACCAACAGCTGGGTGAGTCTGCCAAGCAATACATGGCCACCCTAAAGCAGGTAGCCCGTCTCTGCAATTTTGAAAATTTAGAGATCAGGCTACGGGATCGGATCATCTGTGGGTTGCAAGATCAGAAGCTGTGGCAGAAGATATTCGCGAAGCAGAAGCTAACCCTGAGGGACGTCCAGGAGGAATTCCTAGCCTGGGACGTGGCTGAGGAGTCCGACGCGAGGGAGGGCGGCACCATCTACCAGCTGAGTGGTTGCTGCTGGGCAGAAGAGTCAGCATGCAAAGTGGACACCATACACCGGACCCCTTGCCAGTTCACCACAACCCAAGGCAACTCGAGGGAGCCAGGACCAGCCACAATGGACCTGAAGTGCCAGGAGTGCAGGTGCAGAGGAAACATCCCCCGGACTACCCAACTCCCTGGTTACGGTGTGGACCAGCCCTGGTCCACCCAGCACAGTGGCTGTGGACAAGCCCGGTCTACCCAGTGTTCTGGCTGCAGCGCAAATGGCCCCTGATCAACCCGTTGTGCAAGCTGCGGAGGACAGCATCCCCGATCTACCTGCCGGTTCAAATCAGCGAAGTGCTGGGCCTGTGGAAAGACTGGGCACATCACGTCAGTCTGCAGGAGCAAGCAATGGGACAGCCTGCACGAAGTGGAAGTGGAGTTCCAGGCTGCTACAGGTACCGGGGAACAGTTGCAGAGACTGACGGTCAGCCACATGGAGGGATGGGCAGCTGTTTGCTCATCAGGGGGACCCCCGACACTCACCCCAAAAATAAAACTAAGGGTGAAACTGCAAGGGATCCCCTGCACAATGGAACTGGACTCAGGGTCAGCCGTGTCAATCATCTCCGCCAGAACATTTAAAGAAATTTTCGAGTGGAGCGGCCAATGGGTTCCTTTGAGGCCATCCAGACTGACCCTCTCTGATTTTCAAAATTCACCAATTAACGTTCAGGGGGAGGTGTCAGTGATGGTACAGTACTGGGGGTTTGCGGGCAAATTGAATGTATTGGTCATCGAAGGGCAGCGGACCAGCCTCGTGGGGTTAGGGTGGTTCAAAGCGCTGGGCATTGGAATCACGGTGATTCACCAGACGCGGAGCTGCCATTCACTGGAATCTGTCTGCAAAGATTTCGCAGATCTTTTCGATGAGCAATTAGGAAGATACACCGGTCCCCCAATTTCATTTAAGTTAAACCCCCAGGTTCAGCCCATCAGAATGAAGGTTAGGCAGGTCCCGTTCACGTTAAAGCACAAGATAGAGCAGGAATTGGATAAGCTGGTAGACCAGGGGTGTTAATGCCAGTCGATGGAGCGGAATGGGAGACCCCCATTGTAACGCCTCTCAAGGCAAACGGCGAGGTCTGCATTTGCGCCAGCTATAAGGGGACCTTAACCGAGCTCTGAGCGCCCATTCCTACCCAGTCCCTGCAGTCAGCAGCATTCCTGCAGGGTGGGGCGGTATTCGCAAAGTTAGATCTTGCCCAAGCTTATCAGCAGCTACCGGTCGACCCAGAGGCTGCTAAAGTGCAAACAATAGTCACCCACAAAGGGGCGTGCTGGGTAGACCGGCTGCAGTTCGGGGTCAGCGTGGCTCCGGGAATTTTCCAGGAGGTGATGAAAAGAACCCTCAAGGGGATAGCAGGGGTTTGCCGCTATTTTGACGATGTCCTAATTGCAGGTAGCTCCGAGGGCATTTTGGCAGACTGATTGAAAGCTGTACTACAGAGATTTAGGGCTGCAGGACTGAAACTCAAAGGGGAAAAATGCAAGACTGGGGTGAAGGAAACAGAGTTCCTAGGGTTCAGGATCAATGCTCAAGGCATCCATCCAGCTGCATCCAAGGACAGGGCAATCAAAGAAGCCCCAATTCCCAAAATCAAGTCCGAGTTGCAGGCATTCCTGAGCCTCCTCAACTTTTATCATACATTCTTGCCACACAAAGCAACAATTGCAGAACCTTTACACAGGCTGCTAGACAAGCAGGCATCCTGGGACTGGTCTGACACACACACAAACTCGTTCAACACACTGAAGAACTTGTTAGCAGGCAATGCTACAGTCACACACTTCAGAGAGGACCAGCCAATCTGCCTTGCGTGCGATGCATCCCCTTACGGGATTGGGGCAGTCCTCAGCCATTTAGAGGAGGATGGAACTCAAGCCCCCATCGCATACTACTCCCAGACCCTGTCAGCTGCAGAACGAAATTACGCACAGATAGATAAGGAGGCGCTAGCAGTGGTTGCAGGAGTAAAGAAATTTCATGACTACCTATATGGTAGGGAATTCCTAATATATACTGACCATAAGCCATTGTTGGGGCTGTTTACAACAGAGAAGCAGACACCACAGATCCTGTCACCCAGAATGCTACGCTGGTCCATCTTCCTGTCAGCATACACATGCAAGTTGGTACACAGGCCAGGCAGGGAGATGGGGCACTCAGATGGCCTCAGCAGACTTCCCTTAAGGGACACGGAGCCAGACCCTGCACCTGCTGGCCAAATATTGGCAATACAGGAGCTGCCAGAATGCCCCCTCAATGCTAAGGATGTGGCCACAGAGACTCCCAAGGACAAAGTCCTGAGCAGGGTACAATCATGGGTGAGCAGTGGATGGCAGGACAAATCACCAGGGCAAGAGTTCAGTGCATATTTCTCCAGGAGGCATGAACTGTCAACACACAAGGGGTGTCTGTTGTGGGGGAGTAGAGTAATAATTCCACAGGGTCTAAGAGGAAGGGTTTTGCAATCACTCCATGAGGGCCACCCAGGGGTCATAAGGATGAAAGCTCTGGCAAGGAGCTACCTGTGGTGGCCAGGTTTAGACAAGGAAATTGAAGGGTTAGTCACTGGGTGTTACACATGCCAAAGGTCACGACCAGAACAACCACACGCACCAGTACACAAGTGGGAGGAAACACACACCCCATGGTCCAGGGTGCATATAGATTATGCGGGGCCATTTCAGGGACACACATTCTTAGTAGCAGTAGACAGCCACTCTAAGTGGTTGGAGGTGGTGCCCGTAAGCAACATGACTGCAGCAGGAACCATTCAGGCATTAAGGGGGTTGTTCGCAACACATGGTCTGCCAGATGTAATTGTGTCAGATAACGGAACGCAATTTACTTCATCGGATTTCCAGGTGTTCCTGAGGACCTTGGGGATTAGACACGCCACCTCAGCCCCTTTCCACCTGGCCAGTAATGGGTTGGCAGAAAGATTCGTGAGAACAACAAAGGACGCCCTCAAACGCATAGTTCAGGGGGAATGGAAGCAAAGACTGGCCACCTTCCTTCTTCACCAACACTCAACACCCTGCTCAGCCACAGGCAAAAGCCCAGCGGAACTCAGATGGGGCAGACGCCTGATAACAACAGTGGACAGGCTGCACCCAGACAGAGTATCAGCAGACGTTGGGACCCCCAATATCAAAACAGTTTTTAACACCGGGGATCCTATCTGGGCAAGGAACTATAGCTCAGGTCACCCATGGGTGCCAGGGGAAATACTAGATCAAACAGGACCTCTATCCTACAAGGTAAGGGTGGAGGGGGGACTCCTGTGGAAAAGGCACCTGGACCAGCTAAGGAAAAGGGCTCCTGAAAGGGTTTTTGAGGACACACTGGGGGCTGAGGAGGAAGAGGCAACACTAACACAAGCATCCAGAAGGGTTACCAGAGGGACACAGAGGCCCCCCTACTCCAGGCAGGGAACTGACAGGGAAAACAGTCAAACACCAGACCCAAGTGAAGGAATAACACAAACTCCAGGCACCTCAACACACACACACACACCACAATCCACCACAACAACCACAGCAAGCAAGAAAGGAGACAGCATCACACCACCCGATCCAGTCCCAAGGAGGTCGAGCCGGCCCCACAAGGCTCCAAGCTACCTTGCTGACTATGTCCGTTCTTAAGGGGGGTGGAAAGGTGGAAAAGTAATTAAGGAAGAACAAATGTAAATATTGTATATATATATATATATATGTAATAAGTGTATATAGTATGGGAGTCGGAATAAAACAGAGGGTAATCCCTCACTATGGGGGAAGGGGTATAGTGTATGCGTCTTAAGCAGGGGGCTGGACAGCTCCAGGCTATAACCATTTTTGGCAGGAAAGCCTGAATGGAGGAAGCCTGACAGCTCCAGGGCTTGGTCAGCTCTGGCAGGAAGCCAGGGTTTAAATCTATTGGTCACCTGCACTGGTGGGAAGCCCAGGTTTGAATCTATTGGTTGCGATTCACCTGGGCAGGTATAAAGAGACGCCAGGTAACCCTGTTTCCCCAGCTTTGTTCCTGACCTCAGTAAACAAGTTACTACCCAGCTCAAGTGTCCATCTCTCTGTGCGACCACGCGACATTGCAATGGTATTTTCACAGTAGACTCAGATCACTGTTGTGACTACAATAAGCACATGGAACTTTAGATAGTAATCAGGATTCCAGCACTTACTACAGTAAATGGATTGATAATCACTAAGGACAGAGTCAAGTTGGGGAATGTAAATTGTGAAGAGCAACAGACAGGTATTTCTATGCAATACGTATGTCAGAGATCAGCTATATCATTTACATCAGTGGTCCCCAAGCTTTGGGGCACCAGGGACCAGTTCCATGGAGAGAGGTTTTTCTGCAGACCGGAGGGTGCGTGGTTTTGTGTGCTGCCTGTATCTCGTGGATAGGGCTTTGCTTGTTTGTGTGGACTGGTTGCTGGCATGCCGGGGACCGGTACTGGTCCATGGCCCAGGGGTTGGGGACCCCTGATTTACATGACATCATAAATAATTTTCTAAATGTATCATTTATAGTATAACTTCTCTGCATTGGTAATCACTACTGGAAAATTTTATGAAAGGTGTTTTCAGATCTGTATTGAAATCATCTTTTGTTCCAAAATTGGTTGTTCACACACTTGTAAGTACACTCAAAGAAAACAGGACCTAGACAAATTTAAGCTTTTAAAGTCTCAATTATTTCAATTGATAATATTCAGTACATGATTAAAGATATTTTTCCAGTGGAATAAGGTAGATATGAGGAACAAGCCATGTATTACTTTGCTTATTCAATCAACCTTCAGTTCATGGTTTCTAATGTAGATTAGAAGCAATGTTAAAATCATACCAATTTAACATTATTTGTTCATGTATAAATCCAAACCTGAATTGTGTTCATATAGTATTAATAGTGTTAAATATTAGCACTACTAACCATGTAATCATGATAATTGTTATTAGTATTTTTTTTAATTTGCCAAACAGATGGGCTACTAGAACTATAACATTATGTACACTATTTCTTTACTTTTAAATCATTTTCCTACTTGTGATAAATAAGTTATCCAACTGGTTTCATTGGCCTAAAAGAGGTCAATTCTGCTGCTAGCAAACAAGCTGTTTCCAAAGAATCAAAGATTATTACATGGCCTCACTATTAAGGCATGTAATTATGAAAAACGCAAGACACAAATGATTCCTGTTGACATTAATAATAGTTCATATTTATTGGCTCCATCCTTTTCAATTTCAGTTATATTTTTTATAATTGAATTTCTCTTTCAAATACAAACTTTTTTCTATAGAGAATTCTGAAAGCTAGAAAGAAATTATTTAGAGTTGTCTGCTGGTAATACATTTTTTTTAGCTGACAATGACATTGGTGATCTTGAACAACTATCACAATAGAACATAGTTACCGGTTGGACAAGAGACAAATATGAGGGCTAGAGGCTAGACTGGGAAGATGAAAATAATTCTTAAAGAACAAAGTGACAACTCACCCCCATGTTATTGCCATAAAAAATACATGGACATATCCATAAAGTCACCAGGTATCAAATTTGTCTTAAGCTATATGGTATTATGATATTACATGATTTTAAAGTTTACAGATTCACATATGCTACCAGTCTGAAGTGTGAATTTTTTGCCCTGCATGAATAGTTTTTGACTGGAACACCAGTTAACTTTCAGTTCCCACACAGATGTGTGTGTGCTTTCCCTCCCCCCACACACATCTGTCTAGATTTCAATGAAATCTAGGCACTACTAAAACTCTTGTGTCTGTTTGTATCCTTTAACTGGGTAAAACAGTGCATCCTAGGGCAATTTTTTTTGAACCGAAGTACCTTGTATGGCTTGTCATAAAGAAAGCTTTTAAAATCTAGGGCCCATGACTCCTATAGAAATAAAATTTTGGAACGTTGTGGTCACTTTAGCCCCACTGCACCTTCCCAGAAACCCATAGGTAAAGATGGGAGAAACATATCCCTGCCATTTCTCCTGCCTCCCTTTTGGCTTTGTGCTGATTGGTTGACAGCAAGGGCAGCAAGGTAAGTGGCAATTGGCTGCTTAGGAATCAAGGGTGAAATATGAAATCTTTTCATGTGAGGGAAGACCTGGGGTGTGACTCAGATGCCTATTGGTGATGTAGGGCAGTCAACTGTTAGCAGTTGACATTTGAGTGGGGTGTTGTTTTTGTCATGGGCAACAGCTCCTTTTGTTCTCCCACTTTCAGCAAAGTGGTAGGTCAGCTAAGGAGGAGTGATTTCTGACATCATCATCATCATCATCATCATCATCATCATCATCATCATCATAATAGTAGTAGTAGTAGTAGTAGTAGTAGTAGTAGTAGTAGTAGTAAGTTGGAAGGGATCTTGGAGGTCATCTAGTCCAACCCCTTGCTCAGGCAGGAAACCCTATACCATTTCAGACAAATGGCTGTCCAGTCTCTTCTTAAAAACTTCCAGTGTTGGAGCATTCACAGCTTCTGGAGGCAGGTTGTTCCACTGGTTAGTTGTTCTGTCAGGAAGTTTCTCCTTAGTTCTAGGTTGCTTCTCTCCATGACTAGTTTCCATCCATTGCTTCTTGTCCTGTTTTCAGGTGCTTTGGAGAATAGCGTGACTCCCTCTTCTTTGTGGTGGCCCCTGAGATATTGGAACACTGTTATCATGTCCCCCCTAGTCCTTCTCTTCGTTAAACCAGACATGCCCAATTCCAGCAACTGTTCCCTATATGTTTTAGCCTCCAGCCCCCCAATCATCTTTGTTGCTCTTCTCTGTACTCTTTCTAGAGTCTCAACATCTTTTTTACATCGTGGTGACCAAAACTGGATGCAGTATTCCAGGTGTGGCCTTACCAAGGCATTGTAAAGTGGTATTAGTACTTCACTTCCTGCCAGCTTCCCACAAACAATGTCAACAGAGAAGCCAGTAGGAAGTTGCCCCCACTCCCATTGCTTTTGTCTTCCCATGTTCATCTTGATTCTCTGCCTAGATAAAGAAATATTTCTGAAAGATGATCCGATGGGTCACGGGTTGTCTAGTTCTTGTACTCCTATAGTGCTCTGTTTTTCACCTAAAATCTCCGACTGTAAGATTAAAAACTCAAAGGTTAACTTTTTTAAAGCTTATTTTCCATGTAACAGCATGAATCTATTCTAAACCTGTCACAATTGCTTTATTTATACTTGAATTGTCGATTTGAATAAGTGCATGAATTGTCTGCAAAGCCAAAAATGTGTATTAAGCTTTGCTCTATTATTCTCTGTGTTCAAAACTGTTTGTAATAAAAGGAAACTCCCTAAACAGAATGAGAACAAACAAGAAAGGTATACTACAATTGATTCATTAAGCAAACATTTCATTTGATCACTGTGCTATGCTGTATAATTGTTTTCTTCCATTCTCTCAGGGAAGAAAACCCAAAGATGCTTTTTCAGAAGGCAACTGGACTTCCTTGTTTTTCTTTTGAAGATGTTTTGCTTCTCATCCAAGAAGCTTCTTCACCTCTGACTGGATGGTGGGGAAGGGAAGGATTTATACTCCTTGGATAAAGCTGGTCATTTGCATTCTTTTAGAGTGTCGTTGAGGCCACCTGGAAGATTAGCTGTGTCATCACGGTCACCTGAGTGGTGCAAATGGGGTTGGAGGCTTCTTGGAACTGCTGAAAGGACTGTGTTGTAGACTGGAGGTAGATGATGTTGTATTCCTTCCCCTCTGTTCAGAGAGGGCTGTTCAGTTTTGACATAGATGGCCTCTTTGACCCCTTTTTCAAACCAGTGGTCTTCTCTGTCCAAAATGTGGGCTTTGCTGTTTTTGAAAGAGTGGCCTTTGTCTATTAAATGCTGATGGACTGCCAAATCTTGTGCTGATAGATTTGTTCTCCTATGTTGTGCCATACGTTTATGAAATGGTTGTTTTGTTTCTCCAATCTACAGATCTGCACATGACTCACTGCATTGGACTGCATATGGCACGTTGCCCAGTTTGTGTCTGGGTATTTTATCCTTGGAGTGGACAACCTTTGCTTCAGTGTATTCTTGGGTTATGAGAAGGATGGAAGGAAGGCTATGGTGCTGGAGAAGACTCCTGCGAGTCCCTTGGACTGCAAAGTGATCAAACCGGTCAGTCCTAGAGGAGATCAACCCTGACTGCTCTTTAGAAGGCCAGATCCTGAAGCTAAAACTCAAATACTTTGGCCACCTAATGAGAAGGAAGGACTCACTGGAGAAGAGCCTAATGCTGGGAAAGGTTGAGGGCAAGAGAAGAAGGGGACGACAGACAATGAGGTGGCTGGATGGAGTCACTGAAGCAGTAGGCGTGAGCTTAAATGGACTCCAGAAGATGGTAGAGGACAGGAAGGCCTGGAGGAACTTTGTCCATGGGGTCGCGATGGGTCAGACACGACTTTGCAACTAACAACAACAACAAATTCTTGGGTTTGAAGTGTGCACATATGTTGTGTTGGCTGTGAGGTCCCCCTGAGCTTTTCTGATATTCCTGCAATGTATGGAATGACAACATTACTCTGTTTATTGTTTTCTTCTTTGTCTGTTATGGGGGAGCTTCTGCTGGGACTTTCTTGGGATTTGATGAAGACCCACTTTGGGTAGCCACACGTTCTGAGGGCTTCCTTGATATGTTTCAGTTATTTTTCTTTCCCATCTTTACTGGTAGGCAGACCTTCAGCTCGGTGGTTTAGGGTTCTGATGATTCCCATTTTGTGCTCCAGTGGGTGGTGACAATTAAAATGTAAATATTGATCCGTGTGTGTGGGTTTTCAGTGTTAATGCTTCTGTCTCCCTTAATGTGTACTGCACAGTCCAGGAAGGCCAGACTATTTTCTTTAACATCTTCCCATGTGTATTTGATGTATCTATCCACGGAGTTGATGTGTTTGGTGAATGTTTCCAGTTTCTGCTCACATACCTTTACCAATAAGTGGGTGGAATTCCTGTGAAGTTGCTCAGAGCTTTGGTTTCTACCTCTTCTGTGTAGAGATTGTCACAATGGAGGACACAGGTGTACCCACGGCGCAGCTGTGTTTCTGTCTGTCTTCATTGTATTTAAAATAGGTAGTGGTCAAGCAGAGTTCCAGTATGGCAAACATGTGGTCTTCTGGGCTGAGGTTGGTTCTGTCACTAAGGCACTGTCTTGTAGCAGTCGTTTCTTCACAATAGTTACAGCTTTAGTTTTTGGAATGCAGGTGAAGGTTCCTACAAACATAAATATGGCTGTGCCATGGGTTCACCTGTGTCCCCCATTGTACATTGGGGAAACAAAACAACCCTTCATAAACACATGACACAACATAGGAGAACAAAGCCATCTGCACAAGATTCGGCAATTCATCTACATTTAAAAGACAAAGGCCACTCTTCTGAAGACAGCAAAGTCCACATTTTGGAAAAAAAGGACCACTGGTTTGAAACAGGGGTCAAAGAGGCCATCTCTGTCAAAATTGAACAGCCCTCTCTCAACAGAGGGGTGGGGATATGACATCATCTGACTACATCACAGTCCTTTCAGCAGTTCCAAGAAGGCTCCACACCCATTTGCACTACTCAGTTGACCCTGACACACAGATAAACCTCCAAGTGGCCTCAATTATTCTCTAAAAGATTGCAAATGACCAGCTGTTTTCAAGGAGTATAAATCTTTCCCTTTTCCACTATCCAGTCAGAACTGAAGAAGCTTCTTGGATGAGAAGGGAAATGTCTTCAAAAGAAAAATGAGAGTCCAGTTATCTCATGAAAAAGCATCTTTGGATAACTATGACCTGGATGACTGAAAATCTCCATAGACATCAAGGAAGAAAAGAATATTTTTGTAAAGACTTTTCCTTTTTAAAAACATTTTATTTGGAACATTCTAATTATCTATTGTAAGTTGAAAATATGCATTTAAAACATAGAAGGTTTAAAAACATGTATGAACAGCTATATATATTGTTATTCTAAATAAAAGGTAAAATAGATTTAGCAGTTACTCAGTACAATAATATTTTATATGATATAAAGATACTAGCAATGTTATTCTGTTGAAGTCAACCAGCAAATGAAGCTAACATTTGCTAACATTTGCTGTCCAGAAAGAAAGCACAATGTTTTACTTAAGAGTCCAGTGTACAAGGAAACCACAATTGCAAATGTTTGCATTCAGATGCCCACTTACCCAATTTATTTGAAAGTATTTATCAGACTTGTCTCCATTGTTTCATATACTTTGCCAATATATCCATTTGTATACATTAAGGGAACTGCACACAAATTGCACTTACAAGAAACAGTGTAACGTGTAGTAATTAAAAAAAAAGTATCAGGGAAAGTGTACACAAAAGCGCATAGATCAGCACAAATGATATATTTGGAGAAATATTTGCAATATATCAACCTTTTTAATAATATAAATTGGTGTGGAAATATGTGCAAAGAAATTTCATGCTGAAAATTTAAAAAGAAGCAAAGATGGTTAAAATTACATCTACTAAATGTTTTTGACTACCACTCCCACAGTTCTGTATTATTGATATATTGAGAAATAAAGAAATAAATTAGTATTTAGTATTTGTGTTTATTATTTAGTATTAATATTTGCTAAAGTAAAAAAGTGTAAAAAACAAATCTTTAGAGACATTTGTTTGGTGATCTTGGCTTCAAGTGATATTTTTTGGTGAGGTTCAGTCTAGGACAGGGCTTTTCAACCTTTTCACCAATTGTACCACTTTTAGGATATGGCAACATCCCAATACCACCAGTCGCCTAGCAAGGTGTCAAAAACTTGACCAAAAAAAAAAAAGAAAAGAAAAAAAGTGATGAAGTAGAGCTAGTCCTCGACTTACAACATTTCGCTTAGTGACTGTTCGAAGTTACAATGGCACTGAAAAAAGTGCCCCCCAAGCTACAGCCGAGCAAGACACCTGCCTGCCTGCCCGACGGCACTCTTCCTCCTGTCCGAGGTTTTCATTGTTGTGAGCATTTCTGTTGAGGATTGGCAGCGGGGGTGGGGTGGGGGGTTGTTTGGTGTTTATTGCCCCCCCCCTACTGGGTGGCTGCAGCAGGTTTTGGTCACTTCACATGATCCTGGGACACCGTGACCATCATAAACATGAATCAGTTGCCAAGCATCTGAATGTAAATCACAAGACCTTGGAGATGCTACAACATTCGAGCTGATCGGTGCTTCTTCTGGGCTCAGAAGTGCCAGGATCAGCACCGAGCTCCAGCTGGAGCCTGGCGCTGATCCTGATGCTTCCGCTGAGCCCTGTCAGCCCTGAAGAAGTGCTGATTTTGGCGCTTCTGCTGAGCCCTGACAGCCCTGCAGCTCCAGCCATTTCTCGCTCAGGCTTGTGCAGTGCTGCCACCGGTTCAGCTCATTCCCCTCCCCCACTACCACTTTTCTAGGGTGGGCGAATGCCACCTGCCAAGTGCCACAGGTGGTACTCGTACCACTGGTTGAAAAGCCCTGCACTAGGACTTCTATTTTTGTAGTCTGTGGGGTGCGTAATAGTCATCTCCAGCACTACCGTTCAAAAGTATCCACCCTTCTTCTTTTTTCAGAGTCCACATTTCACAGCTGTAAGTACCAACTGGAAAAATTGTTGCATTAACTAATCTGCATTTGGTTGTGAGGCTGACGTCTTTATTTTTCCGGATGTTATTCCTGCCAAACATTGCAATTATTCCAAGTGCTATATTCCTTCTGATCTCAGGGCTGCAGTCACCACATTGGTGATTTTTTTTTTGTTCCCATTTATATCCCGCCCTTCTCTGAAGACTCAAGGCGGCTTACAATCTAAGAAGCACAAACCAATGTGCTTAGCAATAGCCTTCATTCTATGTATATGCCTGCTTATTAGGGCTTTCGCCCCCCCCAAGCGGCATTATTACAAAGTCATCTTATTGCCCCCAACAATCTGAGTCCTCATTTTACCTACCTCAGAAGGATGGAAGGCTGAGTCAACCTTGAGCCTGGTGGGACTCGAACCTGCACTAAATGCAGGCAGCTGGTGTTACTTAAGGAGGCATTAGCCCACTGCTCCACCAAGACTCAATTTTAAAACCCAGGAAGATGAATTCCTTTACTGTTTTGATGGTTTCATTGCAGATCTGCACTCTGACCTGTGTGTTTTCTGCAGTTGTCATTAACTTTGTTTACTTGATGTTAAGGTACGGTCCAAATTTTTCACTTTTCATCTTTACTTTCAGGATTAACCACTCCAGATCCTTCTTGCTTTCTGCAAGCAATGTTGTATCATCTGCATATTGGAGGATGTTGATAGTCTTACCAACAATTTTAATCCCACTGATAGATTTCTCCAACTGTGCATTTTTCATAAGTATTTCTGTATGGTATAGATGACAGAATGCAACCTTGACAAGTGCCTTTTCCCATTCTGAATCATTTGTATCTCCATATTCCGTTCTTCCATTCTTCCATCCATATTCATGGACCCCCTGTGATGACAGGTTGAGAATCACTGTTCTAAAACATGAACAGTCTGGATGCATAGATGCATAGACATTTCTGAACCCACTGTCAACAAGCTATAGGGATTTTTTTAAAAAAAAAATTTAAAAAAAAAAAACAAGCAGAAAATATTCCTTATTTTTATTTAGCCTATTTCTTGAAGAATATATCCTTCATAAATTCCAGATTTTATAGTGCAATTTGCAATACTGTTTGTTCAATTAACTGAGTTCAAATTTTGAGAGTATCCTCGAAGTAGGGAAAGCTGCTTGATTGTATATTAAGTGTGATTATGCATTCATTTAGCTCAGTTCCATGGTTCTTTGTTGGCAGTCCAGAATTTCAGAGAGCAGCTTGGTCAGAATATCTAGAATGGCCAGATAATTAACGATCCATCATTTGTGAACAAAGTATGAACCTTCCCTTAACAGTGTTTGAGATTTGCAAGCTTATTTTTCTTCTGAAATATTATGTTGAGCTGCTGCTTTAAAATAAAATGTTTTTCTCCTTTTTGCCAATAAAAATAAGCTCTTGAACTTTGCAAATGAAGCAGAAGACAAAAGCAGTTTTAGCTGAATGAAAGCAGTTTTTCTTAATTTTTTTACTAAAATACAGTTGATATTATATATAATTAATATTCATAAAAATAAAAAAGTATACTCAGTGAACATATAGAAGTCATAAATGCTGAATTTTTTTAATATAAATATCTTTTTTTCTTTTTTCTCTGAAGTCTCATTGCCCCCTCTGTCAAAAACCTATACTCCACCAAAGCAGAGATAAACAATCCTTTTCTTGTAGACCAGGGCTGTGAAATTCAATTTCATTGAGGGCCACATCAGCATTGTGGTTGCCCTCGGGAGGGCGGGTGGGTATGACCAGGGTGGGTGTGGCCTATTGGGTGGGCGTGGCTAGAGTGCATATGGCCTACTGGCTGGGCGTGGCCAGCTCTACATCGTTCGCATCAAGGGTGCCTATGGGGGCCTGGGCAGGAGTGGGACAGATCTGGTGGTCTCTGCCAGAAGGAGGGTCTCTGGGCCAGGGCCAAGGCAGCGGGGACCATTCCTTCACTGTTTCCAGGATGGCTTCGGGGGCCACATGAAACCACTTTGCAGGCCGGATCTGGCCCCCAGGCCTTGTGTTTGACATGTCTGTTGTAGACCAACATGTATGAGTTTGCAGGCAGCCTGCTACTTTATTTAATATTTCCAACATGTTTTAAAACTGTGTTGTTTCAGACACTTACCTGTTGCTGAAGTAGTTTCAACTACTTCTAAATCCACTTTTGGTTTGTGTGGCAGTGGTTGAGAACCGTAGTTTTAATTGCCTCCTGAAATTAATTCACTTTCTTTTAAAGCTATTACATACAAACCCATCACAATTAATCATAACTCTGTACTTTCCCTATAACCTATATTTTGTTAGATCTCTGACATTTCTGTTTTGTCACAATCTCTAGGTCAATAATATTGCTAAGCTTTACATTCTTTATGCTTTTTTCAGTTACAAATTACTTAGCACAGCACCAATGATCCAATTTTATGATATATTCTGCAAATTCTCATTATCTTTTCCACACAGTTCTAATACTGTGGCATAGCCACTGCCAATGTATAAAATGAACATCACTCCTAGTGATCAGGAAAAGATAAGTGCTATAAAACAACATGGAAATGGAAAGATAATATATTTGTAGAATCAAATATTGTATTGTGGGAATCCAACATAGATTTTAGAATTTCATTAGCATAAAAGAAGAACAAAGTTGGAAGAGACCTTGGATGTCTTCTAATCCAACCCCCTGCTCAAGCAGGAAACCATATGCCATTTCAGACAAATGGTTGTCTGAGCTTTTTTAAAAAATCTCCAGTGTTGGAATACCCGCAACTTCTGAAGGCATGCCATTGCACTGGTTTATTGTTCCCACTGTCAGGAAATTTCTCCTTAGTTTTGGGTTGGTTCTCTCCTTGATTAGTTTCTACCCATTGCTTCTTGTCCTGCCTTCAGGTGCTTTGGAGAATAGATTGACCCCCTCTTCCTTGTGGTAGACCCTCAAATATTGGAACACAGCTATCATGTCACCTTTAGTCCCTCTTTTTATAGGCATATCCAATTTATGTAACAGTTCTTTATATGCTTTAGCCTCAAATCCCTGATTATCTCTGTTGCTCTTCTGTAAACCTCTTTTTTATATTGTGGCAACCAAATGCTGATTTGGTCACATACTCTGCAATTAAATTCTGACTTACAAACAGTTCTAACGTTTTTGTTTTAAATACAGAATGTGGTATAGTACTAAACCAATATATATATTTATTAATTGTGCAAATAGTTTTTTTCTTATTCTGTGGGGGAAAGAAGGTGTTTGGGTAGGAATGAAAAGGCAAGGAAAGGAGTTAGCAGATCAGCAAATTTTCATTCTGTAGCACAGGGAAATTTCTGTAAGACTTTGCAATGCAAAAATGAGGGAATAATATTAACCAAGTCATTTAGAGTTGAAAGATTACCCTGTGACCACTTTAAATCCCATTATTAGGAGAAGGAAATAACCAATTCCAGAGATAATGGCAGTGAGAAAATTAAACATCTTTGGAACAAAGTATGAATGGGCATAGCAGGATGTGGACAGGTGTGAGGTAGGTGAATATTGAGTTGTAAATAGAGATTGTAAAACAACTGTGAGTCATGTAGTTTTGGTCTATCTAATAAAAATAAATTGAATAAAAAGGATGATGACATGCATGCATGAATTCCAATAAGTGCTTGGCTCATGCAGCCACCTTCACCAGAAACCCCAGTCTCCCTTTGCAGATCGAAGAGAAATATTTTTTTAATAAAATGAACTTTTTTTTCTCTTAAATATGTCTGTAGTCTTAGAATCCTCCTAACTAGGCAAGAATTTATTTGTATTGCAGCACATTCTGAAACTGTGTTGCTTAAGGTTTTACCTTAACCAGCTTATTACACATTCATATTTTTAATCCAAAATCCTTAAAAGCTTTATCAGAACTTAGGAATGGACGAAAGTTGAATTCATTTTTTAAACTCATAGGCTGACTGAATTACCATCCATTTGTTAAAAAAAATATTTAGATGCTGAGTATATAATAATAATTAAGGGATGTGGTGGCTCAGTGGGTTAGTTTGGCGGGTCGAATCCCAAGTGCCGCGTAACAGAGTGAGCGCCTGTTATTCGTCCCAGCTTCTGCCAACCTAGCAGTTCGAAAGCACCTAACAATGCAAGTAGAAAAATAGGGACCATTATGGTGGGAAAGTAACAGCATTCCGTGTGCCTTTGGTATCTAGTCATGCTGGCCACATGACCACAGAGATGTCCTCGGACAAGCACTGGCTCTTCGGCTTTGAAACGGAGATGAGCACTGGCCCCTAGAGTCTGAAACGACTAGCACGCATGTAATAATTACAACAGCTGTGGGCTATTTGAAGAGGGGCTACTTTCCTGATGCCCTCTGGTAGAGGAGTGTTTTTCAAACTCAGCAAGTTTAAATTGTATAGACTTCAACTCCCAGAATTCCCCAGCCAACATGGGGAGCATCTGGATATTTTCTGAGATAGAATGAAAGTCAGCTGGTCTAGAAAACGTCTGTTATCCTAATGATCTGCCAAGTTATTCCTAAATGTTCTCTTACAAAGATCTGTAGGAAAATTCTAATGTATAAACATGTAATAGTAAATTGAAATTTTATTTGACAGATAGTGCTTTATTCACTTCATTTGTGCCAGCGAATATATTTTCTTCGTCCCCTAAAGTCAGATAATTCAAGAGAGAGATGAATTACTTGATTCTACAATGAAAATCCTGTCTGCACATATGGTAACAATGTTCTGCATTATTTTATCTGAGCCTAAATGCAGAACCTTCAGGCAACAACATATCTGAGGTTAGCAAAAGACAGAAAGAGGACAACTTTATACTTCTCACGCTTGCACTTTTTAAAAAACTTATGGAAATGTGAAATGCTTTCTCTGTTTGTATACATACTTTAACTGTGAGGCAATCAGGATGAAGTTGGATGTACTTTCAGTTAAAAGAGACAAAATAACAAGGTTGGAGTAGCAAATATATCTTGGATCTTAGGCATCCCTTTCTAAACGCCAGGATATCAACATGATCTGTGTGCAAGTTTCATCAAAAGAGAAAGATTCTGCAGTGGCTAATAATCCCTTTGTGGTAGTGATTTATGTTGGAATAAGAAGGGTTTATGACTTATGAGTATTATTTATGCAGTCTCCTTGTCTTTATAATTGGTTTTGACAAGCAAGTCAGACATTCTTGACTTCCATTCAGAATCCCTTCATGTTTCTTCAAACCACTCTTTTTTTGCCAGACAAAATCAGAAAGGAAAAACAAAAAAGCTATGAAGTGCCCTTTGATTTATAACATAGCCCTTTTCCTGAAAGCACTCAAAATTTCAGTCTTTTTTCTAATTCTTTTCAGTTGCTTTACTGTAGGTGTATCAAACTGGTGGCCTGCGGGCCGGATGCATCACGGACAGGCCACGCCTAACCTGGTTCCGCAAAGGCAAAAAACCCCATCACAGTATGTCACAATACGTCAAGTGATGCGATCTTGTTTGACATCCATGCTTTACTGCAACTTCTGTGTTCTGCACCTACAATTTAGTAATAAAATTAGCAATTTCTTGTTACTCATATAATAAAAACATCGTATTTGCAGAGCACAGTCACTGCCTAAACATTTACAACTGTAAATGATAGAAATTATCATTTGAAATATATTTCTGAAGGATACCACTGTTAAATTCAGTGTATCTTACATGACATTGATCACATTCAGTGGCACGGTCTTGTCCTGGGATTGACCTGCATTTTAAACTGACACCTGAAAGAGAGCTTGTTCTTTTGTTCTTTCTATTTATTCTCACAGGCTGTGAGAAAACAGATCTCCAGCTCTAATCCCAGTTTGATAATTTTGTCGTAAAGGTAAAGATTCCCCCGCACATGCTTGCTAATCGTTTCCAACTCTAGGGGCCGGTGCTCATCTCTGTTTCAAAGCCGAAGAGCCAGCGCTTGTCCAAGAATGTCTCCATGGTCATGTGGCTGGCATGACTAGATGCTAAAGGCGCACGGAATGCTGTTACCTTCCCACCGTAGTGGTCCCTATTTTTCTACTTGCATTTTTACATGCTTTTGAACTGCTAGGTTGGCAGAAGCTGGGACAAGTAACAGGCACTCACTCTGTTACGTGGCACTCGGGATTCGACCCGCCAAACTGCCAAACTTCTGATCGACAAGCTCAGCATCCTAACCCACTGAGCCACCATGTCCCTCTGTCTTAGCAGGCACCAAAACCTGCTAGACACTTAAGCCTCAATAACATGGACTCTTACCTTGCGGATACCTAAATTCAACAACTCAGGGGCAAAGTGGCTGAAAGTTTTAAAATTTTTCTACCTAAAGCAACCACTGAATTCCAGAGATTGTTTTCACTTTTTGGACTCACTATGGCAGATTGAGAAAGGACCCCTGGCACTGTGAATATATTTGGGGAGAATTTCTTAATAAACTTTCTCAAACTTTGTTACCTTGTTGGCATCTCCATTAACATTCATGTTCTTTGGTATTTGTCCTGTAAATTTCAAATTAAGTGTCAACACACAAATTATCCTAAAGAAATGCAAATTCAATTTATTTATAGGGACCAAATGGGCATGCTAAATTTTGGTTCAGTGAACAGAAACATAATTGTTTTTTGGACTGATTGGAGAGTACCTGATATACTGTTCTAATGCTTAGTCACCATTATACTAAACAAGGCCTGAGGTGGAAACTCAGAACATATGCCTGACCACCTGGCTTCTGACAGAAAAACTTTCAGGTAATATATGCAGCATTGCCTTTCAGTTTGATCTGCAGAAGTATGCTATCTTCAAAGGGACTGTCTGCCGTTAAAAGCAAGAAGGAGCTGCAGAATTTTTCCAGAGAGAGACTCAACTGTGAATTGATTAAAATTAAAATGTGCATAAATTATATACAACATTTCAACAATGTTCTAAACTACAGCTGGAAGGTATTCTTGAGAGAGATTTTCTCCTTTAAAAATATAAAACACCAGGAAATGTTCTATGCAAAAAAATTAGTATGAATTTGGTAAGAATTTTATCTGCCATCTGCAGACACTGAATTATACTAATTCAGAGCTAATTTAGAAGTCAAAGAACGGGGGTAATTTCTCCATGATCTTTTTGAATTATGACAACAGCCAAAAGAGATGAGAAGAGAAGAGAAGAGAAGAGAAGAGAAGAGAAGAGAAGAGAAGAGAAGAGAAGAGAAGAGAAGAGAAGAGAAGAGAAGAGAAGAGAAGAGAAGAGAAGAACTGTTTCTATAGCTTGGGTGCATCTACCTTTCCAAATCTGTCATATCTCAGAACTATTGCACCAGTTTCCATAATGTTCAAAGTCAAGTTGCCTGGAGATTTTGACGTCCTTCATGCCTGGAGGTATGCTGTATCTGGATTATAAAGTACAATATATTTGGAGGATATCATTTGAAAAGTCTAGGCTAGAACCTAGACAAACACAAACAATGTAATATAATATAATAAAACCAGTATCTTAGACTTTAAAAGAGCTGATTTTAACAAACTTCGAGAGAGCTTGGGAAGATTTCCATGGATGAAAAATTTAAAGGGAATACATCTCAAGAGGCTTGGAAAATTCTGAAAAAAAATATGATTATAAAAGCCCATTCCAGCTCAAAACCACTGAAACAGTAAAACAAGAAATCAAAGAAGAAACCACCATGGTTACACAAAGAACTCTCTGATAAGCTGAAAGACAAAAAGGATAAGTACAAAAAATGGAAAGAGGAAAGAACTAAAGCAGAATACTAACAAATAGCCAGAACTTGCAAAGATGAAGTCAAGAAAGCTAAGGCTCAGAGTGAAGTAAGAATTGCAAGAAATGTCAAAAATATTTTTTTAAAAAATTAAAATTTGTTATTTCAACAAGAAAAAAGTCAAGGAAACAATTGGTCCACTAATATCAACAACCTAAGATATGCAGATGATACCACTCTAATGGCAGAAAGTGAAGAAGAACTAAAGAGCCTCTAGCTGCGGGTGAAAAAGGAGAGTGCAAAACTTGGATTGAAACTTAACATTAAGAAAACCAAGATCATGGCATCTGGCCCTCTCAATTCCTGGCAAATAGATGGGGAAGAAATGGAGGTAGTGACAGATTTTATTTTCCCTGGCTGCAAGATCACTGTAGCCAAGAAATTAAAAGACGCTTGCTCCTCGGTAGGAAAGCAATGGCAAATCTAGACAGCACACTAAAAAGCAGAGACATCACCCTGTCAACAACAGTGCGTATAGTCAAGGCTATGGTCTTCCCAGTTGCAATGTATGGCAGTGACAGTTGGACCATAAGAAAGGCTGAGCGCCAAAGAATTGAGGCCTTTGAACTATGGTGCTGGAGAAGACTCCTGCAAGTCAAACAGTCAGTCCTAGAGGAGATCAACCCTGACTGCTCTTTAGAAGGCCAGATACTGAAGTTGAAACTCAAATACTTTGGCCACCTAATGAGAAGGAAGCACTCACTGGAGAAGAGCCTAATGCTGGGAAAGGTTGAGGGCAAGAGAAGAAGGGGACGACAGAGAATGAGGTGGCTGGATGAAGTCACTGAAGCAGTAGGCGTGAGCTTAAATGGACTCCAGAAGATGGTAGAGGACAGGAAGGCCTGGAGAAACATTGTCCATGGGGTCACGATGGGTCGCACATGACTTCGCAGCTAACAACAACAATGAGAGAAGATGGCAAGGAAGTAATAAGCAATAGAGAGAAAGCAGAACTACTTAATTCAACTTTGCTTCTATCTTAACACACCCACACCCACACACAAAATACCTACCCAACCTACCAAAAACATAACAATAAAAGACGACTAGGAATACAAATTAAAATAAGCAAGAAAATGGTTGGACAATACTTGTCCAATCTAGATGAATTCAATTCACCAGGACCTGATGGATTACATCCTAGAGCAGTGAAGGCAAACCTTTCAGAGACCGAGTGCCGAAACTGCAACCCAAAACCCGCTTATGAATCGTTGGTTGCCGGGTAGGTGTGGCCGATTGGGTGGGTGTGGCCGATTGGGTGGGTGTGGTCCATTGGGTGGGCGTGGCTGCGGTGGTAACAGCAGACTGGATGGGACTAAAAAGTTCAATCAATTCCAACTTTGTGAGATCTTTTTTTTTCCTGTGAGAAGTTGAAATTGACTGATTGAACCTTTTTTTTTTTTGCACATGGCGGTGGAGGCCTAAAGCGAAAAGGTTTTATAAAACACAGCTGAAGGTCTAGGATTGGGGTGACGGCACGCGTGCCCACAGAAAGGGCTCTGCATGCCACCTGTGGCACGTGTGCCATAGGTTCGCTACTACTGTCCTAGAGTTCAAAAAAGGGGGAAAAAATGGATCCAGGAAACTGCAAACCAATCAGCCTGACATCAATACCTGGGAAGATCCTGGAAAAGATAATCAAACAACAGACCTGCAAACATCCAGAAGCAAGCAAAAGTATAACCAGAAGCCAACACAGGTTTGTCAAAAACAGATCATGCCAAACAAATCTTATTTCATTCTTTGACAAAGTGACTAAACTAGTGGACCAATGAAATGCAGTGGACATAGTATATTTGGATTTTATTAAGGCATTCCACAAAGTTGACCACAACCTACTTCTTGGTAAGTTAAAAAAACACCACCAGATAGATTGTAACTGGCTGACAAATGGCACTCAACGTATAGTCCTCAATGCAACTACATCTATATGGAAAGAAGTAAGCAGTGGGACACCCAAGGTTCCATTTTAGGGCCACTATTGTTCAATATCTTCATAAACAATTTAGATGAGGGAAGAGAAGGGGAACTCATCAAATTTGCAGACAACACTAAACTGGCAGGAATAGCCAACACTCTAGAAGACAGGCTCAAAATCCAGACGTTAAAGAAGGAATAGGCTTGGACTTAAAACAAAAAAAAACAATAATAGATGAGCTGAAAGAAGAAGCGGAGCCCAGTGGCTTCACCATCCATTAGAAGAGCTGAGAAGCGTTAGCCAGCAAGCAACTGGATAATAATAATAATAATAATAATAATAATAATAATAATAATAATAATTTGGAAGGGACCTTGGAGGTCATCTAGTCCAACCCCCCGCTCAGGCAGGAAACCCTATACCATTTCAGGCAAATGGCTGTCCAGTCTCTTCTTAAAAATCTCCAGTGTTGGAGCATTCACCACCTCTGGAGGCAGGTTGTTCCACTGGTTAATTGTTCTAACTGTGAGGAAGTTTCTTCTTAGTTCTAGGTTGCTTCTCTCCTTGACTAGTTTCCATCCGTTGCTTCTTGTCCTGCTTTCAGGTGCTTTGGAGAATAGCTTGGCTCCCTCTTCTTTGTGGTGGCCCCTGAGATATTGGAACACTGCTATCATGTCACCCCTCACCCTTCTCTTCATTAAACTACACATACCCAATTCCAACAACTGTTCCCTATATGTTTTAGCCTCCAGCCCCCCAATCATCCTTGTTGCTCTTCTCTGTATCCTTTCTAGAGTCTCGACATCTTTTTTACATCGTGGTGACCAAAACTGGATGCAGTATTCCAGGTGTGGCCTTACCAAAGCATTGTAAAGTGGTATTAGTACTTCACGTGATCTTGATTCTATCCCTCTGTTAATGCAGCCTAGCACTGTGTTGGCTTTTTTGGCAGCTGCAGCACACGGCTGGCTCATATTTAAGTGATTGTCTACTAGGACTCTGAGATCTCTCTCACAGTTACTACTATTGAGCAAGGTACCACCTATACTATACCTGTGCATCCTCTTCCTTTTCCCAACGTAGACCGAGAAACTACCAAACCAATGCTAGAACAGTAGATTAAAATAGCATTGGCATAGATTATAATATAAGTATAGTATAAAATAGCATAAACTTGGTAATAAGTGTTAAGGTAGAAAATAAGTTAGTTATTTTTTTAAAAAATTAAAACCTCTGCAGGGAAACACAGGAAAGGTAAAAACTGTCTTTTTAGTACTGGTTTGTACCATTTCCCAACAGTACTCCCTCACACACCCTTACAGAAAACAAGCAATGAAACCAAAATAACCAATTCAATCTGACACATCTTGTATCTACGTCAGAGAGCTTTGCCCAAGGCTCAGTATGATAAATATTGGATTTTTTATTTTTTTTAGAAATAGTCATTCCAGTTAAACCAAGGTGGCATTTTAAGATTTCTTTCTTTTCTTTTCCTTTTATTTAAAACAAAAACAAAACTGTTAATAGTTTTGTGTACTGATAGGATATTGGATATTTTCAATTGCTGAAAACTATTTCCAGAATGAAGGTCACAAAATTAATCTCAACTAAGTGTACAAGACATTACAGCTCTCAATAATTTAAACAAAGGTGAAAGCCCAAACATCTTTTTTAGCCAGTAGCTGTGGATAGAATGTCAATATTACGAATTAAAACAAAAGTATGAGATATTAGAGTAATTAATTAGATAAGATGCTTTCTCAGAATACACAACTGCATTCTTATAAAGAGGAGGTTGATAAAATAATAAAACTGGAAGCAAAGTTGTTAGGCTGGTAACTGTAATACAATTTTCCCATCCAGAATCATTTGATATGCCAAGCACTAGACACATTACATTAAGCTTCATTCATAAGTCATTAGCCCTCACAGAATGAATTTATAAAAGCATTACCAGCCATTCACATGCTTTCCTGATATATGCAATCATTTACCTTATTTTTCTTTTCAGGTTGAAGTAGCTTAAATATGATATATTTAAAGTATAAATCTGTCTACAAGATGCAAGGGAAATAGTCATCAAGAAAGCTATCTCTTTCACACACTTTTTGTTACTGGATTCCAATCATTTTTGCGAAGCAAATAATTGTGGTTTATTTGATACATTCAGTTGTAGGCATCTGATATTTCATAGCAAGATCCCAGTAACATAAGAACTATGTCAATAGTTTTGGTTCTCGTACTGTAAATGCAAATATGCCATTAATTAAGCATTAGGAGGAAGAATTGATTGTGAGTGGTATCCCAATATCAATTCTAACTGAAACAAGTAAGTTAAAATTTCAGTTGAGAACTGAAAATTAAAAAATGGAAATGTATTTCTAAGGCACGGAAAGATATATTTGTGATTGTGGTGGAATAGCAAACATGAATTAAACTGCTTTTCTATTAGGAAAAAAATAGTCTAAGGAATAGTTAGATCAAGGAAGGAGGTTTTGGAAAGTGGACATTTTTATTTCTTTAGAGTTGGTTTTCTCATTCTGCTTGTCTTTAGCTGCATTCTAATCCTCAGTGGAATCCACATATTCTTAGATTTAAAAGATAGAGTGGTAGCAATTGTGGTAAACATTTTCTCACTTCAGTATGTCTCCTCTGAAACTCTTTTTCTACAAGTACGCTTAGATATAATTGGCTTTTATTCAGATGCTTATTGGATGAGTTACTTTAAAACATGAAAGGAAGAGTGAAATCTTCTTTGTTCTTCTGGGCCTTTCAGCAGTGTCTGACATCCTTTCTGAGGTATTTGAATCAACATATTGTAGTGGTTCCAACCTTATTTGACTGAGCAGTATTGGCCTGTGAATCAGCCCCAATCTAATTCAAACTGCTGATTCAATTCATAACTTTGCTCTTAGGGATTAAGCTCATGTCCTGTTTTCAAATGGCACAAAGGTTGTTTACTAACCATTTTCAAGGGATGCGTCTTCCTGATGTTGCTTCAGTCTCACACTGGTTACAGCCATTTCAGTTTTAAAATGGTGTCTTTCTCCACCCTCTGATTCTGTCACAAAAGTTACTCTGTGGGCAATCTAGGTCCGGGCTTTTCAATCTTTTTACAGATTGTAACACTTTTAGGACATGGTAATATTTGAGTACCACCTGTGCTTAGCAAGGTGTCAAAAGGTTGATGACTAAAAAGGGGTGGGGGTGCAGGATTTTGGATTTTACTGATTAAATTCATTTGTTGTTATAGAAATGGCTAGTTTATAATATTATGGAAAAGTAAAAAGTTAAGGTTCAATGTTAAATGCTTCCTTCTACTGCAATAGAAGAAAGCTGTTCTTTTTCCCTTCTCCTCCTCACTTCCCCCCCCCTTTTTCCTCCCCACTGTGTCCTATTATTTGCTTTTGTGTTTTTGTATTTTATTCTATAATGTAATAAAATATTACAAACTGTAGAAAAAAAAGGAAAAAAGTACCAGTTTTAATTTCTTTGGTGGGTGTTCCTTTGCTGAATCACTTTCCCCTTGCACTGACAAATGTATGATGAATTTATCCATGTTTATTAATATGCATCACTATCAGCTAGCTCAGGGGTCTTCAAACTTGGTGCTTTTAAGACTTGTGGATTTCAACTCCCAGAATTCCTCATCCAGCCGGTACCCTTAAAGACACAGGAATCAAGTGCAAAGTAAGAAAGGCTCACAAAATAAAGAAACACATAAACTCTGTTTTTTTTTTCTTTTTCTTTAAACTGCCTCAGGCATGTCATGTGTCACAGTTTTGCAATACAAGACTGAAAGGCTCTGGCAATTGCAAAAACCTTTAGCCTTAAATTAAGCCTGTTTACCTTCGAAGAAAACTTTCTAAAAGCCATAGAGAGACTCAAGATAAGGGGTAAAACTAGTTACATTTGTTTAAAGGGATTAAACCTATGGAAGTCAACACTTTGGACTCATTGCTAGATTAAAATACAGACTAAAATATTCCAATAAACAAAGCACACAAACTGAGCCTCTGATTTACAAAACACTGTAAAAACTGTACAAAAATCTTTGTGGTAACCCAATGAAGCTTCCAGCTTTATCCAGAACTAAATAAACCCACCTCCTTTCCAACATGCTGGCTTTTCATTTCATCAGTGCTGATTGCATTCTCCTGGCTGGAGAAAATGAACCAGGGGACGTTTTCTTCCAGCAACAGCTGCTGCTTCTTCTCTGTCCGTTTCCCCCCTGCCTGCTGACCTGTTATCTTTTCCCTGTTATTTTTTTTCCCTTTCCCGCCCAAACCACCTCCTTTTATAGCCTTCCCTCTCCTCCCCCCCCCTTTTTTTTTTCTTCTTCAGTTCACCTCCAGCTCCTTCTCCATCTGGTCACCACGTACCGTCTTGCATTCGAGTAAACCTAATTTTTTGATCAGGAGGTGTGATCAAAGCACTCCATTTTCCTGAAATAACAATTTTTTAAAATTGTGACCTTTCAAAGCAATCTTTTTAAACACCTTACATATATACACACAAACACACACACATGGACAGTTCTATTTCTTTTTTTACAATTGCAAACATGTTTTTTTTAAAAAAAAAATCTGAAACCTCTGAATATTGCTCAGGAATATCAATGAAACAAATTAAACTAAGACAAAAAAGAAAAAAAAACCCTGACTCTAACCCTAACCTCAATTATTCTACGCTATTCCAATACATATATAACAACTTGCTTTTTAAACTTTGGGTTTAAACTTTGATCACATAGAATCATATTGTCTGGCCTTTCCTTTTTGCCAATAAATTGCCAATTAAAAAAGCAGAGAGGTGACCAATTTCACTGAAGCAACCTGCAATATCTTGAATTAAGGGCAAAAGACACGAGTCCTGGAGTAAAGTAGTAAAGGCCGGCTGCCAAGGCTGGCTGGCTGTCTTCACCAGTTAGCTCTAGAAACTCATCAGGTTTTATTTGGCTGATAAACGTTTCTGTAAAAGGAGTTGATATGCGATATTTCTCCAGATGTCTTCTTTGTGACTATCTAGCTTTAAATCATTTATTAAGCAGTTTGGCTTTCTTCCGTTTAATAATTAGAAAGGGGAACATTTTAAAAAATTCCTTGTCAGTTCTCCTCAACTTCACAATTTAACTTTAGTGTCACAATCCTCTTAGACAGAGTGCTGTAGCTCTAATATTTTTTTCCCCATTCTACCTTGCTTTTTTTTTGGTTTGGTGATAAAAAAAAAGAAAATTTTCAGTCAAAGAGAAGAAAAACAAAGAAGGAAATATATATGGGGTATGGGCTGGGGGAAAAAAGGAACATGAAAACACTTTCTGTATTTTGTTCAGCAGTAAAGAGCTTGGCAAAAGAAAGATCAAAACAGACAATGGATGATATTATAGAACCTAGATCTTTCAATTAAAACCTAGATTTTAATTCATGATTTACAAAGGTCACCTCCTAACTGAAGATGGCATAAAGCTGGAAGCACAGGCCTAGCTTTAGTATTCTATTCCTGAAGTCCAAGCTGACCAGAACCTGCTCTGGCATTCACCAGATAGAAAAATTTGAGATCTAATGCCACAAATCCTCTAATATTTTTGTCATGGGAATATTCATCTAACTTCCAAGAAATTGAAAGATTAATATTTCCATGCTAAGAGAGTAAACATGCAAACCATCTAAATTGAAGTTACAATCTGAAGTGTCCAATTCAGATGATGGATGGTGAGGAAGCCTCAATATATGGAACTACCTCTTCCCAGTCCAGTCCAGTCCAAATGATACAGAAGAACTATTAGAATTTGTTTAACTTTGAAAACTGAAGGGGGGGGAGGGAGGAAGAAAAGGGGGAGGGCTGGGGGTGGGGAAAGAAAAGTGAAAAGAAAAATAGATTGGAGCAACATTTCAAGGTAATGGTATTTTAAAAAGTTATGGGCTAGGCATGGCCTAGCTAGCATCTCTTGTCCATATAGCCTGCTTACAACAGACCATATCTTGATTATTTATGCATATGATAGACCGACACTAAATTGAAATCCGTGTCATAGGAAAAGAGTGGTTATTTGATGTCTTCAACCTGAGGGACAGACTCCACTGTGCTCCAATTAAAAAATAAAAGGAAAAAAAAATGCACTGCCAGAGATGGCCAGAAAGCAAACAATAAATTTAATAAAACTAATGTAAAAGTGAAGTACATGTCTGCAAGGCATTGTTTTCATTAAAGTGAAGATGATTTCCTGCCTTTTTCCAGACAATTTCCCTTCTCCCTCGGCTGACATTTTCTTCTTATTAAAAGAAAACAGAGAATAATGTTTCCAGAAATGTCTACATTCAGAGCAGTGCACAGGCAAATGCTCTGACATGATTCCTGCTGAGATAACTTTCCTTGGTCAATTTTAGAGTGTTCTACATTTTTTGTTAATACTACATTGTAAATGTTTTTTTTTTCATATAAATGTAAATGGGGGACAAAGGATTTAAGAAAAGTGTAGGTTACAATATGTATTTGTTAATGAGAAAAGAGAAGGGCAGCCCAAAAACACACAACTACAATTAAAAATGACAAGTATAGCTTCTAAAGCAGACATGTCAAACACAAGTGGTTTCATGCAGCCCACGAAGCCATCCTGGAAACAGTGAGGGAACAGCCCCCACTGCCTTGGCCCTGGCGCAGAGACTCTCCTTCTGCCAGAGACCCCCAGATCTGTGCCACACCCTTGATGCAAACGATGTAGGCCAGTAGGCCATACGCACTCTAGCCATGCCCACCCAGTAGGCCACGCCCACCCTGGCCATACCCAACCGGCCCCCTGAGGGCAACCACAATGCTGATGCGGCCCTCAATGAAATTGAGTTTGACAACCCTGTTCTAAAGCATATAACAATAAAGGGGGGGGGCATTTTCATCCAAAATTAGTATTGTAAAGTTCAGGAGGTTGATATCAAATCTACAAAATACATTTAGGCAGTGGTCTTATATATTATTTTCTCTGCTTAAAACTTTCAATATATACTTCAGAATGGTTGCTTGTTGGTTCCTTAAGTGATAGATGCTGATAAAGTATCTTTAGGGATTGACCATTTCATTTTATGTTGAATTTACAGGCTCTTTATTTAGTAAAAGAACTCTCCACAAAGTAATATTTCATTGCGCATTCATAGGCTACTGTTTTAGAGCATGTCAACCTATTTTACCCTATTCACTTTAAAAACAAACAAACACCTTAAATAGGAAGCTGGCATGTTGTAAACTATCATCATCACTTTTAATAAGTAAAAATGGTGAATGGCTTTTAGGAATATGAGCACCTGGCCAGAAAAAGAAAAGAAAAAGGTAAATAATCACCTGGGAAACCAGCATGCGTAGGGATGAAAATCGTCATCTATTTAGATTATTATCAATTGATATTTTGGTTCTGGTTTGATTGGCCACGATTGATCAGTGCAGATATTTTGCGTGTCGGCTGTGTCCTTTTTCTGACAACAATTTCATTTATCCATTATATGTTCTCAATGTTTCAGATACATCTATTGGCCACAGTATTATAAATATATCTATTCCTGGAATCCCCATGCAATATGAAGATATCATTTGTAAAGTTTGAAATTTGAGTCTATGGAGATTTCTTCTGTTTTCTTTCTGCATGAGACTCATGTCAGATTCCTTCAAATCCACTTGTTGTGCTTAGTTATTCTTTCATTTCTGGTATGTTTGGAATGTAAGTATGAGTTTTTCTTTTTCTTGTAGGTATACTCGATAACTTATTAAATCAGATAGATAATGTCTTTTTACTATTTATGAAGTTCCTATGCATAATACACCTGAGTAAGAGTCTCAAAAATTATCTTAATTATCAGTTTCCAATTATGGCTCTAAGCACCTTTCAAATGTTTGAACTGATTCACCAGCCTTTCCTTGTTTCAAGAAAGGATGTCTTTACATTATACATATAGTTTACTATAAAAGGTAAAAGGTAAAGGTTCCCCCGCACATGCATACTAGTTGTTCCAACTCTAGGGGCCGGTGCTCATCTCAGTTTCAAAGCCGAAGAGCCAGCGCTTGTCCGAGGACGCCTCCGTGGTCATGTGGCCGGCATGACTAGACGCCAAAGGCGCATGGAATGCTGTTACCTTCCCACCGTAGCGGTCCCTATTTTTCTACTTGCATTTTTTACGTGCTTTCAAACTGCTAGGTCGGCAGAAGCTGGGAAGAGTAACAGGCGCTCACTCTGCTACACGGCACTCAGGATTCGACCCGCCAAACTGCCGACCTTCTGATCGACAAGCTCACTGTCCTAACCCACTGAGCCACCGCGTCCCTTGGATAGTTTACTATAGAGAGTTTAATAAAGAACTACCTTTGAAATGTGCTCAGTAGGTTCAGATTCTGAGCAAACCAGATTTTATTTGGGGCAAAAATATCATATATCATCTATTATATGTCATATATTGTAGATTGCAAACTTTATTATGATCAGTGACCAGTTTAAAACAAGATACAACAAATCCAATTATGCAAATATAACATGTATTATTCTATATTATTCTTACATTTAATTCCAAAATATTGATCTTACTGTAGAATTTTGCTTTATTTCAAAACAGTAACAGAAAAGAAAATAGAGAGCAGCAAACAGGATGTTATTACTAAAAAAAACATATTACATAATGACTATGCTTCAGGAAGGCTAAAATAAAACAGTTTTAGAAAAAGCTTAAAGGTAAAGGTAAAGGTTCCCCAGCACATGCGTGCTAGTCGTTTCCGACTCTAGGGGCCAGTGCTCATCTCCGTTTCAAAGCTGAAGAGCCAGCGCTCGTCCGAGGACGTCTCTGTGGTTACGTGGCCGGCATGACTAGACGCCAAAGGCGCACGGAACGCTGTTACCTTCCCACCATAGTGGTCCCTATTTTTCTACTTGCATTTTTACGTGCTTTCGAACTGCTAGGTTGGCAGAAGCTGGGACGAGTAACAGGCGCTCACTCTGCTATGCGGCACTTGGGATTCAACCCGCCAAACTGCTGACCATCTAATTGGCAAGCTCAGTGTCCTAACCCACTGAGCCACTGCATCCCTTTAGAAAAAGCTTGCTATCTAGTGAAAAATTGTACCGGTATGTATAAGATATAGCACATAAAGTATGTGTGTGTGTGCATATCTGTCTCTGTGTATGTGTACTTATGCTACGTGTTGGAACAGCATACATTGAATGGCATAATCAAGCTGCTGGCATTGTGTATAGGAACACAAGTATGAGAAGCTGGAGAAGTAGCAGGGCCTAAAGAAGGAAGTGGAGTGGATGTAGAAAGTAAAGGCCAAAGTGATCCCATTGATGGCACACCCAGACTGGTGACTCCTAAATTGGAGGAGTGGCTCCAACATACCCCAGGAACAATATCAAAGCTCTGTCCAGAACTGTGCAGTGTTAGGAACAGCTAAGACGCCATGCAGACACTTTAAACTCTGAGGCCTCTCATATAGGCCACATGACTGAGGAAGATACAGATCAGAAATGAGAATTTTTTTTTTAATTTAACTTTTGTTTAATCTATAACAGCATGTGTGCCTTTCACCTCTCTTTTAAGACAGGGAAATCTGAATTGAATTTTTTTAAAAAGAGTTTACATACAAGAAAAAAATAAAACAGAATCCACAGTGCATAATGTCTTTATTAAATATCAATGAAGGCTATGTTGGAAGATAATTGTCTTCCAAAATTTATTAATTCAATGCTGCTTATTTAATTGTCTTAATTTCCAATTATCTCCTCTGTGCCATTTTTTCCGATGTCTGGAATTTCTTAACAAAGCTTCGATGTAAGATCAGTAGGTTCAGTGCACATAACTTTATGAATCGTCCAATTTTACATAAGCATTGCTATTGGTTCTGACATTTAAAGCTGCATTGTTGTGTGAATAATCTGTGACCCTTTCCATAATTTCATCTGGCCTTTGCCCTTCATTTCAAAACTCTGCAAGCATGCAATTCAGATTTCTGATAAGAGCGATATTCACTCCTGCTGGGTAGCAAAATTGAACAGTGTGTGTGTGTGTGTGTGTGTGTGTGTGTGTGTGTGTGTGTGTGTGAGAGAGAGAGAGAGAGAGAGAGAGAGAGAGAGAGAGAGAGAGAGAGAGAATAGAAAGACAAAAAGGAAATGGTAGTCAGAAAACAAATGGATATCTCCCATGTTCTCTTATACCTGTAGCCCTACCCATAACATTTGTTATGTAGTTTTTCCACTTACTGATCAAAATTATGGCATTTTCTCTACTGAAAGGTCTTCCAGGGTCTATTATTGTGGGCCCACTATATTTCTAGCAATTATTAATTCTGTCATTAGGTTGATACTGGAATCTCTTTGATACTGGAATCTCTGGTGGGGTTTCAATTTGCCTGTGGAATTTAGTAAAGACACCTCGTGGAATGGAGAGATATATTTGATTGGTCTAACTGAGGGCTAGGCAACCTTGGCTCTTTTATGACTCGTGAACTTCATCTCCCAGAATTCCTGAGCCAGCATGGCTCAGTTTGGAAACCTCTTCCTTTCTCCTCAGCATGGCTGGCTCAGGAATTCTGGGAGTTGAATTCCACGAGTCATAAAAGAGCCAAGGTTGCCTACCCCTGGTCTAACCCAAGTGTCTCATGGATCCCCTTGGTTTTCCAAAGGGTACCTAAAAAGTATTCCTGAAGCCCTGGGTGGACATCTGGCTTACTTTTAGAACCGGGGTGTCAAATTCACAATGTCATGTGACTTGTCGTGATGTATCGTGACTTTTTTTGCCATTGCTGGCAGTGAGGTGGGCGTGGTTTTGCTATGATGCATCCGGCCTGTGGGCTGGCAGTTTGACACTCTGTTTTAGAATAAGAGATTGACTATAGCACTTGATAGAATTATTCTTGAGTGACCTCTCTTTGGTCAATAATCCAAAGGAACCTCATGGTTTACAAATTCTCCTGGGAGAGGAAATGATTTATCTAGAATTTATCTAGAATTATCTAGATTTATCTAGAATATTTTTTTTTGTCAAAAAAAGAAAAGTGAATGTGATCCAATGGGGTAAGACTTGAAATCTGGGCCTATATCATGCCAATAAGAGTGAAAAAAACATTCCTATCTCTCCGCTGTCGTTGCAACAGTAGAATGATATCTGGCTATATTAATTGGATTGACTCAGTTAATCACAAAAACTGAGCAGAACATCATCTGCAGATGTGATGGAATAGACTCTGGGAAGAGGAGAAGCTAACCATTAAGAAAGGAGTTTCAGAAAAGATTATTCAGTTGTGTGAAAGAAAAAAAAGCAAGAGAATGAAGGTGAAATTAACTCCGCCTTGGTTTTTTTGGGTATAAGTGATAGTAGGGATAAACTCTGAGATGGTTTCAAGATTATGCTACCTGTAATAATGTAGAATTGATAATTAATAATTATTAATAATTAATAATTCTTGACATTCCAGCTGTTCCTTCTTGACCAGACCAAATTGTTCATCATCAGTCTATCAAAAGCTTATAGATTCTCAAATGCTCAGATAAATCTCCTCTGGGAATTGTAAAATTTTTGTAGAAACAAGGTGAATAAGTTGCAAACTGTTGACAGTAAGGCCTTCTCCTTTTATACAGTTTGCTTTGCTAAGCTTCATCCATATAAACATTATCTTGCAGTTTACTTTCCATATTGACTAGTTTCTGTTTTCTTTAATAGTCTTCCAGATTATTCTGGGAAGCTCACAAGTGTTCTGTTCCAGCCTATGACCGACCCTGTTTGTGTGTCAGGGACAACCCCTTTTTCCTTTTTACAGTCAATAGGCTGGAAAAACCCAACCCAAATTTATTTACAGTTCAAACAAAAAAACAACAGAATATTTCCTTCACTAAATAAATCAAAATATTAAACAAGAGTCAATAAACAAGAGTTAAACAGAAGTATCAATAACAGACCAGGGTTCCCTTAGAATGTCTCCAAATGGTTACCTTCAGCAATCAGCCCCACCCACACCTTCCCTTTTATTATCAGTCCCAAGGCATGGCTTCTCACTGCCTTCTCCTCCTCTCACTGAGTTGCCTTATTGATTTTCTCTGCTCTGCTCTGTTGGATTGCCTTCTGTTTCTAGCATCTCTGAACAGATTCAGCTGTGACTCTTCTGAGTCTGACACCTCGTACTCACACAGCTAAGCCTCATGAGGAACATGACTGGAAGGGCCAGGTTGAGAGTCCTGCAGTGCATCAGAGCTCTTACTGTAATCTGTTGTTCTAATACTGCTCCTGACAATTGCTTGTTTGTTGACCTCTGCTTGTTTGTTCAAATACCTGAAAATAAGATTCTGTGCAAATAAAACAACTATACAGTAGGCATGTGAACTCTTAAAACAAGAGGATCCCTGCTTGGTTACTGATTTCACATTTAACTGAACTTATCTGAAGGAATGATTTTATTCTCCTATTATGTATTCTGCCGACATTCAAGAAAGTCTCAGAGTGTGATAGGAAAAAAGGGTGATTTGGATTTGCAGCATATACCATATTTTCTGGTGTATAAGACGACTTTTTAACCCATGAAAATCTTCTCAAAAGTCGGGGGTCGTCTTATACGCCCAGTCGTCTTATATGCTGGAAAATAGTACATAAATCAATCGAGCGCCCCCGTTCTTGCAAAGCAACTTCAAGCCTCCTTAGTCCAGTCCCCCCTCCAACGTGACCCTCCCTTCCCACCCCCAAGAGCCTCTAAGCCCCTTCCCCTCCCTCTTGCAAACGCCAGACCCTGGGAGTGGCAGGAAGCCCCTCACCCTCACCCAAGCGGCATCTGAGCATAAGCAGAGTGTGCCCTGCTACCCACTATCTCTCCCAGCAGCCTGGACAGTGGTACTTGGCGGCCTGGTGCCCCTCTCGCCTGCAGACAACGCAGCGACCCCAGCTCTGCAGCACGTCTTCCAGGCCCACCTGGCCGATGGCCTCCTGGGCGGGGCTTGGCTCCAGACGCAGCGGCTGCTCCATCTGCAAATGCGCTGTCAAAGCTGGATCGCGCTGAGCTGTGCAGACTGCCGAAAGGCGGGGACTCGGAGTTCCCACGGTGGTTGCAGCTTCTGGCGTGCCCTTTGCAGAGTCTGGCCTGGAAGAGCATGTCATGTGAACGCAGCTCTTGTGTGTATTCCAAAGGGTGGGTGGAAGGAAAAGCCCCTTTGGGTTTCAAAAGGGTGGCTTTGCACCATCTGCATCAGACGGGGCTGAATCGGGCTTGTGTCGGACACTTGGCAACTGGCATGTACCCGTATTTTCCGGCGTATAAGACGAAAAATCTTGAAAATCTTCTCAAAAGTCGGGGGTTGTCTTATACGCCCAGTCATCTTATACGCCGGAAAATACGGTACTAAGAACTTTATTCTGCATTTGATTTCTATATACTGACATATGAAGAAGGGTTGCAGAATTTGGGTATGGCTAGTCTAGAAAAAAGGACTAGAGGGTGACATGATAGCAGTATTCCAGTATTTAAGGGGTTGCCACAAAGAAGAGTGGGTCAACTTATTTTTCAAAGTGCCACAGGGTAAGACAAGAAACAACGACAGAAACTAATCAAGCAGAGAAGCAACCTGGAATTAAAGTGAAACTTCCTAACAGTGAAAACAATTAACCAATGGAACAGCTTGCCTTCAGAAGTTGTGGGTGCTTCTTCAATGGAGTTTTTAAAGAAGAGACTGGACAGACAGTTGTCTGAAATGGCATACGGGGTTAGATCAGAAGACCTACAAGTTCCCTTCCAGCTCTATTCTATTCTGAGTTTCTGAAAGATTATTATGGGAGTGGGGAGCTGCAAAATTTTTCATAAGCAATCATATTTTTCTGGATTAGAACAGTACCCATTCTTTCTTGATGTCTTCATGAGTACAGAGTCGGCAGCAGAAGAAAATATGACCTAGACTAGAAATTCTCTTAATGGAGTTTTGATTGAGCAACCACAGGCCATTCTGTTTTCTGATTTACTGCCTCTACGGTGCATATTTGGACTGCCACACAAACATTAAACATACGTATCTGACATTTGTAGTGATTACTTAATGTTAAAGTATTTACCGTATAATTGGTAACAATTAATATAAGCTGCTGTTATGTTAAATTACATCATATAATTTGCCACTTAGTTGTTGTTTTTTTTATTGTGGATTTATGAACTAAAATATAACACTATTTGAAGGTCATGGCATTTTCTTGCTATTACACTATGGATAGATTTTTTACACAGAAAATTATAAATCGTGAAGTATTTTTGTTGCTTTTGAAAAAGAACAATTACATATTCGTATTAGATTGTTTCACTGAGTAGGAGGTGAGGCTAAAAAAAATGCCATTTGAAGACAGTTCTAACAAATATATTTAAATGAACGCTGAGGACAAGAGACTCTACTGATATTTGTTATGCTCTGTTTAAAGAGAAATATCAGAAATGTATGTGTTTTGGAAATAGGATTAAAGTCCTTGGTGATTTCTGACCTTGGTGATTTACTTGCAAACATTTCCTTTACCAACTAGGTAACGTTAGTGCTAGGAGGGAGAAAACCACCAAGCTCATAGATCACCAAAGACAACACAGTTCAACTTTGAGTTACAATTTTTTTCTTCTATTGCTACATAATTAAGCACTGTTTCTGTGTATGAACTGGTAGATTTCTGATGTGATTGCACATAGCAACATTCCACAATCTCTGTACTCCAATTTTGTGAATCTACAAATTCCAAAATTCTTCAGCAGATTACTGATGGTCATACCAACAGAGAATTTTGGGACTCAGAATCTAACCTAGGGATAGGCAACGTTGGCTCTTTTATGACTCTTGGACTTCAATTATCAGGAATTCTGGGAGTTGAAGTCCACAAGTCATAAAAGAACCAAGGTTGCCTACCCCTGGTCTAACCATTTTGGGGAAAGCTGATATTGACAACAAATAATAAAGTCCATCTGTAACCTAAGCAATCTAAATATAGAATGCAATATGTGTTTTAAATATACTTAGAAGGTAATTATTGTCTTTAATTTTACATGTAATTCTTTTAATTTATAAAATTTCATCTCACATTCTGATTTAGGTGGTATGCGCACTTTCATGGCACTTCTTTGTTATTTATCCCTTTTTTTCTGCTGTATACACATAGAAATACCATCATATTCTTTGTTTCTTCCCTAACCTTCATTTGATGACTGGGCATTTTAACACTCCTGTCTGTTTTTGCTTTGTTATGCAGATTTAGCTCTCCTTTACCTGGAAGGTAAATGTGGACAATATGCATTAGCGTTCATGATTAATGACTTGCAGTGTAACTTTCCCCCCTTTGTTTGAAACTAACGACCTAAATAATTTCAGGAAACTTGCAGAACTGAGTTTTCTATAGTTATTTTTATTGCTGTGATGTAAGCAAGGACTAAGGAATGAATTGTGGAACTGAAAAATAATAGTGAGGAATGATGGCCAAATGTAAGCAGTGTCATGCCACTTAAACTTCATGTTCCCTACAAAACCCACTCTGAGATAGTCTATTGATCTCAGCATAATTATTGAATTTATAACTCTCTAACAGAAACAGAATACTCCGTAATGGTAAGTCAAGGAATAGACATTGCATTGAGTTGTTTTCTTCCTTCTGATACTTCATGGCTCAAAGATCATCATTTCACCAGGATTTTCTGTCCATAAGTGCTTCACTGACTTCTTATAAGCTTATGTTTGTGTCATCACTTAAAGTATTTTACCTTCTATGTTCTCCTGGATTCTTTTTAGATTACCTTTGATTTTTCTAAGTAGCAGATTTTCTTTAGTTATTCTTGCTTTCTCATTATGTTTTCAAAAAAAAAAATCTAAGGTTTAGCTTCCTTATTATTAGGCCAATATTTAATCCTGGAGGAGGAGCACTATAGAACAGCAGCATCCAACCTTTTGGACACCAGGGACCAGTTTCATGGAGACAGATTTTTCCATGGACCAGAGGGGGTATGGTTTTACATGCTGCCTGTATTCTGCAGATGGGGCTTCACTTGTTTGCTTGTTTCTGCCATGTTGTGGCCTGGTGCTGATAAATGTAAAAACAAAAAATATATCCTGACCTTCTAAAAGAGAACTTTCTTTTCTCATCTATATATTTTTGCAAAGCTTTAGATATTTTACGAGACTTGCTACATTAAAAAAAAATGAAAAAAATGAAAAAAAAGGATGAAGCAGTGAACAAGACAACAAATATCCAGCATGCATGGTTCAAATGATTTAGCATAATGTATTGGCTCGTTACGATTATTTGAAGTATATTTGCTACAATTTGTTTAAATTTTCAACCAGCAAATTGAAGATAGATCTTAGAAATATGACATTTGCAAACAGAATAACCTAACGTTAAATACAATGGTGTTTCAGTCATGCTGTCAGATGCAGCACTTTTACTTGGCTGTGCCAGTAAAGATACATAACATGAATAAAATGTATCTTTCAGTTTTATCTTATTTGATTCTCCAAATTAACTTTTAGCTTAAAAACTATCCAGCAATAAAGCGTGGAATGGAGCTCCCACAGGTAAGAATGGTGACAATTTATTATCCAGGCAGTTGGTTTCACTTTGGAATGTGAAGAGATACCTTCCTATTGCTCGTTGAATTTCTTTCCTTCCAGTCTATTCTCTAAATGATTGATGACTTTTATCTTCTTTTCTTTCCTTGATGAACAGGGAACTCTGCACTACTGAGATTGCATTCACAGTTGCCAGTGTCATATTCAGATATCTCTTGACATCTGAATATCTTGAATGTTTAGGAAAGAATGTTTTCAGTGATGGCAAGCAAGTCTGGGGCTTTGCAACTGTACTAATCTTTGCCAAGTAAATTTTCTCATCCTAAAGTTTTTTCCAGATACAAGACTCTGCCAATAAATATGCATGCATGAAAAAAAATGGAGAATGTAAGATAATACATTGGTAAAGAACCCAATTATGGAAAAACAGTTTTATACAATTATGCATTGCCAAATTGTCAATCAATCAGTAAGAGAGTGAAAATCACTGTATGTGGTCTCATGGTTAACCTGATCCTCATACCTAGAAGAATCCTCTAATCTTGGATAAGTCTTTAGTGAAGGGAGGCAATCTAATGAGGACCAGAGGCATTATTTCCCATTTCATGTTTAAATGAGGATCCAGAAATTGTCTATTGAATTTTAATCTGTAACTGACCTTAAATCAGAAGAATCTAGGGCTTCATTTTTTTTTCCTTGTTAGCGCGTACTTTCAGTCACTAAAGACATCTTCCTTTGTGTGACATGCATGAATTTTACAGTGTATATGCATTCCTTTTCAAAATTCAGCAGTATAGGAATTTTTGCATGCAGTACAGTACACTTAGTTTCATGGGCATTGCTGCAGGGGTAACAAGGTGCTCAAGTCTCAAAATTATATATTTTTACATTCCTTGGGGGAGTGACTGCAACTTCAAAAGTTAAGCAATGAGGTGATGATATCACAGAAGTGAGTAGGGGTAGTTTTTTAAAAAACTAAACACATATAATTGAGTTAAAACTAAAAAAAACAACAACTCCAGTCTGATTTATGATGGTTAGGGGCAATAATAGTGTTTAGACATTATGAAGTAATTCATTGTCACAATTCATGTAGTTTTATTTTGATTTATTAACCAAACCGCCAGGAAAAAAAGCCCCAAGATCTAACTACAATTGTCAAAGATCACATCTAAATATGCTACCAAACCTCTGGCTATTTATATAGGTAATGAATCAGCATGTCATCTGGGTGCTAATGCTGAGTGAGAAAATTTATATTCTTTATAGAAGTGTGACTGTGAAGTGTTGCATTTTGGAATACTGTTTGTTTATAATATCACTGAATGAATATCCCATTCATTCAGTGATCCAAACCATTTTATAACATATATGCATAAATAAGTAATATGTCCTTGAGTGCCCTAGTTGTGCAATGTTACCTCCTAGGTTGTAGATCCTGATGAGAAAGCAGGTGTTAACCTAGAACTTAAAACTTAATGAATGCTTAATGAGCCAGTGAACAGGAGGAGAGAACAAATTATTGTCACTGGAGAAATCCTCTGCCTATCCTGAGTTAATAGCTACAACTCAATATCACATTTCTGAACTGAACAATTAATATGTTTTAGGCAGATATTTAATAGTAGACTTGTCCAGATTACTGGTATGGCCAGATCCTCAAAGTTGGCCTTCAAATGGTCCAAGCCTAGTCTGTTCTGAATCAGAAGTATGTATGTGTACACACACACCCATGACCCAGCTTCTTTGTCATTAGGCTAATTATGAACTCAGTTCTCAGGCAGATATATACTTTATAATACACAAGGAATGCAGAAATATTTTTTGAATCATAATATTTGTAATGAAAGGTAAAAAGCTATTAGTCAACATCACAAGACTGCAGCTGGAACTGCATCTGCCTGGGCAACCAATGCAGTGTCTTGGGCCAGTATTGATTAGATTCTACCAATTGTAAATTCTGCCTCACCTTGTAAACAATGCTGCTGGAATTTAGGGGAGGTGAATGAGAGAGTCCTTTGTGCCCAGCTTACATCTGGATCCTGCAACTCAAATCACTGCAAGATTATAGGTACTTGCAAGGATGCCCTTACATAGAGCCTTATGAAGGAGCTATGCACTGCCAAGTCAGCCTTGCTTTCAGTCACAGTCTGTTAATCATCTTGACTATCATTGAGCTTCCTAGAGCCTGAGTAGGCAACTTTAGTTTCTGTAATGTTTCTACATCTCTGAAATTATTGGCTGCCCCCCAAGTCCACAAGAACAGAAACTCCCACTTTTTGAACTGCTATCTAAAGTAATAATAATAGGAATATTTAAGAATGCTTGTCTGCTGTTTCCTGATTCCTGGAGAGGGACTGCTAAGAGTTCCCTGATGTGCTGATTGGTGTTGGACACTTGCTAGCTATGTGCTGGATTGATTTACAAGTTTTATTTCTTGTTGCTGTGTCCAACTTTAGCACTTTTATCTGGCTATGTGTCTGGGGCCCTGTAGTAAAAACATAGCCCTAAGCTTCTTTGCTTCTTTGCTGAAAATAGAGATCTCTTGATTGCTCTGATTTGCATGGATTCTCCAAAACTAGATTCTAAAGAGGATATTAGGACAGGCTGTAAATTCTTTTTCTCTTACTATTCCTTTTTTTAAAAAATCCCATTTACATCCTGCCCTTCTCCGAAGACTCAGGGCAGCTTACAATCTAAAGCACAAATCAATGTGCTTACAATTCCTTCCCTTTCAGTCAGGTATCTCTTATTACACAGTGTTGATTTACCTCTTTCAGGGTGATACTTGGGTTGCCTTTCCTCACCAGTTGATCGTTGAATCCTTGGCTAGTCCTTTGAACTGTTCAGTTAGGGCTAAGTAGTCCCAGCCTACATCACAGCAAATAATTTAAAGTCTGAAACATATGACCTTACTCTTCTCTGAATCTGGTTCTGGATCTCTAGACTAGCCGTGATTCTCTGTATGGGATCACCAAAGTGCCCTTTGAGTTCAAACATGAAGTCCTGATAGTTGCACAGCACCAGATCATTCCCCTCAATGAATGGTATTGCCTACTTAGCTGCTACTCCCTTCAGCCAACTCAGCACAAAAATCACTTTGGTATGATCAGTGGGAAATTCCGTTTGCTTGCCTGCCATTAACATTTCACCTTGAGTGCTGAATGTCTGGAACTGATCCTGATCCTCTTTGAACTTCTCTGATAAGCTCTCATAGAAGTTCAGGGACATTGACTGAGCTGTATTTGTTATGCTGCCATGAACACTGCCCAGCATGAAGTTAGTTGTAGCATAGCATTTGGCAAATTGGTTATTTGTGCATCTACTGCTGATGTTGCAACAACTCTACTGCCAAATGCTTGGCAAACAGCAAAGTTCTGTGAGGATCGGAGGCCATTCCTAAAATTCCTCTCGTTCGAAGACAGTAGGAGACTTGCAAGATTGATGTCATCCTTATCAGATAGACCAGACAGGAAACACGGCCAGATAAACAAATTCTGCTTTTCTTTAAATATACATTAACAGAATCATGCAAGTCTGAAAGTACAATCCAGTTCCTTGTTAAAGAAGTTACAGAAATCAAATAAATAAGTTAATGGAGAATTGGGCTGTAAAGGAGAACCAACTCCTTTACAACCCAAGAAACTAAGGTCCATTCTGAGCCTCTTGCACTAGTCAGTTTGAGCTATGTTTTGCTTATCTGACTACTCCCTAGTCAGCATCCCTTTGCACAGTCTCTCAGGGCCTTTTCCACATACCACAGAAGTCATGTCTTTGTGTCAGATAATTACATGATATGATTTCTCTCTTATGGCTTTTTAATTTTTCTTCTTGATAGTAAATGCATGAAGAAGGAGAAGTAAAAGAAACTCTTAATTGGTATACATTTAGATTCATTTTCTTTTTAAGGGAGATGGATGTGTGAGGAAAATGTTTTTTTTTCCCTTTAGCTTGTAATTTGCATCATTTTTTTCTTTTATGAGCATAGCTATTATTAGCAAGGATGCAAAATGTGCAGCTAGAGTAGTATACAAAATTAAGGTTTCTTTTGGAGTATGTGAATCTGCAAAAATGCCTGTATTGTGAATAACCAAATAAAGTTAGACATTCCAATCATGAACATACTGTATACATTGTCTGTTATTCTTATTAATGAGCTAATCAGAGATATGTCCAATTTCTGCTAAGTTGAAATGTCCAATTAATCAGCAACAGAGTGGTAAGATGTTATTGTAATTGGTTTTCTTCCTCTGATTTCGCAGCTCTGAGAGTCCAGCACCACATTAAAGCAGGTGAGCTGGAATATATATATATATATATTTGTTGTTAGCTGTGAAGTCGTGTCCGACCCATCACGACCCTATGGACAATGTTTCTCCAGGCCTTCCTATCCTCTACCATCTTCTGGAGTCCATTTAAGCTCATACCTACTGCTTCAATGACTCCATCCAGCCACCTCATTCTCTGTCTTTCCCTTCATTTCTTGCCCTCAACCTTTCCCAGCATTAGGCTCTTCTCCAGTGAGTCCTTCCTTCTCATTAGGGGGCCAAAGTATTTGAGTTTCAACTTCAGGATCTGGCCTTCTAAAGAGCAGTCAGGGTTGATCTCCTCTAGGACTGACCGGTTTGATTGCCTTGCAGTCCAAGGGACTCACAGGAGTCTTCTCCAGCACCATAGATATCAACCAATATGTCCTTGTAAACTCTGGTTTCTTTAAAAAAATTTTAAAAATCCTATTTTGTTACTTATTTTTACATTTATATTTTACCTATGCACCACACTCTATTGAAATCAATGTGCATTGTATCATTAAGGACCATCACAGGTATTTCCCTGCCACAGGTGTTTATGTGTATATTTTAATTATGAATTTAGAATGTTTATAGGCCTGGATCAATCCTTGACAGATGTACAATAATTATAAATCAATCATTACCTATTTGGATTTTTATAGTGTGGACACTTGGATATAACCTGAAAGTTGAGAATGATTAAAAATACTGCAGCAAGCTTGTTGGCTAGACAATCCAACCATAACATATTGATGAAGTTGTATTAAAGTTGATATTAAAGCTGTACTTGTTGTCAATCAGCTTCAGGGCCCAATTCAGAGAATGGTTTTCTCCCTTCAAATTTACTTCTGGCTGAATGGTCTGGTCTGTTGATTTGATATTTTCCATATTATATCACTCGGCATTAAAATTTGTTTCAATCATTGGCTGGCTCATATAAAGTTGCTATCACATTAAAAATTTTATGACAATATACCCAGTGGCAATTAGCGATTGATCTGGAGATTAGAAGAGCAAAATGTTGGTCACCATGCCCCAAACCTTAACACTGCTTCTGCAGCTTTCCAGTTTGCTTGGAGATAGCAAGAACCAGGGCTTTTTTTGTCATAGAACGCTCAGAACGGAGTTTCAGCACCTTTTTTGGATGGAACCTTGTAGGATAGGCAAGGCGGGTTGTATGACATGTATGAGTTCCGGCACCTTTTTCTTTTACAAAAAAAGCACTGGCAAGAACTATGTTTATGTGGTAAACATGAGAGTTTAAAATCACTTGAATATTCCTATCATGACCTGAATGGTGTTATTAGTCATAACAACTCTGAAAATCTAGTTTGTACTGTGTGCTGTGAAAACAACTCTAGGCATATAGTAAAATAGTCATTATTTAAGAAATGTTGGTATTTACATACTTATAGGTCACCTATAGTGAGGCAGTTTTTCTTGATTTGTGCATATTATTTTCTTCATTATTCTAGGAAAAAAATATATGCATCTGGTGCCTCCCTGAACTACTTACCAAAACAACAACTCTCCTCAAAGCATCTTTAGTAGCAACTAATATTAGCTTATTAGTGTGATAAATTTGCAGCACCAGTACATTATAAACTGTTTTTTTATCCCTCTAAAAGTTGCCTCTTGGTCTGTATACAAAATCAAGTCAGGGCATACTGCAAAAATAAGTTAAGAAATTGTGCCTATATCAATATGTCTGCCATGTGTTTACTAAAATATGTCACCATTTCATTCAGTCACACAATCCCTTGTACTTTCTCAGGCCGTGGTTTCATTGCTTGCTCTCAAAAGATAAAATAGTTTAAGGAATAATTCCCAGATTAGGTTTAAATAACTTTGAAAATTTTGGCATGCCCTACTATCAACATTCTGTTAGCATCATCTAATCCAGACATGTCAAACTTGCAACGTCATGTGATGTCGCGCAACGTATCAGGACGGTTTTGCCATTGCCGGCAATGGGGTGGGCGCAGCTTTCAGATGACGTGTCCAGCCTGCGGGCCTGGCAGTTTGACACCCCTGACTAATGATTAAATTTTATTTTGGTCTTTGACCAGCATAAGTTAACATAGAAATATCCTATGATTCTATGATTGTAAAATAAAATGTATTACTATGTGCACCTATAGGACTAAGCTCTAAAATGTATTTATTTATTTAATTTGTATGCTACTTCCCAGGGACTCTGGATGGCTGACAGTGTCAACATCAAATAAACTTATATCCCCCAAATCCCAAGTACTTATAAAAATAAAGCATACATACTGTAAAATAATTGCTAGGAATTTTTCAAGAAAAACACAATTACCTTTATGACTCATGGATTGCATTTAAAATAATTTTGAGAGGATTGTCATATTCTTCCATCAGCATTCCATCAGCATCATTCATGAGTACAATAATGTTCAAATCCTAATAGCTCTAATATTTTCCACTGAAGATTTTGGGGATTGTGGTTATACTGAAATTCACGAACAGGAAGAGAAACATCTTGTTAGTTTGGCACCCTGATCTGTTATGGGAAATTGCCAAAAACCACTTTAGTGTTGGGAAGACATATTTTCCTTATGTTACAGCATCTCTAAGCCTTTTCAAATTAATTCCATTTTATATTTTACCATTTTCTTGAACAATGTCTGGGATTGTACATGTGCATTAATAAAAGAGTTTCCATATCCCTTCATCATTTTAAATTATTTCCTATTTCATTCATTAAGGGAATAGGCTCCATTCCAAGGTTAGTTTACTGTATAGAATGCATCATGTTATTACCTGATACCCATTGAATATCTAGATTCCACTGAGTTCTGCCTATTACTTTCATTAGTTGGGCTTATAGCTCCATGAAGTAATTTCCCTCTCTTATATTCTCACTTATATATCTACATCCAATCATCTGTATGCTGTCTATATTAAAACAAATTGGGTTCCTTTTAACGTGAAAAATTCCATACATTCCAAATTCCCAGGACAGTATAGAATAGTTTTCACCTTCAGTAAACTGAAAGCATCACTACATTTAGTAAACATATCTTCCAAAATAACCACTACATCTATAATGAAATTAACATTTGGACCATTAATTTGGAAATTAATTCTTAGTGGGGATTTGGTTACAAACAAATAATCTAATGTAGCTGAATCTGGGAACAGCAGTCTGCCGATGACAAGATACTGGCATTCTGGGATGGCCGGTGGGTGGGAAGATCACCCAGAAATTTGAGAGAAAGGGATTGCAGGGGCAAAAGGGGGTTTAAGAGGAGAGGATTCAGTGGGAAATGGGGAGGAAGGGGAAGAAGAGAGAGAACAAAGGGTAAAGAGAAAGAAAACAAAAGACGGAATAAATAACAATCACAGAGTTGGATCCAGCCCAATCTCCTGCTCAGGCAGGAAACCCTATACCATTCCAGAGAATTGGCTGTTTAGTCTCTTCTTAAAAACCTCCAGTAATGGACCATCCACAACTTCTATTCATTCCGTTGGTTAATTGTTCTCACTGTTAGGAGAGGAAGACGAGAGAGAGAGAGAGAGAGAGAGAGAGAGAGAGAGAGAGAGAGAGAGAATGGGGGAACAAAGAAAGAGTGATTTGTGAGTGGTGGAAAACCAGAGTGAAAAGTGGAAGGGAAAGTGCTGCAGAGAAGAATGGTGCAGAGAAAGATACAGGCAAATGGGGAAATAGTGGCCGAAATGAAAGCAGGAGAGAGAGGGGGGGAGGGGTCATGGAAAGGGCAGGACTAGGAAAGAAAGGGCAAAGAGACAAATAATGGAGGTGAGAGAGGGAGAAGGGCTTATTGGCTTGCCCTGTTGGCACCTTCTTTGCATGACCCGTTCTTGGCAGGATTGCAAGAAAGCTGAAGAATAACAGAAGAGGAGAGAGAAAAAAGAGGGAGAAGAGTTTGACTTTTTGCCACCCTCATCATGTGGCTTGTGCTTGGTGGAGCTGCATGAGAGGTGAGCTGTCAAGTACTGGGGAAATCAGGAGATTCAGTTAGTTCAAATGGGTATAAAGATTTATCGAAAGCTTAGGCTCTACAAAAATCTGCACTACTAATGGCCAAGGGAAATGCCTGGGAAATAAAAGGCATTCAAGGTGGGCTGGACTTGTGGGCTTGCAGGGACTCATGACTTATGACATGTTTGGCTTCTCTCTTGGGCTCAGCATGATCATCTCCTACATGACAGGGGAGAGAGACAGAGAGAGACAGAGAGAGAGAGAGAGAGAGAGAGAGAGAGAGCAGGGTCCAAAAGGTAGCCAGGAGAGGCAGAAGAAGGCAAGCAAGCTGAGTTGGACAAGAGAGCGAGACAGTGACCAGAAAGGCACCAGATGAGCAAGATGAGCTAGAGGACAGCAGAAGCAAGCTGCAGAGAGCAGAGAGAGCAGCGTGGATAGAGGGGAGCCAGACAAGCTAGAGAACGGCAGAGGTGAGCTGAGCAAGCACCCAGGGACAAGTCGATGACCCAAGAGAAAGAGAGAAAGAGAGAGGGAAAGAGACACTGAGATGACAGGAGAGTGATATGTGGTAAAGGATGGAACAGAGAGCATAGGAGGAAAGTCGCAAAAAAGGGATAAAGGGATCTGGACTTTAGCAGCCTTTTTGGAGTGGCACTACATTAAAAAAACTGGTCCCCATAACCATTTGTATGTGACATGCAAGCGTGAAGAATCCTATGTGGTGTTCCTCTGGCTAAGTCAATATCTTTTATATTGTTGGTTTTCATACATCTTGTACAGGCAGAAGAAGAAACGGGTTTGCTTTGTATTGGATATTTTTAGATTGTCACAGGCATTTTTCCACTCTTTTTCAAAAATGCTGGTTTTTGCTCCATCTTATTTTATGTGAAAAGGGGGTCACCATACTTTTCACTGTCTATTCTTTAAAGTTAGATAGCTCTGTGAAGACTTAAGGGATCAGTTAACTGTATTCTCTCAGATAATTCCTTGTCTGAAATCTCTTGAGTTATTCTTGATTCCTGTGAACAAACTCAATTTGAGTTCATAGAGGTTTCCAGCAGAACATTTTTGTGTCTCTTTTGACTTCTATATCTTTGATAAAAATTGAGCCTGTTCCTATAGTATTCTTTTTAGTTTCTTATCAAATCAAAGCATCAAAGGCAAAAATGGCAGGAATAGCCAACACCCTAGAAGATAGGCTCAAAATCCAGATGGATCCTGAACACTGGGCTTGAACAATGGGCCCTATCTAACAAAATGAAATTCAGTGTTGAGAAAAGTAAGCTTCCACACTTAGGTAAGAAAAATCAACTCTACAGGTATAGACTAGGTCAAACCTGGCTCAATAGTAGTAATTGTGAGAAGATCTTGAAGTCCAAGTGGATAATCAATTAAATATGACCCAGCAGTGTGTGGCAACAGCCAAAACAAACAATATAATCCTGGATTGCATTAACAGAGAGATAGAATCAAGGTCATGGGAAATATTAGTACCTCTTTACAAAGGCTTAGTACAGTCACACTTGCAATACTGCATCCAGTTTTGGTTAAAGGTAAAGGTAAAGGTTCCCCCACACATGCGTGCTAGTCATTTCCGACTCTAGGGGCCGGTGCTCATCTCTGTTTCAAAGCCGAAGAGCCAGCGCTTGTCCGAGGATGTCTCCATGGTCATATGGCCGGCATGACTAGACGCCAAAGGCACACGGAATGCTGTTACCTTCCCACTGTAGTGGTCCCTATTTTTCTACTTGTATTTTTACATGCTTTCAAACTGCTAGGTTGGCAGAAGCTGGGACGTGTAACAGGCGCTCACTCTGTTACGCGGCACTCAGGAGTCGACCCGCCAAACTGCCGACCTTCTGATCGACAAGCTCAGCATCCTAACCCACTGAGCCATCGTGTCCCAGGTTTGGTTACCACAATATAAAAAAGATGTTGAGACTCTGGAAAAAGTAAAGAGAAGAGCAACAAAGATGATAGGGGCCTGGAAGCTAAAACATTTGAAGAATGGTTGCCAGAACTGAATATGTCTAGAGAAAAGAAGGACTAAGGGAGATACGATAGCAGTGTTTCAGTATTTGAGGGACTGCCACAAAGATGAGGGGGTAAGCTGTTTTCCAAGCATCAGAAGGCAAGGCAAGAACCAACAGATGGAAACTAATCAAGGAGAGAAGGAAACTAGAACAAAGGAGAAATTTCCTAACAGTGAGAACAATTAACCACTGTAATGGCTTGCTTTCAGAAATTGTGGATGCCCCATCATTGGAGGTTTCCAAGAAAAGAATGGACATCCATTTGTCTGAAATGGTATACACTCTCCTGCTCAAGCAGGGGGTTGGACTAGATAACTTCCAAGGTCCCTTCCAACTTTGTTATTGTATGTTCTATGTTCTCCATCTTATATAAAACTTCTACCTGGTAGAGCTTCATAGCCAGTCTAAAGCAGGTAAAATCTTTCTGCTGTGGTCACAGCACTATGTTGTGGGAAATGGAAACAACAAGGTGAAATTTCTAATGTTAAAATCTCACACCTAACAGGAGATGTCAGTTATTAAGCAATATTTTACTTCTCTTTATTTATTCTAGTAAATAAACTACTTCATCAAACCTCCTCCTCTAGTATCATTTGCTGGTCTAGTACTGAACATTTTCACATGCCCAGCATATTTTTATATGTTTTATTATGATCTCTTTCAGTTGCTTAAAACAACCACCCTTCCCCCACCCCCAAATCCCAACACGTTCAACTCTATTCTTGAAAAGAAGATGTTTAAATATTTTCATTTGTTTGGTTACCATTTTCTGAATTTTCACAGCTTTACCATTTTTTTTCATGCCCAAAAGTCAAAAAACTCTGCTGACTACTGATTAGAAGTTCATTCAAGAGTGGCCCTATTAGTTGGCAAGCCAAGACACTCACCTCAGGCAATAGATTCTGGAAGGTAGCTGAATATACATAGCTAATAGTTATATAATGTAAAAGTTAAGCTAATATAAATTACTAGATAAGATGGACAGGAGTGGATGTGTTGTGGAAGACTCCTAGGTTGGTCTGTAGTGCTTGGGGATTCCTCATTCTATCAACCTTACCCAGTCATCTATTTATTTATTGGCAGCAAAGAGTTGTAATTTGGGATCTCTTTGTGGGAGCAGGAACTGTGAGTCATCAAGGACAGCCTCAGCAACAACCTTACCTTGTAAAGGTCAAGAGTGGTCTGTGATCAGTGGCTTTGTAGGCTGTAGTGTCTTCATGGCCTAAGCAAGCAAGAGCTGTAGCCTCCTGGGGCTAGGAGGTGCCATTGACGAGCAAATTGTGGCAAGCAGCAGCTGGAGTAGATTGATCTGAACCATATTACCAGTCCAGGACCTTTCAGGAATACTTAGGTAGGAATTCAATATAGGAACAGTTTAAACCTGGGGATGATTTCCCCCAGGATGGTAGGATTGTATCTTCCCTCCCTAGCATGAGAACCGTTGGGGAGTATGCACTGAGAGTGGATGTTTGGGTATGTGAGGGAGTGGGTGTGTATTTAAAAGTTACCCTCTTGCCCAAGTAAGAATTGGGAAGATGGAGAAGTGGGGGTGGCCTCCACTTTACTGATTAATGGGAGAGGCCAAGTAGGGTGATACAACTGGATGGGAATGGGATTAGTGACTTAGGGTTCCCTCAGCACCGAAAGAGATGCTGCAGCTGAACTATTGATGGATATTCTGGGGGATTTAGGGTAGGTCACTACATTCAGCTGGTGGTGGACATTGGACCATTTTGATGGGACACAAAGGATGGGGCATTTCTAGGGAAGAGATCCCCTTATGATGTATTGGATGTAACATGATACATTGATGAATCACAGAGAAGAATGAGACATCCTATTTCCCCTGGTGCTGGTGCGTTATTTACAAGATGTTTAATAATAATAATAATAATAATAATAATAATAATAACAACAACAACAACAACAACAACATCAACAACAACAGCAACAACAACAACAACAACAACAACAACAACAACAATAATAATAATAATAATAATAATAATAATAATAATAATAATAAAGCTGGAAGGGACCTTGCAGGTCATCTAGTCCAACCCCCTGCTTGGGCGGGAAACCGTATACCATTTCACACAAATGGCTGTCCAGTCTCTTCTTAGTGACTTCCAGTGCTGAAGCATTCACCGCTTCTGGAGGCAGGTTGTTCCACTGATTAATTGTTCTAACTGTCAGGAAGTTTCTCCTTAGTTCTAGGTTGCTTCTCTCTTTGATTAGTTTCCATCCATTGCTTCTTGTCCTGCCTTCAGGTGCTTTGGAGAATAGCTTGACTCCCTCTTCTTTGGGGCAGCCCCTGAGATACTGGAAAACTGTTATCATGTCCCCCCTCGTCCTTCTCTTCATTAAATTAAACTACACATACCCAATTCCAGCAACCATTCCTCATATGTTTTAGCCTCCAGTCCCCCAATCATCTTTGTTGCTCTTCTCTGCACTCTTTCTATTCAATTTTAATACAATTTGTTCTGTTACTAGTTCTTTTATATTAGGAGGAGGAGGAGGAGGATTTTTTATTACTCATATTGAAAAAGCTTAAACTTTTAATCTACTCAGATGCCATAACTGTTACTTGAAGTTAAAGAATAAATTGGAGAATGACAGTTCCATATTAAAATGGAAGATAAAGCATAGTTTTTGATGTACAAATGTTATAGCACATTTCATATTTACGAAAGGGACATTATTTTATAGATTCATTATAGTAGGTCTTACTAGCATTATATCAGGCAATATAATTTGATTCCACATTAACCTCTTCAAAGTTAAAGAGGGTGGAACTATCATCTCAGGGGTTTTTTATACTTTATTCTCTTTATCCTTTTTTTTTTTTGCATCCAGTCAAAATGCCCAATTACTTTAGAAATACATCTCTGTGGGATAACATACTGTTGCTGTTGGGAAGAAAACAACTGTTGTGGTCATATCAGCTGCTCTTTTGAAGATAAGAAATATTTCCTTAAAGGTGTAGCTTGTTGCATTTATTTCCAGTAATTACACTGAGAACTGTAATCTTGAAACAGATTTATGAGCAAAACCAGCAAATGCCACTTATATATTAGAGATGGACAAAAGGGATTTGACATCATAGATCTGCTGAATATTTATTTATTTTTTTTTAAAAAATGGTCTCTTTTAAATCCCACTCATTATTTGGAAGATGGCCCCTTCTTTACTGTTTCCATAGAGACCAGAACCAAAATAGTCTGAAAAAAGATAGTCCAGGTCTTGTTCACCTCTTGGCTTTCCAGATTTCTGAGATAGTTAACTAAGAACTTGGTCCCTAGGGTGCAATTTAGCAGTGTCCACTTTGGGCTATATTATAATTACATTAATGATGTTAAGTATGCATAAAAGTAGATGTAGTGGAAGGGGTTAGATGGGAGGAAAATCAGATTATGAAAATTTGGGTTTAAGAATAATGTGTTCTACTCTGAACATTTCTACTTTATGATCAAATCACGTTCTTGCCTTGACCCTCCTAAGAAGACTTGTTTTTGTGGTCAGTTTTTTTTCTTCCAACAATTTGTAGGTATCTCTTCACTAAGTAATTTTTGTAATGTCTATAATGTATCTGAATCTGAATGGACTAGAAATGCATCGGAAATTATACTTCTATATACTATTATCTCCAGCAGAAAAATATTTAAGGGAGAGATTAGTAGTGAACTTGCTGGACTTGATAAAAGCTTCATACTTTCATCAAACTTTGTCTTTTAATAAATCACTTTATTTTTCTGTCCTCTTTCAGGTTTCTGTATCATAAATATCAATGAATTCATTAGCTAAGCCAGCTCCTTACATTACTGATGTTCAGCAATTTGGGAATTTTATTAATACTGTTTGCCATGACAGATAAGGTTGTTCTGTAATATAATGTACAGAAAAACAAGGTCAGTTTAATCTTTTGGGTCTTGAAAATGTGTCTTTTTTTATTCCATATAATTTTTAAATACTATTGTTGCCATTCTTGTAAAGTTTTTTTTCTAGGATTGGAATTGGAATTGAAACAAGAAGTTTATTTTGGGTCATACATTCACCTTAATAACTGCAATTATCTTAATAAAGAAAGGTTTACATTTTTCACCTTTCAAGATCTCTTTAATTCTTTGCATAATTGGAAAAATAATGGTTTTGATATATTCCTTGATTGTTGCCTATCAGGCACAACCCAATTACTTCATTAAATGTATTATGTGGCAGTCAAATTCTTTTGGCAGGAAATCTTCTTCTGGATTAACTATTTTGCACTTATTGTCATTTTTTTGAATATAGAATGCATACCAAGAGAATTCTCCAAAGCCTTGGATCATTTTTATGAACAATCTTATTAAATGTTGTGGTTGAATAATGGTTAATATTTCACCATCAAGTAACATTTAAGCTTATATTCCTTTCTGTAGATTTTGAGTCTGGGTGTTTGTTTGTTTTTTCCTCCCAATATTTCTGAGGCAATGATATATAAAGTAAAGGTAAAGTTTCCCTCACACATGCATGCTAGTCATTTCCAACTCTAGGGGCCGGTGCTCATCTCCGTTTCAAAGCCGAAGAGCCAGCGCTTGTCCGAGGACGTCTCTGTGGTCATGTGGCTGGCATGACTAGACGCCAAAGGTGCACGGAACGCTGTTACCTTCCCACTGTAGTGGTTCCTATTTTTCTACTTGCATTTTTACGTGCTTTCGAACTGCTAGGTTGGCAGAAGCTGGGACGAGTAACAGACGCTCACTCTGTTATGCCAAACTGCTGATCTTCTGATTGACAAGCTAGGGGAGAAAGTGGACATCCTGGCCTGGTACTTTTGCTCATTTGAAAATCTGCTTTTCCCCATACAACAGGGCCTTTACTAGCACAATAGATCTTTGAATGTATCCAAAATTCATTGTTTCCCTTAATTGTTGTTGAAAAACATTCATTCTCCGACTAACTCAGGGGTCTTCAAACTTGGCCCTTTTATGACCTTTTATTAAATTTAGAAGTGTTCCAGGGTTTTATTGTTTGTTTATAGATTTTTTTTAAAAAAAAATGATGTATAAAAATATTGTTCTAGCATTGGAGAATATCATACATCAGTTGCACAAGCCAAAGGCTTCTTTCAATTTAAAAGTTACTGAAGGAAAACAGTAACTTTGTACCTGTTTTGGAAAACCAATAAAGTTATAAAAAGGTGGGGGGGGGAGAGAAGGGAGAAGTCAGAGTTGTACATCACAAGAATATAGAGGATCAAATCAATTGGATGTAGCAGGTAAGGAAAAAAACAAAATTGGATCACTCAGCTTTGGAGTACAACTAAGTTACTGTATCTAAAATGGTAATATAATTGCTTGCCTTCTCACTGGCATTCCTTGAAATTTGTTTATGCCAGTTATTTTGGAAAAAGCTTATCAGATGAATAGCCAAAGAAGACTGACGGAGAAATAAACAGGAGATAAATATTCTCTTGCGACAAAGTAAACAAGTATGACTATCTTCATTCATTCTAATGGCTATGGAAGATACTACTAGCAGCATTTCATACTATTGTAGTATGCAGTTCCTTTCGCTAGTTTGTTTAGTTTGAATGTTTTCCCCAATGGCACAAAAATAATGTTTTCAACCTATTGGCTACATTTGGATACCACAATAAACCATGGTTATAGTTACAAGAATAAGCATCAGCCATCCTTTGGCTGGTCTATTCCAGTTACTGCCTTCTGTTGAAGGGAAAATAGAAAGTATGATTGCAAGTTATACATTTCTGATGAAAAACTGGAGAAAGTAGACAAATAGGGATACCTTGATGGATAGGCAACTGAATGGAGAAATTATAAGACTGCAAAAGGTGTCATACAGCCTCTGGAGAAGTAGGAATGCTTGTGAGGAAAAGTGAAAATTACTGTATATAAGACTATTATATGACTGTAGTTATGATGGCTTAGAAATGAGTGCTTTAGGCCCTATAAAGTAGAGGTTTGGGCATCAGGGACCGGTTCTGTGGAGAGAAGTTTTTCTGCGGAGTGGAGGGAGCGTGGTTTTGTGTGCTGCCTGCATCCCGCAGATGGAGCTTTGCTTGTTTGTGCAGCCTGGTTGCTGGCATGCCGTGGCCCGTTATGGGTCCATGGACTGGAGGTTGGGGACCCCTGCTATAAAGCGTTTCTAGCTGTCATAAAATGTCTTTCCCTCTCCCCTCCCCATGGTCGTGTGGTCACACTTTGGGTGCTTGACAACTGGCTCACATTTACCACTGGTAGCAGGGTTCAAAAGTTATGTGATCATTATTGGTGATTTCCCCCCTCATTTTGCAGTAGTTTTTGCTCATTCTAAGAATGGGTTTGTTTAACAACCTCCACAAAAAAAAAAATGTCCAAAAAATTGATCCAGCCATGTAAGTGCCTTGACTTACAACCACATTGACTTATGATCAGATTTCTGGTCCTATTGTGGTCATAAGTTAAGGACTACTTATATATGGTTTTTTTTTCCTAACTAAAGAAATTTTTAAAAGAATACAAACAATACAAATTTTTGAAAGAGAAAAGCAAAAGTAAAATACCCTAATAAGTAAGTGAAAAAAAAAAGAGTGCAAACAAACAAACAGATGAAAAAAAAAAAGGATTCAAGAAGCAGTATCCAGTTTTAACAGCAATTACAAGTTTACTGCATTTATGTTTTACTCTCGCTTTGTCTAAAATTGCAGAATAAACTTCTTTCCACTGTTTACCCTTTTAAACATCAAACCCATAAGTCCCAAGTTCCTTTCCCCCCCCCCCAGAAAAAATGCCCATTAAGGGTTTCCAGTCACTAATAAATGTAATTATCATCCTTTCTCTAATCAAACAAGTCAGTTTTGCCATCTTTACTAATACTGTCACCGTCACTAACCATTCCTCCATTGTGGGTATTTCAGAGTCTTTTCCTTTTTGTGCATAGTGTAACCTTGCAGCAATTATAATACATAAAAACATTTTTTTCATAACTTTTCTAATTATCTATCCATTAGTCCCAATGAGAAGAGTTCTGATTTCAACTGAATATTAATCTTTAAACATTTTTGTATCCCTTGAACCCAAAATTTTCTGTATTTTTTGCAAGTCCACTAGCATGATAGAATGACCCTGCATGTTCTTATTTTATTATATGGAAATGAGCTTTTGTTATGACTGGAAAAGCATAAAAATAAATGGAACACAATGATTATGTATATGGTTAAAAGAAAAGTTAGAGTCAAGAAAGAATAAGCGTTGAATGCAAAAGAGAGTTAACAACACTCTAGAACATTGCTCTATCATTTGGATGGAACAAGCAACGACGAAAGGACAAGAGAAATATAGGAAGGAAAAATAGATGAATTGAGAGAAAAGAGGAAGGCTGACAAAGTAGTGGTTGGAGGGAATCCTTAAGAAGAGAGAGGTGAAAGCATTGTAACCACAAAAGACAAAGTAAGAAATAGTGTCTGGATGTGGTCAAAGAACAACAGCTTGCAAGAATAAAGCATGGAGAGTATGCAAGTGAGGACAGGTACAATAAAAGAATTATCTATATTTCCTTTTCTTACTACATGCTTTTGCATCTTAGCTTATTATTTAACTTTCCTCATTTTAAATAATATAGAATAACAGAGTTGGAAGAGACTTCGGTCCTATGTCTCAAGCAGGAGATCCTCTACCTTGCTTATTCTGAGAAGGAATGATGTTTTAGATATAATGTATATAGAGTATATCTTTCTATATATTTTTCTGGCTCGATTTTGAGAAGAATTTGGGGAAAGAATGTTTATTTCCCCAAAATAGTGAGATAAACTTATTTTAGAGTTTAAACCATACTGGCTGCGGAATTCTGGGAACTGAAGTCCACAAGACATAAAATTGCCAAGCTTGGGTACCCTTGCTTTATACAATAGTTTTCATGTGCTTTCTCTGTTTTTTATCAGTTGTATTTAAAGTGATCTCCAGAAGCTGTGAAAAAGATTTCATTGCCACATGCAACTCTAGAGTCTCACATTGTCCATCTGTTATTAGGTAGGAGAAGGGAAATAATTATCAGATATTCTGTCTATTTTGGCACAGTTTCACAGCTCTTCCTCCTCGACAAATCACATTTTTGTTTCTTTTTTGTTAATAATTTCACCGAGGCTTGTTAAATTGATTGACAAAACATGCATTCTGTTATAGTTGATTGCCTATGCCATTTCTCCAGAGTGTAAGAAATAATATGTCAGTGAACACTAGCCAGACATAGACATTTAGACTCAAGATGGAGTTGGGGTGCACTAAATTTAAATGTATATGTAGATATACTGTATATTGCGATATAATGGTTTATGGACAATCATTTTGAGAAATTTCAGGCTTTTTCTTAAAGGATACTTTATAATGTTCCAAAACATTGACTCATTCATTTCTTTTAGAGCTCTCCTGACCTGTTGCAAATCAGAAATTTAGTTTCAATATTCATTCTAGAAGCATTGTATTTGGCATTTTCAGTTTGCCTCGTCTATGCTGAGTAATTTCCAGCTGCTTCATTTGTAAAACACAAAACATAGCATGATGCAGTATTACATACCTGAGATAAAATCTTTAACATTTTTTAAAATTATCTTCTTTTGAACCCAAAACTAAAAGGAATGAATAAAAATCAAGATCAATCAATCATCATTCAGGATCAAATCATAATACAAATGAAAAAGATGCATGGACTATATTAATATTGTTCACTGACCCAGTGCATAATGGAAATACTTCTGAACACACATTTTGTCGAGAACTAAATATATTGTATTTTATTTATCAAATTCAGGCACCACCCATCTCATTTTCTTCCTTCCCTGACATACTAAAAGTAGGAAAATTGAGTTGCAAAATATGCATAAGAAACATACAAGATCAAATTCAAATAATGCTCCAACAAATAATAATTTTTGTTTATTATACTAAATTGCAACGCTATGGCAGCACTATTTGTCATGGTGCCATGCTGAATTACAACTTCAAACTTTTAACTGCTTTATTGTTTAATTGGTAAACAGATTTTTTTTCCTGTCCAAAAGTATGACCAGTAGTGTCTCCCAGAGAGTACTTGATTTATTATGGGTACACAATCAAGAAGACCAAAAACAAAAAGTTCAACCCTCAGTTGACAGACAACAGCTTACTGAGTTGGCAGAATACCAACAGCCAGCTTCACTTGAATGTAGTCCAGATTCCATAAAACAAAGCAACACAATGTAGCTTATCACTTTACAAACTCTCTTCCATCATATTCAAAATTTAAAAATGACTGTGTCAGAATCCATTTATATCATATTCATAAATGGAATGTTTCAAACATTATTCCATGGATTCTGCCATCTCCCGAAGAGAAGAGAATGGATGTGTATTGAACCAGTATTAGGCATTTCAAAGGAAAGGAGAAGCCTTTTGAACTGGGGAAAAAAAAGGAGGGGCTAGCATCTGGCTTGTGTCACGGAAGAGAGCAATAAACATGAAAGGTCTTAAGTTCCTTTTTCCCACGAGAGGGATGATATGAGATAAAGGATGGGGAACTGACCAAATGGGGTTGGGGGGGTTAAACCGGAAACTCTTTATAAGGGTTTACTTCGTGGAAAAATATTAAGTCCTGTTTCGTATTCCTACAACCAAGCATGTCATAGTAAAGATTCTTATTGGAATAGATTTGACTCCAAGAATTTTGTCTTCCTAAGACGTGGTTTGGGGTGGGTCCTGACAGACTGAATTTATGTAGATGAAATTTAGCTGATAATCTAAATCAGATTTAAAAAATAGTGGAGCTGAAAAATCTGGTGATTCATTCACATGAAACAAGAATTATTTTGGTAAACAACAGAAAACAGAAGTTTTATAGACTTTTATCCAAAATTTATTTGGACAAAGTAGTCCACCTATAAGTCATTTACAGAAATAATGTGTTTTTTCCAGTCATTTTCTATAACGTTGAAGAAGATCAACGTTTAGCAGTTTTCAAGGACAGATTTTTATCTGAGATGTTATCATTTTTATCTGACATTTTATCTTAAAACCTAAAGTGTTTATTATGCAGCTTCTCCATTTCCATTCATCTCAAAAGCCTAATCTTGTTCCTAGATTCCTTGAGATCTACAACTTTACCTTATTCTCCATAGGTCATGGCATATGGGAACTGTTGAGAGGAAAACAAACAAACAAAATGGTTTTCCAGATTTTTATCCATAGATGATTCAGAAATTGAAGCAAATTAATAAAATTCTTTTGGCAAAGAAATCAAATAGGATTTTTATTTTACCAGAAGTTTGTTGTTGCAGTTGTTTATTCCTAGTTGAGGGACGCGGTGGCTCAGTGGGTTAGGACGCTGAGCTTGTCGATCAGAAGGAGGGGTTGGGGGGGTTAAACCGGGAACTCTTTATAAGGGTTTACTTCGTGGAAAAATATTAAGTCCTGTTTCGTATTCCTACAACCAAGCATGTCATAGTAAAGAATCCTGAGTGCCGCGTAACAGAGTGAGCTCCTGTTACTCCTTCCAGCTTCTGCCAACCTAGCAGTTGGAAAGCACGTAAAAATGCAAGTAGAAAAATAGGGACCACTGCAGTGGGAAGGTAACAGCGTTCCGTGCGCCTTTGGTGTCTAGTCATGCCGGCCACATGACCACGGAGACGTCCTCGGACAAGCGCTGGCTCTTCGGCTTTGAAACGGAGATGAGCACCGGCCCCTAGAGTCAGAAACGACTAGCACGCATGTGTGGGGGAACCTTTACCTTTACCTTTACCTATTCCTAGTTAGTGGTGTGTAAGTATTGTAATTCAGCTGATTTTGAGAAGTTTATGTTAGGAATCTCTTATTAAAAATGGACCATAAAAGGCCATTGTTGCTTGTTCTCCCACTTCTCTCTAAGATAAAACTGAATTTATGTCAATTTCAACTGCCAAGTGAAAGACTTTACCTTTTTCAGTTTTTAAAGTCCCTAGACATGTTGATGGTGATCATGACATAAAGAGATATCTGCTTCTTGGGAGACAATAAGAAATCTATAGAAAGTATTTTAAGTGTAGAGACACTGACAACAAAGTATGTATCTTTAATGTATGTATCTTTAATTTTCAAGATAATGTTTTACATTATCTTGAAAATTACAGTTTGAGAAAGACTCAATAAAAAAACAAATGCCTTTCGAATTGTGGTGCTGGAGAAATGGTTTCTATTAACTTGGAAAACAAGAGAAATGAGTATTTCATATTTTTTGGTGCTTTTGAGTCAATCTTGACTTGAAAGTCCCTAAAGTTTTCTTGGCAATATTTCATTTGTGCCTAAAATGGAACGAAAGCTCACAGTCTCCCAGACTGATGTCTTAATCAGTCAACCAATTTGGCTTTAATTCAGTATTAGAAGAAGTAAAATCACTGGGAGGATAATATTAAAAATAATATTTAAATTGTACAAATAAACAAAGAAGATTGTTTGTATGCTTAAGAAAATTGAAGTCAATAGAAAAAGAGGCTATCAGAGAATGGCATGGCTAGATACCATCAATGATATGTTTAGCATGAGCACCAGGGATTATTGAATTTTTGAATCTCCATTATTTAGTTATCAAAGATCAATCTAATTATGACAGATGACAGACAGCAGGCAACTTTATTTTCAACACTATCAATTGGAAATACTCCTTTCCTGTAATTGGTAGGTTTTATTAATTAGATTCCTGCCCACGTGCTACTGACTGACTTTTCATTCTAGCATAATGTTGCTTTGTGCATCTGAGCAGCTTTTAAACAACAAATAGAAATTGTCTTAGTGATTGCTCTGTTGTTAAATCAAAAATTATAATTTCTGATTAAAGCCAAACATTCATGCATTTTCTTCTAAGCAATAAACAGATCAATGCTAGTTCTGGTACTGAGATAGATGGTTCAGTTGCCTGACAATTCCATTACAGTGGGAAATGCTAATCAATGGATGTCTACTTTTTAATATTTTACTGCACCCTGCTTTTTACTGGCATTTGAAATATTTCATGCCAACTATCTAGCAAAAGCCAATATTACAAGCTGGCAACATATTTTCAATACTTTTAAAGTAAATCTTCAAATTCCTGATACAGTTCAAAGCATTTCCTCTTCATTTCTCTTCATGTCTCCATTTTTATCTCATTGTATCTCAGCAGTGTGAGAAATAAAAATACTCAGAACAAAGCAATGGCTAATCACCTCTGTAACATTGCCAAGAAAATTGCTGAGATGCAACCACCAGGAGTCAAAATATCAAGAGTGTAAGGCAAGGATGTCAAACTGCCCGCAGGCCAGATGCCTCATAGAGAAACCACCCACCCCATTGCCAGAAATTGAAAAAAAGTCACAATACATCACGACATGTCACATGACATTGCAAGTTTGACACTCCTGATGTAGGGATTGTCTTTCTCTCCCCCTCAAGAATGTATGTATCTAGGTCCCAAGTTTTGGATAATATGTAATTAGTTATGATTCTACTTCCAATACTTGTTAACAGAATTCAATACTGTTGCATTGCATTGCATTGCATTGCATTGTATATTGTGATTATTTTTTCAAATTGGTTTGGGGAGGGTAATCAAAGGTAAAAATAAGATGATGCTATTCTCAATCTTGGGAAACACCTCCAAATAGCAAATTATAAGGTCTGTAAAAGTGAAATCATCATTCAAGTATCTTTGTCTCAATTTGTTTTAAGCTTCATATGCTAAAACAAAATATTGAGCCTAGCTTTGTAGCTAATTAGTCAGTGCAGCTGCTTCAACAAGGACACTGTTAAGAATGAAGCTAGCAAATCGGGAGCTAATGTCTCCCAAGCCTGCGTAAGCAGGCTTACTCAGAAAACTAGGAGGACAAAGCCAAGGGTGATTTTAGCCTTTGGAAGGACATCAGGTCAGGAAAGAGAGCAGAAAGTTGACTGGAACTCTGTTTTTCTTGTGGGGGTATAATAAATTGAAAGCCTGACAAAGTTTTCTTCTTCACCTTGATATAGCAAAGAAAGTCTTTCTTTTTTTGTCTTGCTCTCTCACTTGATGTTTACATAACTACAATCCTTCAAGGTTATTTCTGTACTCTTCTAGAGGTTTAAATTCTAAGGGGATAGAGATAGACAAGCACTGATTGCTATTAACTGCAGGAAGCAAAATTGTTATATGTGGCTGTGTTTTAATCTTCAGTTTAAAAAAAAAATGAAAGGAATTGACTTTGAGGGCCTTCAGCAGTGAAGCCAGGGCTTAAATAAGGATTCAGTGTTTGGAGAATTGATATTTCTAGGCATGCCTGGAGTGAAATATGACAGTGAATTCTATCCACTTCTTTTATCATAGGAAGTATCCAAGGTTAAATAGTCTACACAATTCTTTTTAAACTTTGCTAATGTCAACCAAACTACTGATGTCAACCAAGCTACTGTTTTGCTCCAAAATAAGAAACAAGTAGTGATTCTAATACTTATCCCAGATTATAAATCATCTCTTGAAGCACATGTGATGTAATCTAGCCCAAGATACAACAACCATTGCCATATCAGCAGCCCTTCTATGCCCACATTCCTTTTGATGGGGATTTGAGCAACTTCGCCGTTTCATTCAACATGAACTGGATCTATGAGGCTTAAAGTTTTTTCTATAAGCAGAATTTGAGGAGGATTTCTAATTGACCTAATGAAAGAGCTTGGAATTTTGACAAATTTGTCACAGGCACAAACTAACTTTAATTATGTACAGTAGTTGTGAGAGTTACTATAGGAGGTACAGAGGAAAAGGAGTGAATTTTAGGTGAACAAATGTAACAGTCCAGATTTAAAAGAATGATAGGGAAAAGTTCAAATAAATTCTGCCTTAATTAAGTAAATACAATTTTAGCTAGGAATTTACTCTTACAGGATCAAGATTGTGTTTTACTAGAGAATAGCATTAAACATGCCTTTTGAAATCTGCATGACTATCGCTGTTTGAAGACAATGACAGCCAGTCATGAAATCTGTTGCCTCCAGCAAGGTAAGCATTAAATGCCAGAATACATTGCTTAACTTTAGCTATTAGCTCACTTGTGAACAATGAGACAGAATATCACATTTATTTTGTGGATGTTTTTTATTGTTTTAAAGTTTTAATGGCTTTATAATTTTGGAATTGTAAGCCATCCAGAATCACTTGGTTGAGTTGGGTGGCTAATGAATGAACAAATGAATATTCAACAAAAGGGCTGAAGAAAGAAGAGAGGAAAGAGGATAAACTTCTCATTTTTGCAGCAAAACATGTGTAGTCTTCTGCCGTAAGTTATCGGATTTTATAGGACAAGGGGAACAAAGGAGCCATTGTTTACTTCTCTGATTCCTCCTGCAGCCAATGGCAAGAGGGGAAGCAAGCTGAAAAAATCAGTAATAAAGACTTTGCAATGGTTAAACAAAAATAGCTTAATATGATTGGAGATGAGAGTCAGCTTTTCTCTAAAGAAAATTTTACACAAAAAGTATAGTAGTCCACTGAAAATTGTTCATCAAGAATATAAATTATATTCACCAAGAATATAAATCATGTTGGATTGAAATGTTCAGTGAAAAATGGTACATGGAAATTGGTTCTAAATTAGTTGTAAGGATATTTACATGATTTATACAACTTAAATCAGTTGAGGGGAGTGTTAGGGATTGTCCATTACTTTTGATCAGTCTGAAAAATGCAATGCAATTATCCTATTTTTTTCCCTTTCCATTAATTATGTAAGTTGGGAGGGTGGAGAAGGAAAAACAAGACCATGACAGAAAATTGTATGAAATGGTAGACAATTTTAAGTTTGTTCTGAATTTTAAAGGAACTGAAGCTTAGCTAGAAATAATTCTAAGGATATTAAAATAACTGATCAATACTAAATATTATGTGTTACCAACCACCACGAAATGATTAGTAGGAATATTTTTCAATGTTTTCTATTCTACTAGGTTCTGCCTTATACATTATGTAGCTGCAATTAAGTACATTTGTCTGTTTGAAGAAAAATATAGTATTTGTTCAGACACACACTGACAACCTTGCATTCTGCTATATTTCATAGCTGAATATAATTGCGTACTATGTTTTATGTTAATTTCTAATTTAATGTTTGTTTATGAAATATAATAAACTTTTGCAAAAATTTCTTATGCTTCTCATTGTATGAAGATGACTCTAATATCTCTGAATGTCTCTTCTGTAAGCTGGAATTTTCTTTCTCTCAGTTCTATATCAGACAAAAAATTCTAACCGAAAAAATATATATAAGAAAGGTAATTCTGAAAAAATTTAACCCTGGAATGTTTTTGTTATACTGCCTGTAAAATTAGGCAGACATTTATTATCTAATGATGAATCTATTCTCAGTTATGGAGTTTTATCTTCTTTGGTTTTACTTTTAATTTTTAATGTGTCTTTACAGTTTTGGACAGTGACTATAATCAAAATATTCATTCTATGCTACTTTAGAAAGTAGATATTTCTACAATGTTCAGCGTATGAAATATGGATTGAATCTTCCCTAAAAGCTTGGCAACTTCTTTTTTATTTACATTTCATGCACTCTCAAAATGAGAGCAACCATTTTATTTTTTAAAAAAGCTTGAATTAATGATGTTCCAATGAAATGTTTAAAGCTATAGTAAAATGCATTGATTTCTGTGCTTGCTGGCTCTTGATGAGATCTCTTGGGAGAATTTATTTTGGAAACAAAATACTATCAAAAGTTGTGTGGAACATGCTCTTTAATTTCTTGATGATAAGGAGATGAAGTAGCAGTATGAATATGGGCTGCTTAGTAAAGCTTATAAGCAATATGAAAACAATTTTGAAAAATTAATCTTTGTAAAATTTATAACAATAAATAAGGTGAAGTTGTTTTACCACAAGTCAGTATAGAAGTTGTAAACATGTTCCCTAAAATGAAACAAAATACTTTCCATCAATAGTAAAATCCACCAATAGTAAAATATACAAACAAAAATTCAATGGAATATATTGTTATGTGCTCCTGTCTACTTTCCTTTGTGACCAGAGGCAAGCTTACCTGACCAATAACAGTCAAGACACAGTGAAACCCTTTGGTTTCCTTTATTGCAATAAACAGGGAGAGAAGCTATCAAAGTTTGGTACTCTCCAAAGTTCCAAACCAAAGTATTCCCTTCTTTATACAACCCTGTCCCAGCTGCCACATCCCTCCTCATTCCCCATTGGCTGTGGTACCATGATGTTACACTCTTTCCGACCGTTTCCTGCTACCTTCCTTAAACATACTAAATCATACTTCACATGTACATTAATAATGAAAGATATTAGATGTATTGAATTGCTTGTTTTGAGTTCTGGCAATATTTTATGGCTTCTTAAAACAATAGTTTCTTTCCTGTTTTTCAGTTCGGTCTGCCTTTCCTGTTATCCCATTCTGCTAGTTTTCCTGTTATCCCATTCAACTAATTTCCCCTGCCTAGCCATTTCTTCTTGCAGCTGTTTTTTTACAGCTTGTATTCTTCCTTTTCCCATCCTAAAGACCCAGCTAATTTTTACCTAGATGTTTATCTTACATCCTGCCTTTATACTACTATTTCTTGCTCACATCCATTGTAGTTTCTTTGACAGACTTGTTTCTCCACTCAGTAAGTTTCCACTACACAGCAGATTCAATTTTAAATTCTGAAGACCTTTCATTTACTTCTATCAATATTATAAAAGAAATACTGTACATTTTCCTAATTTTGTAATATTTGAAAAGATGACATTATTGCCTCTTTTTTCTTTAAGGCAAATGAAATTAAATTTACACAAGAGAGATACCTATAATAAATATTTGACTTTGCATAAACATATTACCTCTGTCTTGAAGTACTTATTAAAAGTTTGGGATTCCTCACAGGAAAATAGGTGGAAAATAGTGCTACTTATAATAGAGAATTCTTCAAATTAACACTTAAAAAAAGAAATATATTTTTGTATGTGTTTTCTATGTGTTTTGGAGATTTATAGGAACTGTTGACCACAACATACACCAATGAATCAATTCATTTAAAATACCAAATGGATGGAGACGTGCTGAAAAAATAGTGAGTATACCATATCTCTCTGACTGTCCTTAGCAGGAAATATGTTGTTCATAATGTGATGCTTTATTTGTTCAGCTTTAGGTGTCCACCGGGGAGTTGTCATTCTAGGACAACTGGAGCATACCAATCTTAGATTGATAAACCTGATATCTAATTTCTAAGCATTATTTCTGTAGCAATGTTGTTTTCTGTGAAGTTATTATAACACTTAAACTCATGGAACACTGTGTTTATAGATAGTTTTTCAGTTGCATGTTATCAAACAGGCTGTATGTAATAGAGGCTGTATACAAATGTATCGTAAAGCTTTTGCAAGAGCTAAGCCAAATCAGAAATCCTGCTTTGCAAATGGTTTAATGAGGAAAAGTGGAATAAATATTTTATGAATCAATGTACAAAAGAAAAAAAAGCGCTTCATCCTTTACTATTTAATAAAGATTTTTTAAACATTATAGATTACAGCAAAGTAGCTTAGATGAAATTTATTCTTGAAAAACTGTTGCAAATAATGGAGAAATAAATCTCAGCAGCGGAGAAAGGTTTACTGAGGGAAGTTTGGATTGATTTTAATGAACCTAGTATAGAATGAACAGACCAGAAACATGTCATTATAAAGCTTAGGATAATAGTAAATAACATAACATTTAACTATTAATAGCTTTAAGTGATATATGAATCTTTTAGTTTTGCTATAATTTATTCTGGAAAATCCTACTGTATGATAATACATCTGCTAGATGGCTATGATAAACCATAGATTTTAAGTGGTGAGGAAGAATTCTACAGTGTTTATAGTCTGAGACAATATTTTTATGAAATTACTTGATGAACTTCATACAGTTAAACTACAAATGAAACCATGATTCATGCATAAGAAAAATACTCTGCTGGTGACATTAAATGTCAAATCTACTTCTCCTGCTATATCAGAATAATAAAAAAAAAGTTTTAGGCCCAATACTCTTCAACATCTTCATAAATGATTTAGATGAGAGAACAGAAGGAGAACTCATCAATTTTGTAGAGGACATTAAGCTGTCAGGAATAGCCAACACCCCAAAATCCAGATGGATCTCAACAGACTTGAACCTGGGTCCTATCTAATAAAATAAAATTCAGTGTAGAGAAAAGTAAGGTTTTACACTGAGGCAAGAAAAGCCAAATGTACAGGTACAGATTAGGTGAAACCTGGCTGAAAAGCAGTAATACTGATAGGGATCTTGGAGATGTAGTGGATAATCATTTAAATAGGAGCCAGCAGTGTTCGGCAGCAGCTAAAAAAGCCAATGCAATCCTAGGCTGCATTAATAGAGGGATAGAATCAAGATCATGTGAAGTGTTAGTACTGCTTTCTAAAGCCTTAGGAAGACCACACTTAGAATACAGCATGCAGGTTTGGTCACTATAAAAAAGATGTTGAGATTCTGGAAAGAGTGCAGAAAAGATGAACAAAGATGATTAGGGGCCTGGAGGCTAAAATATATAAAGAACGGTTGCAGAAATTGAGTTTGTCTAGTCTAGTGAAAAGAAGGTGTAGGGATGACATGATAGCAGTGCTCAAATATTTGAGGGGCTGCACCAGAAGGCAAGAGAAGAAACAATGGATGGAAACTAATCAAGAAGAGAAGCAACCTAGAACTAAGAAGAAAATTTCCTAACCGTGAGAATAATTAACTAGTGTTGGTGACATTTGTTCTGTAAAATGTATGTTCATCAGTAAATAAGAATACATGATTTTCTTGTTAAAAGTACTATTTTATTAATTGATTGATTTCTATGGCTTCCCAATCTCAACTAAATTACTCTAGGTCAGGGGTGTCAAACTCAATTTCATTGAGGGCCGAATCAGCATTGCGGTTGCCCTTAGAGGCTGGGTGGGTGTGGCCAGGGTGGGTGTGGCCTACTGGGTGGGCGTGGCCAGCTCTACATCATTGGCATCAAGGGTGCCTATGGGGGCCTGGGCAGGAGTGGGACAGATCTGAGGGTCTCTGGCAGAAGGAGGGTCTCTGGGCCAGGGCCAAGGCAGTGGGGGCCGTTCCCTCACTGTTTCCAGGATGGCTTCGCGGGCCACATGAAACCACTTCGCGGGCTGGATCTGGCCCCCGGGCCTTGTGTTTGACATGTCTGCTCTAGGTGGCTTGCATTTAAATTATCTTAATAATAATTTAAATTAACTTCAGATGGTAGAATTCTAAAAGATATATCTTCCATTTTTATATTACTTATTTTTCTATTTTCCTTTCAACTATGTCAGAAACAAATTGAAGACTTTTACATTATGTTTTACTAATATATCTCAAATATTTTGTTACATCCTTAACAAATTTTGTTTACTATTGGTCACTCCAGACAGTTTGGGACTAGAACTCCTCAAACGACAACAGCCCTAAAATATTAGGAGTTGTTTATTGTATTTTATTCCAGAATTCTATTTTATTGATTTTTATTCCAGGATTCTATCCATATAAATATAAATGACTTTATTTCAAATAAAATGAAAAATTCTTCCACATTCTTTTTATATTTTATATTTTTTATATTTTTCTTATTAACATAATATGGGTCACCAAATGAACATTTTGAAGTACCTTGCCCTTGCTGTTTTAAACTGACTTGTTCACATAGTGAAGGAATTAGGAAAAATATTTCAAAGCCTTGGTTTGGATTGGTTGAAGCTAATTGCTTTTCTGATGGAGCAAACTAGTTCAGTTCATTATAATGAACTACATCTATCTAAAAAAATTAATATAGTGGTAAATATATTGTAAATATCATAGTGAAAGCCTCAGATTTTTTTAAAGAAAAAATCCAAAAGTTAAAGAAGTATACAGGAAATACATTTACATTATATTTGCAGTGAGGCCATTATTACAATATTTTCAATTCTTTAAAAGGACCAGATCATATAGCTGAATAAAGCTAAGCAAATGGGGTAAACCATCATGAATTTCATTTGAGAAATATTTGTTTTTGAGGGTACATATGTTTGTTTAGATAAAACAAAAAATAAAACATTGCTTTAAATAAACCCAAAACATTAGCTTTATATTTTAGAAATCAGAATGAAAAAAACAAAACAAATTAAGATAATGATGATTTGAGTAAGTCCTTCACTTTGTTCTATGTGATACATTAATTTCAAATGATAAATAATGTGGAAACATGAAAAGCAAAACTATACCAGCTTAAACTTTCAAATAATACTCATAAAACCAGTGAATGCCCAAATGCATGAATGAATGTTATAGACTTTGTAACCAACAACACATTTAAGAGCAAATCAGTAGACTTTAAAGCAGATATAGTTGATTAACTTGTAATTCTTTTACAATAATGCAAACTAACCAGCTGATCCATATTAATGTTGATAATTACACTGATTCTGGATATACATTGTGGGTGTCTATGTATGTATCTATAATTACTTAAAGAAATACACAGAAATCATCTACACACATTCACAGACTATCTTGTCATAGTCATTACTGATGATGGAGGTGATGATCCCACATGAATATAAAGGGCAACTTAGAATGCTGTGCTTTTGTTCAAGATGGTTATAATAATAATTGTAGAAATCAGCATCTCTTCTTGAATATTAAGTACAACGTCCTTCTCATAGAATTCTACATCACTCCATATTTTGCTAAATGCAACTTTTAGCCTCCTTCAGGTTGGTCATGCTGAGTAGGACGATTGGAATTTCAGTTCAAACTGGTTGATCTAATGTTCCCTGGAGGTGTTTTTTTTTAAATCCTAATGGTCAAGTCAATAGTTGGGATAGAAATCCATGAAAAAAATATATTTATCAAAACAATTTATATAAGATTTGGATCATACATGTTAACATAAAGTCCTTGTTATATGTACCTGACTGAAGTGAGTTGTTCAGTGAGTTATAATTCTTATACAAGTTGCTTTCCATTCTGAAAAAAAAACCCTAACACTTTGAGTTAGTATACATTGTTTATGTTTTGCTAAAGATACTGCTCTTGCAGAACATTTATGTAAACTTTGGCCTAGCAGTTAATATGTCCCCTGCAGGTAGACTTCATATAAATTAGAAAGAAATTCAATTACTGAACTCCTGATAACTTATCTCAACTGAATGCAAATCTACCACTTGGGTACTCCCCCAACTAAAATTAAGGAGATTCTGTTTTAGCTTTATATACATTCATCTCAGGCAAACAGTAGATAGTAAATTGAAATGGGGGGAAAACCCTATTTGAAGAAATATCCTTCAAAATTGTATTTTTGTCATGAACAATAACATTAGATTTATTTCCTTGCTACTCAAATTGACGTTTTGGTGCGTTTGTTTATTTGTTTGTGTGTGTGTGTGTGTGTGTGTGTGTGTGTGTGTGTGTGCCTTCCTAGCATTTTCCTGAAACTCCAGTGGATTCTCTAAAGAGTTGAGTGATTTTTTTTCTTTTTGCCGGATTTTTTAAAATATTACATGCAACAATAACTTTGATTTAAACAGAGTTTACAATGTATTTTTAAAATTATTCGAAGGTCCCTTGAATTCAGCCATTATTATTATAATAATAATAATAATAACAACAACAACAACAACAACAACAACAACAACAGAATTACAACCTAAACACAATTACTACAGTACCCATTTTGGGTATAGAAATTTGGCAGCAAATCCCTTTCTCCCAACTGATGATATAACTTCATTATTTGTTGACTGGACACTATTAGTTGACTTAAACACAATACCTGTATACACACATCAAGATAAGCATTACTGGCTGAATCACATAATGCACCAAACCCATAACAAACAAATGTCATTATATCTTAGCCTGATGTATATATCTAGTTATTTTGGTTGGTCTATTTCCCTCCCCTTGCTGTTTATAATAATAATAAGTTGGAAGAGACCTTGGAGGTCAACTAGTCCAATCCCCTGCTCAGACAGGAAACCCTATACCATTTCACACAAATGGCTGTCCAGTCTCTTCTTAAAAACTTCCAGTGTTGGAGCATTCACCACTTCTGGAGGCAGGTTGTTCCACTGGTTAATTGTTCTAACTGTCAGGAAGTTTATCCTTAGTTCTAGGTTGTTTCTCTCCTTGACTAGTTTCCATCGATTGCTTCTTGTCCTGCTTTCAGGTGCTTTGGAGAATAGCTTGACTCCCTCTTCTTTGTGGCAGCCCCTGAGATATTGGAATACTGCTATCATGCCACCCCTAACCCTCTCCCAGACAATTCTTTACCATACAATGAGATGCTTTATGTTTGAACATGAGCTTTGGTAGAACCAAGCTTTAATTCAAAATCACTTCCTCCATTATGTCTGGAGATGGAAAATTAAGTAGTCTTTCCTGGACCAAGGTGCTTTCAGAATACTTTCATCTCCCTTTTAATGGGCTTGCCTCTCCCAATCCTGGTCAATAGTAATGCTCATCAAGTTGAGGACTCTTTGTTAAGAAATCTTTTTGGATTTCAGCTCAAGAACGGAAGGTGCTGGAGACATTTCTGCCAAAACAATCACCACCGCCACCCTCAAAACCTCTAGTCACTTGATTCTCTAATTATCCATCTTCTGCACAAAGATTTAAATAAGACAAGTCCCACTCACTCGTTCCAAGTCAATGTTTTTTCTTCCCATTTTGAAAGCCCTCTGCGTGCATCTGTGAAAATGTTGAGGGGATTCAGAAGCATCCCAGAGATTAAAGACATGTGTCAAAATAACAAAAGAACGCTCATACCCTCAGGACAAAGACAGCACTCCTTTTGGGTATGCATGCAGACTCACAATGCGCATTTCAAAAGGGGCAGAGTTTGCACTGCAAAAGCATGATGCTGTTTTAATTTGCACTGCCCCTCAGCCTCCTGAGGATGGTTCTGGATGGATTGAGACATCTCTCTACCAATGATGATCAGGAAGGAAACTCTATATAGTTGTGTACGCACCACCCAGAATTTGGAAAAGGCCACTGACATATCAGTTGCTTGCATTCAATTAGCATTCTGACAGAAACGTCTTCAGTGCTAGGTACATTCTAGACTCTGTTCTATCCGATCAAATTAAAAAATGGTGGTTGGGTGTGTAGTCTGAAGATTTTGTAATACTATTGATTGAAATCACACAGGAAGTAATTAATGTTGGGCCTATACCAATTCTTATATCTTAAGGGTTCATATTTTGGATTTTGTTTAGCTGCTTTATAAGGTTTTTTTTTTAAGAAACAAGAACTTCTAAAATAAAGAAAACTTTGATGCTATTATTTACAAGATGGTAATGCTTCTAAATTAGATATACTGATCAGAGTACATATTAAAATGCAACTTTATCCCAGTAGGATTGCCAAAGGCATATAGTTTGCTTTGTTGTTATCCCCCACATTGGTCGACAGATGACATGCCTATTGCTTGTAATTTAAGGGTTAGTGGTGTGTAGGCAGCTAAAGTAGTTGAAAAGCCATGTATTTACCAGCCCATAGTTATACGCTAATTGCTATATTTATCAAGTACTCACTTCATAGGCTACTACATCTAGACATTTTTCTCTGAAGTCTGGACAATCATTGGGAGGATATCTAATATCAGATATTTAAAATAAAAATAACTGACATTGTGTAGAAGCTTTTAAAAAAAGGAAATTAATAGGTATTACATGTGGAAATCTCTTTCAACATAGTGTTCCACAAGTCTCAAAATCCCTAGTTATAAATGGTCAGTATGATTTGTATTGTATTGTATTGTATTGCATTGCATTGCATTGCATTGCATTGCATTGCATTGCATTGCAT
>JAKJMR010000498.1:734206-744296 GCA_024449315.1 Daboia siamensis | reverse complement strand
AAGAAAGAAAGAAAGAAAGAAAGAAAGAAAGAAAGAAAGAAAGAAAGAAAGAAAGAAAGAAAGAAAGAGAAAGAAAGAAAGAAAACCTCTGGAATCTTTTGCTGTGTTTGCATTCTTGTTTGTAGCAGAGGAAAATGGTCACCTTTCCTCCTGTCCCCACTGCTGCAGGCTTTCTAACTTTGCAGAAAATAGAAGAGAGGGGAGGATGAAACTGAGAAGGCAACGCAGACCTCCTTCTCTGTTGCAAATAAGAACTTAAACAGGTAGAGATAATGAAACTTATCAAAAGGGAAGAAATTTCTGTGTGCAAATAGCAGCACTGGCATAGTAAGAATAAGCTAAGGATAAGCTTATTTATTTATCTCCCGTCATGAGGACATAATATAAAAATGGGCATATTTGTTCTATATTTGCACCTGGGAAAATACTTTTCCTTTGGCAATTATAATATACCAGCCAAAAATATACCAGCCAAAAATCTAAACCAAAGGTGCCTATTTATGGTTCCCAGAAACTCCCAAATATTATTTGATGTAGATCACCAGTGGACATTCTATGATTCCCCCCTCCCTTTGTGTGTGTGTGTGTGTGTGTATCTCAACCTTCTCAGATTTGTTCCTATTATCAGAAGACAGAATGCGTTTGTCAAGAATAAGTCATATCAAAATAACTTTAGCCAAGATGGCGCAGTGGTTAGAATGCAGTATTGCAGGCTGCTACTGCTGATTGCTGGAGGTCTGAAGTTTGGCAGTTCAGTTCTCACCGGCTCAAGGGTGATTCAGCCATCCATCCTTCCGAAGTTGGTAAAATGAAGACCCAGATTGTTGAGGGCAATAGGATGACTTTGTAAACTGCTTAGAGAGGGTTGTAAAGCACTGTGAAGTGATCTGTATAAGTTTAAGTGCTATTGCTATTTATCTTTCTTTATGGAAGATCAGTACCTTGTTATAGCAAGATATAGTATGGCTGCATCATGATCTCAGTAATGTGCTTGACAGATTTCTCGTGGAATCTTTCTGCATAAGATAGATAAATGTGGACTAGTAGATTGCAGAACCTTTTCAACTGGTTGAACTAGCATACCAAAGTGGTTTGTCCGAAGTGTCCAAAGATGACAATTTGAGTCTGGTCATTTGTTCCTCAAGTTGGAACTCTATGTTGATTTGTTTAATGACCCATTTCTTTCTTTTCCTCTATAACATCAAATTTCAAGTGTAAATGCTTTTTCTACCTAGTTTCTTCAAAGAGCATTTCCCATTTTCATATTGTGTCAGCAGGAATATAATTGTGATCTTTGTGGCCAGTGTATGTGTAGGAAAATCAAATGTGAGAGTATAGGAGTTGGGATATCTGGCTGGGTAGCAATGCAAATAATAAGCAGTTGCTGCTGTTCACTACTAGATGAGCAAATAATATGTGCAATGCTTTGGAAAGTAGGGTAACCTTGGGTTGTAATTATATTACATTTATCTGTTTCTGTATTTCATCCTGATCCGGAGAGGTAGCACTTTGTCCAGTTTTGCACTTTAAATTCTAAAGAACTAATGAGAATTACCAGAATCAGGACATCAGCTACAATAAGGAATGGCTAAAAGATTTGAGTATCTTTGGCTTGGAAACAGTAAGATAGCACAGCACTCATATGAGAAGCACTGAGGTGCTTCTGGGTTGAAAGGATCAGCTGGTGACATCACTGTTGCCTGTGGGATGCCCAGTTGGGTGCTCCTTTCATGTCTCTGGCAGGACTTGGAATAAAGGATGGGAAGCTCAACCTCACCCCATTTTAGCCCTCTGGTCTTGAACGTGGGCTTGCTAACCTCCATCCCACAAAAGCCACTCTACTTCTAACAATGATAATTAAGTGACATATGAGAATGCTTTTATATGGCTTTCAGATATATAAATATCAAAAGCCTGATATATTCAAGAAGGTATGGGCCTGTTTGCTGAAACTGAGAGCTGAACAAGTTCCAACAGGTTGCTTTTTTAATGATTTATTATTTTTCAGAACATCCAGGTTGAATACAATAGTAAGAAGTATTTGCTGATAATCCCTTAGATTAAAACTGCATTAGAACAACTTGTCTAGTGTGGTAGATTCTCTTTTTCTAGAGGTTTTCACACAGGGGATGTCTAGCCACCTATTGTTTAATGAATTCTTGTTTAATGAATTGTTTAATGAATTCTTTCATTGATTAGGAGCTGGACTAGTTGACCCATATGTTTCCTTCTAACTCATATATTCTATAATGTTTGGGTTTTGTGATGCTAATTAGCCAAAACAAGGAATAACATGAACCTGTTAACCAACACAATGCATTAAAAAGGCTGAAAATATTTGGTCTCTAATAGTACTCTCGTTATTAAATGAGAGTAGCTCTGAGGTCAAAAAGGCTCTCTGCTTTGGTGCAGTCTTTATTGTTCTGTACCAGAGAACAAGTGATGCAGAATAAGTAATTCAAGCATTTCAGAGAATTTAAGGAACTACACAGCTGAAATATATTTAAATAATACTAAAATATTAATGTATCCTTCATATGACACACAAGCAGTTTTCTGCATGATTCTCCATGTAACACTTTACCATTCCTGTTATAGAAAGCAATGTTTGTCATCAGTAATTGCACCTCTTAAAGCATTGGAAAAGACAAAAAAAGCAGAAATTGCTAAGTTGCCTACAAGATCAATAAGTAATAGTGTTACATTATAATTATTCACAAGTGACTAGAATAGATTTTGTTTTAAAAAGTGAGAAATCAACAGAAGGGATAATATTAATAATATTAATCAATTCGTGTTTTTCTGATTTCCATCAGCTGCCAATTTATATTTTCTGGCTTGTCAGTGAATTATCTAATAATAGTGTTAATAATGGCAGATTCACTAACTGCAAATACTTATTCATAACAATAATAGAACCCTATTGTTGTTGTTAGCTGCGAAGTCGTGTCCGACTCATCGCAACCCTATGGACAACATTCCTCCAGGCCTTCCTGTCCTCTACCATCTTCTGGAATCCATTTAAGCTCACACCTACTGCTTCAGTGACTTCATCCAGCCACCACATTCTCTGTCGTCCCCTTCTTCTATTGCCCTCAATCTTTCCCAGCATTAGGCTCTTCTCCAGTGAGTCCTTCCTTCTCATTAGGTGGCCAAAGGATTTGACTTTTAGTTTCAGGATCTGGCCTTCTAAAGAACAGTCAGGGTTGATCTCCTCTAGGACTAACTGGTTTGATCGCCTTGCAGTCCAAGGGACTCGCAGGACTCTTCTCCAGCACCATAGTTCAAAGGCTTCAATTCTTTGGTGCTCAGCCTTTTTTATGGTCCAGCTTTCACTGCCATACATTGCAACTGGGAAGACCATAACCTTGACTATACATACTTTTGTTGACAGGGTGATGTCTCTGCTTTTTAGTGTGCTGTCTAGATTTGCCATCACTTTCCTCCCCAGGAGCAAGCGTCTTTTAATTTCTTGGCTACAGTCCCCATCTGCAGTGATCTTGGAGCCCAGGAAAATAAAATCTGTCACTACCTCCATTTCTTCCCCATCTATTTGCCAGGAACTGAGAGGCCCGGATGCCATGATCTTGGTTTTCTTAGAACCCTATTATTTATTCCTAAATAAAGGAATCATTATCTTGACACTACAGCTAGCCTATTTATTTTATTTTATTTGACTTGGATACCACCCAACTCCAGTCAACTCTGAATAGCTCACAGCATAATAACAAACAGCAATATGTAATTTAGATAAAATAAACAATGAACAAGATGGCCAACAGCAACATATATACACTCTACAAAGGCTCCAATCAGCCTAGCCTAAAATCTGGGAGAAAAGTTTTTAAACACTCCAAAATGCTATCATAGTGTGAGCTACCTGGAGGTCAAGGGGAACCTCATTCCAAAGGGCACGTTCTGGGTTCCCAATAGATGACGCTTTAAGGACCTGGAACATGCCAACACTATTGTATTGAGCCAGCCAGGCTGATATCACAAGAGATAGGTGGTCCTCAAATAGTCATCCCTAGATAAATAGAGATTAGTAGCAATCAGCATCATGAATCACACCCAGGATGAAACCAGGATTCAGTGCAGCTTGTGAAGAGATGTTACATGGACATACCAAGCTGAGCCCGTCACTGCATTGTGGATGAATTGAAGCCTCCAGGTGATCTTCAAGGACAGGCCCATGCACAGCACACTGAAATATTTTCAGTGTGGTCAGATGAAAGGTAAGAGGGAAAAAAGGAAAAGAGAAAATAAGATGTGGGAAGTATAGGATGCAGAAACAGTTTTGACAAAGAGTTAGATTGCTAGATTGCTGCAGCTATTGTTTAGTTGCAATTGTTGTGATAGAAGCAATCTCAGAAAAACCTTTCCTATGCCATAATAAAACTAATAGCGTAGCAACAAAAGAACTAGTAGCATAGCAACTAAAGAGATATATTAAATCCAATCTGGCTAAATCTTATGTAGGGTTCGTTAGGACTGAGAAAGAATGAAATAACTTAGCCTACACGAACTTATAAATTATGCTGAGTTTGCCTGATTAAAAAAAAACCCCCACAAAATATTATCGTCATCGCTACCAGCATTATATAACAATTCAGTCTTCCTAATATGGCTCTGGTTAAAGCATGTCAATGGTGGATAGTGTTCAGCAACCTCAATTGATGATTTGTGAAATCAGCTAATGATCCATTCACAGAATTATGTCCTATTCATTTTCTTTATACAGATGACTAACTGAGGGACATTGAATGATATTGTTCTATGTGTTATCCCTTCATGCTAAGGGAGAATGCTATTGAACTATTCATATGGAAACTGATTAAAATTAAGTGGTTTCTGTCTAAATACATTCACTTGTCTAGTTTAATTTTTAGTTATATGCCAGAATTCCATTCTACAAGATATCCATGGTGGGTGTGCAGTGAAGAGCAGAACCTATTGCATCCATTTTTAAGTCCCAGGTTCAGTCCTTAGTAAGTTCTGCTAAAATGCCCAATTAGTTTCAGATGTTTGGGATTAACTTGAATTAACTTTAGTATCCCATGACTAGAGATAAGGGGAGTTCTAGATCAAGAAAAAGGGGGCAGCAGCCTGATATCTTATTCAAAAATAAGTTAAAGTAGCCAGAGTTAAATTAGTAATATTAATCATAAAAATAAAAGGCTGCGTAAAACCTGAAACGCATTCTTATTTGTAACTGTTTATATATGGGATATTAGGTTTCTAGCACTAAAAACTGTACAGTACATACTTTCTGACATCTGCCATTTTCTTATTTATAATTTGTAATACCATTTTTTCCCCAAAAGTTACATTGGAAACCATATCTGCTGTGAGCATTAATTCTATAGAACCATCCTACTTCCTAAAACTCTGTTCAAAATAACAGTATTCTGCCAGCATTTTGATTCCCTGATAAATTTTTTTCCCCTTTGCCCCAATAATTTTTACAACCAATTTTAGAATACATAAGAATTCTCAAAACAATTCCAAGTTTGAAGCAGATAACTGCAGGGCAAACAGTATCATTTTTGCAATCTTTTGCTAAATGTAAACTTTATTTTTTCAGTATGTATGTTCTATAGTTTGAAAAAGGCAGTTAGCTCTGGCCAAACTGCACGAAAGAGAAATGTTAATAAATAATCGATCTTTGCTGGACAACTAGAGTATTTGTGTGACATTGGAACAATCCTGAACATTGGAAAGCATAATTCATGCTTTCAAAACATGCAAACCAAGTAGTGATAAATATGAGTATAATTTTTGATATATAAGTTTAAATAAATGAGAGTAAATCTGCTCGTCAGGTTGTTTTTATTATTTCAGTTTTGCCTTGTAATGCATTCTACCATGTTAGATTATCTCTTGTATGTTATATATATTATATGCTATTGTTCAGATTTAGTTTAATGTTATAAAGTCTTGCATATTGTGCTCAAGAAGAAAAAGATATTCTGTTCTTTAGCTACAAAAGTTTATTGGGTGATTTTGGGAATAGCAAATTAAAAACACCAGAACACATTGTAAAATCAAGCAAATAAGCAAACTTCCCAGGCTGGAATACAAAGTTAATGGAATGAAAAAAGAAGATAATTAAAGCAAGCATTCAGGAATTATCAACTTGTTTGGTCAATTCCATCCAAAATCAGTTCCATCCAATGACTCAAAGATGGATGGATGGACGTCTTTATTTTTGACAAATGTCCATATGTCCATTCATATAATTATTTGATACTGTTTCCACAATCTTCTGACAGTGAAAAATGATCCATTGAAATTTAAATATTTAATAGAATTTCTTAAAACTTCAAAAATAATAGATAGATAGTAGATAGATAGATAGATAGATAGATAGATAGATAGATAGATAGATAGATAGATAGATAGATAGATAGATAGATAACCTTTATTGTCATTTTTTCCCTGTGGGCACAATGGTACACATTAAAAATGGAATTTAGTTGTTTCCTCTCAAAGTGTACACATACATAATACATTTAAAACATACTATATACAACATATGTATACACCTATAACCTTACATGTAAGTAACATATAAATATTATTAACTGTCCATCTTTAATACTTAGCAGAAAAAGGAGGCTTTACAGTTCACAAGGTTAATACTGTATGGAACAAAGCTGTGATTAAATCTGGATGTTCTGCTTCGGATACCACGGAGCCTCCTCCCAGAAGGTAACAAGGAAAACAGGTTGTGAAGAGGATGTGTTGTGTCCCAGACAATCTTGCAGACCCTGTTCAAACAACGATTCTGTGCTATATCCTGGATGGAAGGGAGGGAACTGCCAATGATCTTTTCAGCCATGAAAATCTGTTGAAAATTATGAAAATATTCAAAATGTGAAAATTAAAAGGGAAGACGTTGGGCTAGGCTAGGGGTATCAAACTGCTAGCCCGTGGGCCAGATGGGTCATCCAGAAGCCGTGTCCACCCCATTGCCAGCAATGCCAAAACTGTCCCAATATGTTGTGCGATGTCACATGACGTTGTGAGTATGATATGTCTGCCTTAGGCCCAAGACTGCTTGTTACAAAGGATAAGATACCTATTCTGAATGTAACCACCTAGATCAGGCATGTCAAACTGCTGGCTCATGGGCTGGATACATCATGCCAAAACTGCGCCCACCCCATTGCCGGCAATGGGGAAAAAGTTGTGATACGTTGTGTGACATCACGTGATGTTGCGAGTTTGACATGCCTGACCTAGATTGACAGCAAATATTAGCTGGTGATAGGCGGTAGGGTGCAAAACATAAATTGCTACATGCTATAAGGTTGTGCTCCTTTGGGTTTCTTGCCTCTAGTCCAGACATGTCAAACACAAGGCCCGGGGGACAGATCCGGCCTGCGAAGTGGTTTCACGTGGCCCCCAAAGCCATCCTGTAAACAGTGAGGGAACGGCCCCCACTGCCTTGGCACTGGCCCAGAGACCCTCCTTCTGCCAGAGACCCCCAGATCTGTCCCACTCCTGCCCAGGTCCCCATAGGCACCCTTGATGTGAACGATGCAGAGCTGGCCATGCCCACCCAGTAGGCCATACACACACTAGCCACGCCCACCCAGTAGGCGATACACACTCCAGCTGCACCCACCCAGTAGGCCGCACCCACCCTGGCCATACCCACCTGTCCCCCCGAGGGCAACCACAATGCTGATGTGGCCCTCAATGAAATTGAGTTTGAAACCCCTGCTCTAGTCATAGAAAATGACTAATGATATAATCACCATAATTAGGGATGTTTTTTATTAATTCAAAGAAGTTGAAGATTACAACCTGAAGCTAAAATGAAATGAGAAGCTGTATTTTGTTTTAGGGTTTTTTTTTTGTGTGTGTGTGTGGTTATATATGTGCAAATAGCTAATCTGCAGTGCTGGCCATTCGGGAGAAAGCATTTCATATATGCCAGAGCTTTTTTATATACTTTACTCTAGATATTTTTTTTTCCAGAAAAGCGTTTGGTCTTCAGTCTGCATTCCAATATGCACTTATTTGGGAGCATCACTGAATTTAGTGATGTCCACATGTTAATCCAAGCATCGTTATATTGCTTCACATGCTAACAAACAGCACAGATCAGAGATCCATTACAGCAGATGTCTTCTTTCACTTTTTTCTTCTTCCCTTGTAGTACTTTAGTAAGAAGCACACAGATACCTGCTGGGATCAATCTGGAAAATATATGATTACAGAGAAGATTAGCTCATACCTGCAAGGATGATAGATATGGCATATCAGGATCGTATATGTATAGGGTCTCCTGAGTAGGGGGTTGGACTAGAAGACTTCCAAGACTTCCAAGGTTCCTTCCAGCTTTATTCTGATTATATCTGACTTTCAGTTTTAGTGGTGAATGAATGCATAAATTTTCTTTACAGATAGTCCTTGACTTATACCGGCAACTGGGAGTGGAATTCCTGCTGTAAATTGTTGAGGTCCGTAAATCCAGTCAGAACAGATTTTTCAATTTTATAGTGGTGATTAAGCAAATCACCATGGTCCTGAAGTGAATCCAGCAGCCATGAAGTGGATCCAGCTTCCCCAATGGGAGTTTAGAGATTGGCAAAAAAAAGGTTGCAAGCTGTGATCCCATGACTGTAGGATATTATAACCAGTCTTATATGCCAATCAATTGCCATATGCTCAAAATAGCGATCCTGTGACTTTGTAGGTGGTACAACAACCATAATTGTGAGTACAGGTCATTTTTTCCAAGGCCATCATAAATTTGAATCATTGGTAAACAAACTGTAAAGGATTACCTCTATTATTAAATCTTCACATCCACAGTATTGAGGGCATTCTGATTTCAAATTTTAAGACCATCAAATGGCAAAGTAACTCAAAGCAGGGTACAAAGAGGGACAAAACACATCATATTAACAAAAGAAGGTCCAAAATGATAAAACAACTACAGAGAAGTTTTTTTCCATTACTAACATTCCAGTGAGAAATAGAAATATATTCTGTCTAGCTATTGTCACCCTATAAAATGCAGGTATTCAAACCCTAGAAGTAACATTGAACCAATAGTCTTCGCCATTGCTGTCCATAAATTTATCCAATGTATTTTAAAACTATCCAAGTTAGTGGCTGTCCATCTTCCCCTCCCTCTTGATTTATAATATGGCAGAAATTTCAATTGTCTTAATTTCTTGGGATTGTTTTTATACTTTATTTTAATTACATTAAGAATGCATATATTTATAAATGTTCAAGGCAACCTTCAGGACTTTTAACACTTTCCCTTTTTAGGTTATGCCAATTGTTGACATATTGAGCTTTTTGGGTTTCTTCAGAGGAAACATATTTGTATGCCAGCTATGAATCATGAACCATTTATAAAATTGACACATTCTCTTCTAATGAATACTTGCCAATCTTGGAGAAATCAAAGAAATGCAGTAAGTCATCAGGAGAAGAGACGAATGGGAAAGGCCCAAGTAAAAACAACATTATTTTATATTGTTAATTAATTTAGAAGGCAATAAATGCCTAACTTTGAAAGCAGTTGCCCTTCTTTTATCTTTATGGTTATATTTCATTTCATATTCTCTTCCCCACCCCATCAAAAAATAGAGAAAGGCTACTTCAGTTCATTGTTTCATTGCACAATTTACCTTCTTCATCCATGTCATTATACATATAGATGACTCTTGTATTTTAAATTTGGAAATAAAATTAAAAATATATTTTAAAACTATTTTTTTAAAAAGAGAAGCATTCCCACAATTTATTTTCAATGATCCTAATAGTTGGGAACTCTGGCAGTGGTAAACCACAATATATCTGAAGTATGGCAACCTAGGGATGACTGTTTAAGCCTTTATGTTAACAAGCTGGGTTCCTATTGGATTACTATCATGATTAATGTGCTTAAATTAAAATACAGGGTGTAACTAATCATTTTCTATCCTGATTAAATAAAGTCTATTGACAAAATTAATTAAAGCAAGCATGGTAATATATTACTCTTGTCTGGTTAAACTTAATCTGGAAAAGGCAGCAGAACATTATCTTCAAAATCTAGTTTTTACAACATATTTCCTGATTA
>JAKJMR010000498.1:718390-733806 GCA_024449315.1 Daboia siamensis | reverse complement strand
ACGGTTTTTTATATTGATTATTATTATTATAATACTGATAATACTTACATAATTATTCTAAACACTATAAGATGAGATAAAGTCAAACGTTCTTCATAAATATTTATTATTATTGATTAATATTGATTTTAATATAACAGGATCAATTTGTTGTAATTGATAGAAATAGGAATGCAAGCTGCATTCAATTTACTTCTTGTGATCTCTCAATAATGCTATAAATAGTTATTGGTTATTTTACAGTGCATTATTGTGAATTAGTAAGCTTTAGAGCTTTATTCATGAACCATTTATTTTCTGTTGACTTCATTACACTTCATTAAAAGAGTTCCATTCCTTTCAATGTACATTGCCTGGAACTCATATTCATTATTTCCACTATTTAATAGGTACAGTATATGGGGAAAGAGAAGCAATGAGATGCCAGATCTGTCAAAACAAGATAAATAATTGTGGCTCATCAGATATTATATGAAATTATATCAGGAGACATGAATTCTCTTTAAACAAGCCATCAAGAACAGCATGGTTTCATAGGATGCACAGCAAGAAGCCTATACTTGATCACAGTTCAGATGCAACCCTAAGCTAATTTATATAATACTGATTATTCCCCATTTATATACTGAGACGTAGAAAAAATTACAAGGAGAAATAGCATATTCCTACCAGCACATGTTTAAGAGAATTTAAGCTCCAGTATCTGGAGTGCAAATTTCTGACATGAAGCTCCTACTTGTATAGAAGATACTTTTCATTAAAGAGGGGTGTCAAACTCAAATTCATTGAGGGCCACATCAGCATTGTGGTCACCCTTGGGGACCTGTGGGTGTGGTCAGGAGGGCATGGCTGTCTGGTCACGGCCGACTGTGTGGGTGTGGCCAGAATGGGCATGGCCAACTCAGCATTGCTCACATTGGGGAGCCCCTGTAAGGGTCCAGGGGGGTTGGGGGATCCAGGGATCAATGGATCCAGGGAATCCAGGTGGGATCCAGGTGGTTTACAACAACAGAAAAATAAATGAATGATTTTTCTACAAGTCCTTAAAGCAGTGATATATTCTCAAGGCTTGCACACTTTCTTTGAAAGACCCCCCTGCTTTTCTCTGGCCATTGCCTTTTTCCTAAGGCTGAGAGAAAGTGACTGGCCTAAAATTACAGAGCTAACTTAACATGTAAGGTAATCTGTTGCTTTAAACACTAGACCAAACTGACTCTCATATTTTGCAAACGATAAGTTTGTAAATGTGGTCCCATTTCCCGAAGACCATGGTTTCATTTCCTAAAATAACATGATTATCAGAAAAGCTGTGGCTATCTTCATTGTGGTGATGGATAGACAGATAAATAGGCAGATAGATATTACTTTTTATAGCTAATGTTTATCTATGTTGTTGAATAAATGGAACATTTGAATAATATCACCTTAATTTTATCTCCAAAATAATAGGATGGTATCCAAAATAACAACAGTTGAGAAAGATTATAAATCAATAGCACTGAAAAACAATAAAAATAAGGATAGACTCCTTATACATATATGTGATGTATTTCTTGGGTGAAGAGAATCATTGATGCTACCTGGATTATTTTCCAGATTCTATCATGAGTACAGCAATATATGTATCCAGGGCTTTTTTTCTTGTAGAACGCTCAGAACGGAGTTCCGGCACCTTTTTTGGATGGAACCTTGTAGGGTAGGCAAGGCGGGTTGTATGACATGTGTGAGTTCCGGCACCTTTTTCTTTTACAAAAAAAGCACTGTACGTATCCCTGGATTTATTTTTTTCAAAATCTCAATTACTTATGACAATTTGACTAGGGAAAGTCGAAGTAGAAAAGCTTTCACTGGAAAAGAAAACATATTTTTTGTCTGAGAACTGTCCTTAGTTCATCAATCATACCTAGTAGCTGCACCTACTTTATTAGGCTTTGGTTAGCAGCCTGGACTGGAAAGGGTTAATCCCCGAAACAAGTCTCTGAGGAGTCTGACTTTTTTTCAGAGGAGGTTAAGATAAAAATAGAAGAATTTTGTGAGTACTTTACTCTCAACTATATGTTGCCAAATTAGGGCAGGAATGTTTGGTTTCTTACACACTTTCTTTATAAAAGAAATGTAAACTTCCATTTTTATGAAATGGGCAGCTTGTTTCAATTTTTTTGAAGATGGTTACTTGACTTCTTGTCCAGCTAGCTATCAGTTTGGTGACCTGTGATAAAATTTCTTTCGTTTGTTAAATTTAAAAAAAAAAAGAGTGATCATTGGGATGATGAGGTTTTCATCTTATTAAAGTGAACGAAGTGTCAGTAGGATTCAAGAATTATTCCTAAATAATACCCAAACAAAAACAGTAGTCTTTTAAAGCTTCCTCTTGATATCATATATAAAAATATTACAGAAATTGCTATGTTCCTTGAAAATATTCAGTGAGCATCACCCAATCAAAATTATTTCTATTTTTCTTTTTTTTGGAAAACCAGTTTTCTTTAAAAAAAAAAAAAAGTATGTTGATGAGATCAGATCACAAAATTATATTGTGAATTCCAAATAGTACATTAGAATGAGCTTCTGTGGGGGATTCATTGTGTGGTAAGAAAAAGCCCCTGCAATTAGTCAGCATGAAGCCAAGCTGTGTTGGGGGAACTGGCTGCCCCAGGAACCATACAAACTGTGAACTCATCACAACGAAGTAGTTGCAACCAGGGAGCCCTCAACATAATTTTATAATTTTGTTCACACAACATAGCTTGCTTGTCAATGTGTGCCATTTATGATATGAGTGTTATTCTCAATTGGTGATATTTTAAATTGTGTTGTAAACTGTACTTTAATGTAAACTCAGATCCTCATTTATGTGATTTCTGAAAATTGCACTTCTGTCGCCTTTCTTCCAAGTTCTTGATCATCCATTAAAACTGAAAACAAATTAGTATTTAACAGTTTTTAAAAGTACCATCTGTAAGCTGATGGCAATATGTGGCAACTAGCAGCCTCTTCCGTCATTTTAAATTCTGTCTTTATAAATAATCTGCAACCAAACGAGTAAATTCTATATAAGGAAAGAGAAGCATGATGCTCTGCAGTTGTACAATCTTTTATTTGTATAGATTGCTCCAATTGAGCATTTTCATAAAAGACAATAAATATTCATCTCACATTCATAATCTTACATCAAAACAGCCATATTATTTATTAATTGGTTCTGCGGTTTGGGTGGATTGACTCTCTTTTGTTATGCCTTACTTTCAGACTGGGCCATACTTATGACAGTTTTAGAAGATTACATTTCTGTTTGTAATATACTAGAATTAATTTCAGGATGCAAAGATGTGCAAGTACAAAAAGAAAGAATGGTATTATGAACACATTAGGTATTATTTCATAGTGTGTAAACTAGGATGTGTTCTGTTAGCATCTTTTTACTTTTATTATCTGAGCAAATAATGTGCTTAGTTTATTTCTTTGATCCAGGTTTTTGCTAATTAGTTCAGTCACTCATGTTTTTCAATACTTGAACATTTGATATTCAGCAGATGTCAAAATAAAGCTACCTGTGGCAACTTTCCATGAAACGTGGGTGGAATCATAAGCAATGATCTTTTGTTAATTGTATAATCCTTTTTCTATCTTCTGTTTCCTGAATAAATAAGCTGTAATTCTGATGAATGAACTTCAAAGAACTTCATTGGTCATTCCTAACTGTGTTTTTCTTTGGATAATGAGACACAAACACCCCATAATGAGTGTTTAAATTGAAAGGGATAAAGGGAAGTTTAAATTGACTTAAGGATTACCCATATGTATCAAACTATATTAGAAAAGCTCCCAAACTCTTCCTATTAAGATAAAAATCAATGAAATTATCAATGGTAATTTGATGAAATGACATAAAGATCATTCAGCAATATTATTTTTATTATAAGTTTGTCTGAGTTATGACTATTTGTTTGCCAATCATTCGAAGTCACAAGAGTGCTGAAGGACAATGTGATGGCAATCAGGAAGATCATTGTATTTGGAGGAGTTTAGTGACGTATTTCTTTCTCTTTCATATTAAGAAAAGTCTAAAAGCTTACAGTACCTGCTTATTTTTTTTTTTACTCTTGTAAACAAAGGAGAAGGGAGGTATGTGGCTTTACATAGAAGCAAAGCTTTTCTAATCTGGGAAAATCTCAGACTTTCATGAATATATCAGTTATGGTCTTGCAGTCTCATGACCATAAAAACAGGGCCATGAAGTCCTGGTGCCAGGTTTTAATAAAATCCCTAGTATTGATGTTTAAATGGGGAGCTTTTCCAGAGAACCTAGCATTGGGTACTATGAAAATTAGCTGCCCTTGGGTTATCACTGCTACTGTTATTAAGGAACTTTTGCTTTAAGGATCTATGGTATATGCTTTTTACGTTATGCTTTTAAATGTTTGCTTGAGTTAGTAATAGAGCTTAAAATCTCTGTGTTCACTGGAGTGTACATTGTCTCTAGATCCAAAACAACTTGTTTGGGCAGTGCCCTGACACTTGGCAAAACAGAAGGAATTATAATAAGTTCAAAGTTTGATAAAACTTTCTGATAAGCAGTTTTGATTAATGAAGGAAAAGATTTGGGAAGCTTTGCTTTTAGACCATGTATTTGCATATCTACTAATGTATGTTCCTTAACACTGCAACTTTTTTATCTATTTAGAGAGAACTTTGAACAAGCATCTGAACAACTCCATGTAATACTGATTTAATAAATACAGCTGTGTGAAACTCATTTGGGTAATATCTGAATTATAACTAAACTCAAGAAACTGGTCAGCCTGACAGAGCCAAAGGTGGTAATTGTTAGTTTTGTTTATAAAAATATTAAATCACTTTTCTTTATTATATTAAAGGGACCCCTTCAAGGCTTCACTTAAGATTATGGGACTGGCACCAGGGGGATCCAAGTTCAAGCCCCATTTGACTCAATTGCTTGAAATAGATAAAAAAATGAAATTTAGAATTTAATTTGAAGGTTTAATAATTGTTATTTATAGAACTAGCTTATAATAATTATAGATAATGTAAAAAGTTGAAATCTTAATTGTATTAATTTATTTAACGCATGGCATACATTGTCAGCGAAATCTACCAATGCTAGACATCATGCCGTCCTGGCAGCCTAAAATTGCTAGTTCATTCTATTCAGCATTGCCTGCTATCTTTGGTGCATCGCAAGGTGTGAACTAGCTCACACCAGCTGACTAGCGATACTCAGATGGCTGGCTCTTCCATGCTCCTCCGCAGCTCTTGTCTTGCCTCGTGTTGCATTGCAATACATATGGCAGGTCCAGGCTGGCTTCTGCCCTCCTCATATATAAACACTGTTGCATAGTGGGTTCTTGGAGACATTGACCAGGCCGATCGAATGCAACAGGTTTATTGCGAGAATAACATATATAACTGTACTCAACTGACAGACTGTCTGATATTTATACGTGTGGCCACTAGGTGGCGACCAATCAGATTCAAAGCTGGTTTTCCCGCTCAAATACAAACTTTAGTTTCCCTCCAAAATGGCTGGAGACACATTTAAAACAAAACACATTAACTTTTATTACCAGCACATAACAAACACAGCTAGGTTTTCCCCACTAAAGCATTTCCCATTTATCAGCTTGCAAGGTTGCATGCTTTCAAACTGTTGGGTGGGCAGGAGCTTGTCTTGTCTCGTGCAGCTGGGCTCAAATTGCTGGAGTGCGGACCATTTCCGAGACACAGTTCCAACATCGCCACATCCTCATTGTATTAGTATTTTACTGCGTTGGGAAAAATCAGAACTGAATACTTTTTTTCTCTCCTCTTTTTTTTATCCTGCATTCCTCCCCCCTCTTTTAAATCTTTTCTTTATAAACCTTAATAAACCTTAATGAAACCATTTTTTTTTTCAAAAAAGGAAAACAGTACTTTGTTCAAAGTACTATATAAATTTTCAATTTTTACTTTCTAAGGCAGTGATGGTGAACCTATGGCATGCATTCAGAGCCCTCTCTGTGTGCATGTGTGCTGTCGCCTCACCTCCACCTCCCCCCATGGCCTCCTCCTCACCAGCAGCACCTCCAGAGGAGAGTTGCCCCGGGGCACAGCCCACACAGAGCAACACAGTCAAGGACATGGCAGCTGGGCAGCAAGGACAAGACTCCACCCTTGTGCCCCATCATGTGCAGGTGATGCTCCAGGGCATGGGTGGAGGGCGTGGCCACCATGGCACTGCTGGACCATGTAGGCTATCTGCGGCGGGACGTGGAGGCAGTGAGTGGCCCCGCGAGCAGGCGGGGTGGGGTGGGGAGCACAGCAGTTTTTGGGCACTCAGTCTCTAAAATGTTCGCTATCACTGTTCTTTTTTTTAAAAAAAAACAACTTTTATTATTTAAAATATTTAAAAATTTTGGACATGGTGTTATCGGTCTAACATACCTTCTTGTCTTACATCATTTTTTGTATGTAAGAAATGTATATAAGAGTTTTTTAATTGGGGTTTTTTATATTTTTTCAGGGATTAAATTTAATTTTTTAATTGTTTTTAATTTTTGTATCAATGTTTTAAGTTCCCTGTAAACCGCCCTGAATCCTTCGGGAAAGGGCGGTATACAAATTCAATAAAATAAAATAAAATAAAATAAAATAAAATAAAATAAAATAAAAATCATTTATATACAATTATACAATATTTGATCTTATCATCCACCTTATTCTAATATTATTTACGTTCAACATCTTGTAAATCTCTATTAAGACCTTCCTTTCTGTTCCCACCATAGGTAAAACTTATTCCAAATTTTATAATACTATGACTGATCTTTATTTTTTATTTCCAAAGTTAACTTATCCATTTCTGCGCATGCCGATATTTTCTTTATCACCTCACTCTCGTCAGGTATTTCACTATCTTTCCATTTCTGGGCGAACATCATTCTTGCTGCTGTGATGATATGTATTATTAAATATAACTCTTCTTTGCTATGTTTCTCTTTTGTTATGCCAAGCAGGAAAAATTCTGGCCTATATTCTACTCTCTGTCCTAATATTTCTTCTAGCCATGACCATATCTTTTGCCAATACCTTTGCATCTTATTACAAGTCCACCATACATGAAAATAGGTGCCTACTTCTTGGGAACATTTCCAGCAATTTGGGGATATTGTTTTATACATTTTAGCTAGCCGTGTTGGAGGGAGATGCCACTGGTAAAACATCTTATATAGATTTTCTTTGTAAGCTATGGCCAGCGTTATCTTTTTATTTCTATCCCAAAATGTTTGCCATACATCAAGATCAATGGCATGTCCAACATTCTTAGCCCAAATCCACATTGCTTTTTTGACTTGTTCTTCAATCATTTTATACCCCAACCATCACTCTTCTAAGGCTATATGCAAACCAGAAATTATCTGGTGACATCTTTCAGATCTTTCAAATGTGGTGACATAGATTTCAATTTTTTAAAAAAACTATGGCATAAAAAATGCATTATATAAAAGTGCATACAAATATTCATAATGATTTCATTTTTGTGAATTTGCAAATCAGTGCAGAAATAGGATAAAATTAACTCACAGTCAGGAAAACAAGAATTAGTGAAACAAAGGTTGTAATCTATTTCTACCAACTATATAGAATATTTTAATTTATCAACCATAGTGAGCTAAAATATATTGGGTAGAATTTTTAATAGATAGTCAAAGCCTGGGCATTTTGATAGAAACCCTATTGTCAACGCTGTGACAATGGACGGCGTCGCTCTGACAACTGAGAACCAGCAGCCATTTTTACTTTTTACTTCCACTTTTAATATGCCTTTCTATTCTTTTAGAGTTCAGGTGTAGAATGAGAAATGGGGTAAATGCCTGAGGATTTAGCTAGCCATAACAATGTAGAAGTGTGGGAACTCAAGGACGTGTTCTGATAAGGTTTTGGCAGGCTGAGGGGCCGGAGAGGAAAGCCCGAGTTTTGTGCTAATTGGGGAATGTGATTTATGACAGCTCTTATGGGGTGGGAATTGCAATTTGTTACTTTGTATCTGGGAGGAGGGAATCTCATTCTTGGGTTCAACTATGGAAGTGCCGATACTTTTGTTTCCTGAGTAAAATGTTCTTTAAGGAAGAATTCTTGCCTTGAAGTTCTTTTACTGGTTTCATCTATTGGAATCATGACACTTGTGAGCTGCACAATCCACAAAGGTTCTTTCTTAGGAAAATCAGGACAAAAAATTGGGGAAAAGATGGAAAGAAAAACCTTATGGTTTGGGTATCTTGCATTTAAAAGATCATTTTGTTTCCTTAGGAAACAAACTTGGGAAGGGTTGCTTGATAGTGAGATAGGCAACATATAAATTTAATTAGTAAATAAAATAAATAAAACTTTCCTGGGCATGATGTTATTCATTCATTTGCTTCTCATGCATGCTTTTAAAATAAATATATTCTCTTGTTATCTTCCCAGGCTGATTTAGTCCTTCACTCTCAGTTTCAAACTGAGTCTTATTTCTCCATACTAGAATTAATGGCACAAATTCTATGCTTTGATCATTCTATTCTGACTGTAAATGTTTTAATATTATCCAGTGATACATCCTCTTTACTATCTTTCCTTTGAAAGCCACTATTGTAATAAAAAGTAAGAAATTCCCTATTAATGATTCCTCCATTTACTGACATATGAGAACTGATTTTAGTGGATTTTATTGATTTCTAAATCAAGGAGACTTTGATCATACATCCAAATAATTTTGCAAATGCTTTCTAAAAACTAATCTTCACCATGATTTATTTACTAAGGAATGTGTTTAGAACAACAGAAACCAGGTGGCAGTTTTCTCACTTAAACACTCATGCATCATGCCTGGAAATTGTCAGTCCCTGTAATGCAGTTTTGATTTACTGCAATTATTCACTCCTGTAAATTCTGGGTTGTTTAAAGATATTATTAAGTCTTTGGGAGGTGATTAATTTAATTCATTTCAGTGAAACACAGCTAAAATTATCTGAGTTAAGTAAATCTATTTTTTAAAATGAAATTCTTTTCAAAATGAGAGAAAAAGAGAGAGTATTCTAACAGAAAATTGTAGAATTACTTTACACTAGCATTTGAATAAAAAGCCTATTAATAAAATGAGTAAGGAAAGATAGATCTGTCTAAAATGGTTTCGTAGATCTTCAACAATTTATATCACCAAATAAAAAACAGTATAAGAAATTCTACATTCATTGTAGTAAATCATGACTCATGATGGCACATATTGTAATAATAAGCTCTTAGTCTATACATCAGCTAGGGATGTAAAAGAAATCTGCCACAGATTTCTTTTAGAGTGAAATGGCATCAATCACAGATGAGCAGACCAAGGTAACATGCCCCATTTAGTTTTCCATCTTTTGGTGCATACTTCCTGTCCATTGTATTTTTTATTAATGTCCAGAAACTATTGACAGATCAGATAAGATGACAGAAGACGTTCTTCCAGTTTTTATATTGGAAAGGTCCCAGGCTCCTTGGGGGGAAAAAAATCCTTCCTCGAATGACATCATGAAGAAACAGTCCAGGAAGTCCTGAGGAAAAAAAAATGTCTTTACAAAAAAATAGAAGCAGCCTGTGGAAGAATGATAATGTAAACTACGTAAATTATGTTTCAGTTTGATTCTGACCAACTCAAGGTTGACTCAGCCTTCCATCCTTCTGAGGTCGGTAAAATGAGGACTCAGATTGTTGGGGGCAATATGCTTACTCTGTAAACCACTTAAAGAGGACCGTGAAGCACTATGAAGTGATATATAAGTCTAAGTGCTGTGCTATTGCTATTCATCTTATTTATTGGTTAGCAAAACCTCTGAATTTGCTACCAGCTACCAATACATCATTTGAACAGTATAGTTCTATAGTTGCCAAAGTATAAGGGCGATATACTATATAGACCAATTTCTCTTATAAAATATTCTGCAATTAAAATAGTTACAATATTGGCAACAATAGGAAATAAAAATCAAATGAAACATCCAGTATAAAATATAATGGTAAATTTTCTTGATATAAAAGTAAACTATCATTTCACCCATTGTAATGTAAATAGTAATGATAACAAAATTATCTGAAAAGGAGCATGTAAAATGTGAAGTAAAATGCAAAGTAATGACAAAAAATCATTACAGATAAAACCAACTTTTTAATCCATTGTAATTTGGTTCTTCAATAAAACAAACATCATTTTATAATTGTGTCATTTTCTATAATACTCCTTTAGTTATGAGTCTATAAATAAGAAAAATATATCTAATTTTTAGGATCAAATAAAAATACTAATTACATCTTGCTTTTCATAGGTTAAATTGCCTGTATCATGTTTGTCCTATAGCAAAACTTAAATTTCTTATTCTCAAAGCACTCATTTATATGCTCCTACCTCTTAACTGATAAATGAAGATACCTTTTTTCCTTCTTAGCATACTTGACATTTAACACACTGTTTTGACATCTCCAATTCCAGGTTGCAAATCAAAGCTGTAAAAAACCTCAACATTTTATATCTTAATTTAATACAAGTTTTGAAGATTTAAAAGGACAATGCTGTGTAAATACAGTGAAGGGAAATTTTCATTAATATTTCTTCACTGAAGTGATTTAAATCTGCAAATCTCCTTTCTATAAAATGAACCCCAACCTTCTCTGACAAAATTATATTCAAATCAATCATGTGAAAATATTGTTATTTAGTTACTTCGACAATGTTCATGGGGCTGCTTTTGTTGAATAGAATGGGAATATGACTATCAAAATACATCAGGTGCAGAAATAAAACTTAATTTTCTGCAATGACATGTGGGAATTCCTTGGGCTATCAATGAAATATAAAAGGCAGTTGGATGTTCTTCTTTTTCTGAGACAGGAAAAAAAAGTTCCATGGGTCATAGCTGAATCTGAAGGAGGTCCAGACAATCTGTTTCATGCAGAGTCCTCTGAAGCTGCAGTGCAACTCTCTTCTCCACAAACATCTCTAAAATGGGAAGGTTTGAAACTGGATTAAAATTATGTAGACTGTTTGGGTCAAGTGATAGCCTCTTGCAAAGGGTATGCACCAGCACTCCTTAAGCAACAGCAGGACCATTCTCTTCCTCAAGAAGGAATGAACTACCACCCAACTTAATTATTCTCCAGACAAAATTAATAGTTGGTCTATGAAAGTGGGGAAAGCCCAGCATTGCTGAAACAAGCAATATTGAGATAATAGTGCTAAGTGCCAAACCTAATGAAGTACTAGAAAAGAAAATTCAGTACATATTCCAAATGCTTACTGAAAAGCTACTTTAATGAAACAATATCAAACCCATCCCAGATTAATCTCAGAGAACAGGAAGAATGAATGTAGAATAATACAGTTCGAAGGATCTTGGAGCTCTTCTAGTCCAACCCATGGCTTGAGCAGGAGACCCTAAACCATTTGGGATAAATGGCTGTCCTATCTCTTCTTAAAAGCCTCCACTGATGGGGCTGCCCACAACTTCTAAAGGCAAGCCATGCCACTGGTTAATTGTTCTCACTGTTTGGAAATTTCTCCTTAGTTCCACCTTACTTTTCTCCTTGATTAGTTTCCATTCATTGTTTCTTGTCTTGCCTTCTGCTGCTTTGGGAAATAGTTTGACACACACATCCCCTCTTTATGGTGCCCTCTCAAATATTGGAACACTGCTATAATGTCTTCCTAGTCCTTCTTTTCACTAGACTAGACAAATCCAATTCCTGCAACTTCATACGTTTTAACCTCCAGCTCCCTAATCATCCCTGCTGCTCTTCTCTGCACTCTTTCCAGTATTTTAACATCATTTTCATATTGTGGTGACCAAAATTTTGTGCAGTATTCCAAGTGTGGTCTTACTAAAGCTTTGTAAAGTGATATAGCACTTGATTCTATCCCTCTATTAATGCATTATTGGCTTTTTTTGGCTGCTGTTGCACACTGCTAGCTGATATTTAAGTGATTGTTCCCTAGGACTCCAAGATATCTCTCACAGTTCCTGCTATTGAGCCAAGTTTCACCAAGTCTATATCTATACAATTGGTTTTTCTTGCTTAAGTGTAAAATCTTATTTTTCTCTACATTGAATTTAATTTTGTTAAATAGAGCCCAGTGTTCAAGTCTATTGAGATCCATCTGGATCTTGAGCCTATCATCTAGGGTCATCTGCAAATTTGATGAGTTCCCCTTCTATTCCCTTATCTAAGTCATTTATGAAGATATTGAAGAATACTGGGCCTAAAACAGAACCTTGGGGTACTCCACTGCTTACTTCCCTCCATGTGTATTTATTTCCATTAAGGACTACACACTGAGTGTGGTTTGTTAGCCAGTTACAAATCCATCTAGAGGTGGTGAATGAACATATGCAACAACAACAATTTTATATTAAAACCTAACCCTAACCCTATTTGATACTTGCTATGCCATCCATACACTTAACAAACCTGTTAATTAGAATATAATGTGAAAGACTTTGCTGAAATCAAGAGATATTATTACATCTTCAGCATTTTCATAATCTACCAAAGATGTTTCACAATGAGACAAAGGAAGTAAGATTAATCTAGGATGTTGGCAGCAACCCGTGTCAACCATTAGTGCCAGTCAATTTGAGTGTTCAGTTGACTGAGTTTCATGTTTTATGAATAAAAGTTTAATAATAATAATATTAATTAATAAATGATGATGATGATGATGATGATGATGATGATGATGATGGGCACAGTCTTGTAAGATTCTGTTATTATAACCACTCTAAATAAAAGCAGTATTAACCTTTTTATGGAATTGATTCCTGGTTTGGTCTACTTCAGGGGGCTGACAAAGAACTTCTGTTGCACTCAATCCTCATTATATGTGTCTTTTGATTTTTCCTCAGAGTAGAGAAAGCCCACTCATCTTTCCCCTTGGTTACGTAGCTTTAAGAAAACCTCTAAAAAGGAATGTTGCATCAAGTTCCTAAAGAAACAGCTGCTAGTTGAAAGTAAGAGATGGTGGATTACTAGGGTAGCATTGTTGCAATGTCAAATTAAAAAAAAATAATAATAATTAAGAGAAGAAATAATGGGAGATTGTATAAAGTTAAAATGGCAGTGTAGAGAGGCCATTTAGGATGGAAAATAAATATGGGGGACTTGTGAGGGTGATCAAAGCATAAAAGGAAAAGGCAGATACTGGGAGACACCACCATTTTGTAACACTGCAGACATGAGGACAAAAGGCAAGGAAATACCCAATTTGCATTGAGTATAGTCCTAGCTGAGCACTAGCTCTATTCAAATTGCAAACTTACAGCAATTCAGACTGGTATTTCAGAAGTTGGCTTAAATAAAGCTGTGAGCACCAAAGGAGAAAAACAGCTTAGACTGCCATGTAGAAAAGATTTGGGATCTAAGAAACAGGCTTGTTATTTCTTGCATTTGAAAAACTGTACTGCAAATCCTTGAATATACTACTGACAGAGCTTCCATAAATTTGTATACATGGGTATGTATTGAAACAGTTGTGTGTAATATCTTTCACAATTATATTAAAACTGTCTGCTAAGCTAGAAGGATAAATGGGAGCTATCTTCTTTCATTTGATCTCCAATTCCTTTTTTTTAAGCACCAGTATAATATTTATTTCTTTGTGTCAGCCTGAGATTAAAAGACATAGCTTGCCCTTGCATCTCCACGACTGGAAAAAACTGCACCAGATTTTTGCTTAGTTTGCTGTTGCTGAACAAACACTCAAAAACTTTGAAAGAAAAAAGTTGGCAGCTTACAAAGCAATCTACTGATACTAGTCATTAGGAGGTCCATGCCAGAGCATATTTAAATCATATTTAAATACTACATTTATTGGCTCACCAATAATGAAAAAATAATAAAAGCAGTACAGTATCCTTCCTTTAATAAATATAATGGACAATTTTTCCAATTAGACTCCATTCTCATTTAAGAGATTAAATTAAAGGTTTAGCTGTTAAGTTGAAATTGTTCTTCAAATTATGCAATTTACATCAATTTTAGGTGATTAGACAAATGATATAGAATTCTGATTTACAAGGATTTAATGGTCACTCCATCCTCCTGCCAAATTTAAGTTTTATAGCACTTGCTGTTTAACATTTCTACACATTGTTAAATATATATACATATTGTAGAATTTGTCTATAAATGCCATGATTCTTCAGGTGTTGCTTTATATGTTACTCAGATATAGCATCACCTGGCCTTTTCCTATGTTCTCATCTTCCAGGGCTGAATAAGCCTTTTAAAGCATAGAGGGGAAAGATTTGCACTGATTAACTTAAAATATTCATCCAGGCCCCTGACTATTAATTTCCCCTTCTTCCACCTCTCTTTTGATTTTTTTAAATGGATCAGAGTTTCCTAGGGAATAACCTTTTCAGAGACTACAACTGACTTACAAAATGACATAACAAGGTTATAATTATTTATAAACCATAAAACCCATGGACCAATAATCTGGCTGGATGTAATAAAGCATTACTTGTTATAAAAATAAATACAAGTAAATAAAAAATTGATAGACAGGTAGACTCATATTCAATAGCTTCTATTTTGTATCTCTACTGAAATATACTGGACGACTTAGAGGAATAATAATAATAATAATAATAATAATAATAATAATAATAATAATAATAGTTTGGAACCAATAAAATAGCATACATTTTAGCACGACATAAATGCATATTAATATTGCAGAATAATGAAACATATTTTTATTAAAAACATTTAAAATAAAAATTGCAGTTCAAAAATTCAAGAATTGAGCTTATGTAACTCTTCTTCATACTGTATGACAAGCATAAAGATAAAAAGATGTTTGCTTTTTTAATACATTAATGCTGTGTCTCTGCAAAATCCATAATTAATGACTCCATGTTAGATCAATATGAACCAAATGAAGAAGCAACTGCAGCCAATCTTCTATGATAGTTGAGTATGCATCCAAAATTCAGAGTAAATAATAACTCTTGCTAAGTACTCATCTCCCATATTTACTACTAAAATGTCCTTAATTTGCCCTCAGAAAACATCTTTGAATCTCATCTAAATAGCAGAAACAGTCTTTTCTCAAGCATTAAAACTACATTGTTCCAAATCTGTGTTTCTCAACCTTGGCAACTTGAGCACGTGTGGGCTTCAGCTCTCAGAATTCCCATCCAACATTGCTTTGCTCTGTCAGGATAGGAAACAAATTCTGCACTAGACTATTTATCTCAATGAAAGCTACATCTGTCTAATCTAAGCATTTACAACTTGTGCTCATATCAGATGCAGTTTCCCAGCAACATTTAACAGTCTGCATGCTTGGTACATACTTGATATGAGCCTCTTTCTATTTTACTGATTGAATAAACTACAAAAAC
>JAKJMR010000498.1:676181-718380 GCA_024449315.1 Daboia siamensis | reverse complement strand
TAGTTTAGCAGAATAGATAATTATTACCAAAAGGGTTATGCACAAATGTTTGCATACATATGGAACTGGGATCTAGCTAGTGGTCCTTTTTTTCTTTCTTTCTTTTTTTCTACACTGTAGGTTAATCTGCTCACTTATGCTATTTATTCCTTGTAAGTAATGAAAAAAACCCAGACTGCATACTTTCTTCAACATATATACATGAAATCAATCATTTGTATTTGGCTTTTCCTTTTACGGCTCTAACATAAAAGTACTTTGTTTTAATTTTGAGATCTCGTTTAAGATACTGAGAAGCATAGGTAACATTTTAAATTCTGTATTGTTTTCTCCATAGTTAGGAATACAAATTCTTCATAAGAAATAATGAAATAATCCAACATAATGAAATAATCAAAAATGCCCCTTTTATAGAGAAGAATATTTTTAAAATAATAGTCAGTGACTGGAGCGGCCAATTGACCACTTTCTAAAACACTCTCCATAGCTATTTTCCTTTTATGTTATGGCAGACATGTCAAACTTGCGACGTTGTGCAATGTATCAGGAGAGTTTTGCCATTGCCGGCAATGGGGTGGGGGTGGTTTCTGCAGGCTGGCAGTTTGACACCCCTGCATTATGGGATTATTCCAATATCATTGAAGTTTTATTCATGGAATATGAAACATCTGCATACCTCTCTGTTGGGCCCTGCCTTACTACCTCAAATAAGCAAAACTAGACCCATTATACCCTCTGCCACATTTATATTTTAAAATGAAAAGAGAATCTCTGGGTTCCAACTACTGGACAGAAAAGATTATCTTGATTGTCAGAGATTAAAATTTTTATCAGCCATTTCCAATCATTTATACCTGCCCCGTTTAAATAAAAAAAAAACCTGATTACGTTACCGGAGTAATTAGCACCCTGCTAATTTGGTTTATTATATTCAACATGGCATGAGAGAAGGCAGCTGCCTTAATTTATTCTCCATTAATATGCTGACTATTACAGTCTAACACCTCAGGACAGTTCACCAAAACATCTACATGGTACGTTATCTGTAGAAATAAACAATATTTCTGGAAAATAGTATATTCATTCTGAAAGGTACAGGTGGTCTTCAACATAATACCATTCATTTAGCAACTGTTTGAAATTACAACATTGCTGGGGGAAAATGCGCTGCCACAGCCACTGAGAAATGCCACCTTGTGCCTCCATTATGGACAGTCATGCTAGCTGTGAGATGGTCTCATGAAGCTGATGGTTCGTTAAGGTGCTTCCAAGTAAAAAGCAGCACGCAGGGATGCAATCATTTATAGCTTTATTCAACGTTAGAGTAAATAGAAAGAGTTCCCTGGTATGGAGGCATCCATGCCTGGATTGAGCTCGTGGATGAGCAAGCAAGTAGAAGAAAGAACAAAGAGAAACTAGAGAGAAGAGCAGCCCCTGAGCAGAGGTATTTATGGGGGGCCTCAGCCCCTCCCTTACCAATTAACTCTCTCCAATGGGGCTGCAGGGGCCGGGGACCCCTGACCCACCAGTGGGGGCAAAGATGCTTCTTTGCTCCCATCTGATGATCTTTTTTGGGAACTGCCATGGCTGGCACAAAAACATCTAACACTAGCATCCTTCTGCAAAGTACAAATTGTCCCTGTGTTTCACAGGTCTGCCATCCCCCGCTGATATTCAACTTTTTCTCCTGCTACTTATGGCCTATGCCAGGCAGCTGCAGACCGCACCAGCAATTCTTCCTAAGGTTGGCTTGCTCTGTTCTCCAAACTGCTCTTGCTATGCCTTGTCCAAGTCAGCAATGCCTTAAAAGCCTCATTCCTCAAAATGCGTATATGATTTAGGGAATGAGGCTTCTGAAGCATTACACAATATGGAGAAAGAACAGGGCATGTGATTCGAGAAATGAGTCTTCCAAAATATCATTATTTTTCTCCCAGTACTGACAAGCACACAAATACTTCTCAAAAGAGAGAGAGGAAAAGAAAAACATTATTTGAAAAAAATTAAAACCAGATAGAATTTGTGTCAAGGTATAAATTACCTTAGTAGAGGGCGAAAGACCGTGCTTCAGAGGATGAATGATTGCATGAAGGAAGGAAATAAAACACGACGCATAATCTTACTAAATACCTTTTAATTACAAAAACTAAATATATATTATAAAGAGAGCTAGCTGACTACATCCTAACGTAACAGACAGTAACAACAAAGTGAAAGACAATAAAAGAATAACTGTGAGAAACTTTTTCTAGGCATGCACACAAAACAGTCTGAAACCATAACATAGCTGGACATATGAGAGTCACTATGGTTACACGATAATATATCATCACAGGTACAGAGAGCAGGGGAAATGTACAGTTAGAAATGAACTTTTCTGACGAACTAAAAAAACGTGCAGTGACAATTTGGTTACAAAAAAACAAATGAGAAAATAAGATATAACACATTTGACTTAACAAAATTTTGGATGAAGAATTTTTCTCAGCAGGAGCAATAAAAGACATCTATGTAAATTATTTCTGTCGAGTATTTCAATTAGACAAGATGTTATATACTATGATTATTATGATTATGAACATAGATCCAGAAATATGTGTTTTCTGATTTATTTCTTAAGAAAAAAACTGGTAAAAGTAAAAACCAAAAACAATTTCCTTATTTAATTCAAAGATCTACATGTATGGAGGCAGTAGTGGGATTCAGCCGGTTCGCACCACTTTGGCAGAACCAGTAGCTAATTTTTTGTTGCCTGTGTCCAGAATGGTCTTCTGGAAGCAGCATCGACACAGAGAACCGGTTGTTCACATATTTGAATCCCACCACTGTATGGAGAGGACATTTAGGACTAAGTACTTAATAGCTTTGATCAAATCAAAGAGAACTTTCCTTCCCAGAGAGCTAAAAGATAGATAAAGCATAATTATCTCCATCCTTGTCTTTCCCTGCCTTAACCTTTCTAATGTATTGGCCTTATCTGTTTAATTCACTTGCTTTATGGCTGTTTGCTTAATGGTTGACCTACTTTCTATGTGTTGTGTAATGGTTGCTGTGCTGAGCTAGACTTGCTGTCTCCTGGCTGTTAAATAGGTTTGGGGTGGGAAAACTGTTACTTTAAACCTGTTGGTCGCCACCTAGAGGCAACCATATAAATAGCTGCACAGCAGTTATTTGCTTGCTTCTGTTCTGTTCTGAGTTAGAATAAACTTATTGCTGTTTGAACACCTCGCCTCACTTAATGCCTTCAAGAACTAAATATTTAACAACCTTCATCCTATTTCAGACCCCTTTTCAGAAGCAACGATGGAAATTTTCCCACTGTCACCCCCAATCCCCAAAACGTCTACTTTTCTTGCCTTGTAACTATAAACTTTTCAAAACTTTAGAAACCTTTGCTTCAAAGGGAAGCACTTTATTGGGGAAAAAAATGTAACTGGAACATCCTTTGTGAAATGTTACTTTGTTTTATTCTGATATCTTATCTCTATTTGCCAAAGCATTTTCATTTCTCTTCAAGTGGAATTATGGTCCATTTGAAACTTTCTTAAAGTAAAACAAATAGTTCTAGAGCAATTTCCATCATTATCTTACAGACGCAAATGCTGCTTTATAGCCTTCCCAGAGAAATATCTTATTTCTCTACTTTGCCCTTTTAAGTAACAAAACATCTAGGGAATTATGAGTTTTCCATCTACTTCTCTTACTTCTACAAAATTCCAAAAATTAGATGATAAAGACAGAATTAGGAGGCCTGTGACCTGATGTTCCCTTCATGGATTACTGCCTTGTCGTGGTGAAGGGGCTTGCATAATTCAATGAAGCTATGAGCTATGCCGTGCAGGGCCACCCAAGATGGAAAGGTCATAGCAGAGTTCTGAAAAAAACATGATCCACTGGACAAGGAAATGGCAACCCACTCCAGTATCTTTGCCATGAAAACCCTATGGACAGTACCAAAAGGCAAAACATATGATGCTGGAAGATGAGCCCCTCAGGTCAGAAGGTGTACAATATGCTACTGGGGAAGAGCAGAGGGCTAGTATTAGTAGCACCAGAAATAATGAAGCGACTGGGCCAAAGCCGAAAGGACACTTAACTGTGGATGTGTCTGGTGGTGAAAGAGGAGATCAACCCTGACTGCTTTTTAGAAGGCCAGATCCTGAAGCTAAAACTCAAATACTTTGGCCACCTAATGAGAAGGAAGGACTCGCTGGAGAAGAGCCTAATGCTGGGAAAGATTGAGGGCAGTAGAAGAAGGGGACAACAGAGAATGAAGTGGCTGGATGGAGTCACTGAAGCAGTAGGCGTGAGCTTAAATGGACTCCAGAAGATGGTAGAGGACAGGAAGGCCTGAAGGAACATTGTCCACAGGGTCGCGATGGGTCGGACACAACTTCACAGCTAACAACAACAACAAAGACCTGATGCTAAAAACCACCACATCAATTTAAAAATTTTGTGATATTCAATTCAATTAGCAGTTACTATGTATGATAGGGACGCGGTGGCTCAGTGGGTTAGGATGCTGAGCTTGTCGATCAGAAGGTCGGCAGTTTGGCAGGTCGAATCCCGAGTGCCACGTAGCAGAGTGAGTGTCTGTTACTCGTCCCAGCTTCTGCCAACCTAGCAGTTCGAAAGCACGTAAAAATGCAAGTAGAAAAATAGGGACCACTACGGTGGGAAGGTAACAGCGTTCCATGCGCCTTTGGCGTCTAGTCATGCCAGCCACATGACCACGGAGACGTCCTCGGACAAGCGCTGGCTCTTCGGCTTTGAAACGGAGATGAACACCGGCCCCTAGAATCAGAAACGACTAGCACGCATGTGCGGGGGAACCTTTACCTTTACCTTTATGTCTGATATAGTCAGCATTTTATGCCCCTCTGTATAGAAACATGCTTATTAAATTCAATGGCTCTTTGAGAATATGGCATATCTGTGGAGGGAATAAAGATATATCTGAAAACTCATACAAAAACTGAAATTTAGCAATTATAACATATCACAATTAGCATGATCACATATGTGGAATTTGAATTGGTAATTAAAATTATAGGAATCCCAAAATACAAGAAAAATTGCATTATTAGCTATTTTAGCTTTGAGGCAGAATCCTAAAATATGCCTAATGTGGTAACTATTTGATGTCATTAGCTTGTGTTGATAGGAAAAGCCATGTAAGGTGTTCCCAGTTAAATAGTGTTGTCACCATTTCCAGATATAATCAAACAGTATGTTTTGGAGTTAGCTTGAAGTACTAACATTTCCCCCTTTTTAATGAACACTATAATAAGCTTTTGCATAGCTTTTAAGTTTAATTGTAAAGGTTCAGTTAATTTCCCTTATTGCAATCCATCTGACTAATGGGCGTTAGATTCTTCTTATTGTTGCCCTGTTATTATTATTTATTAAATTTAATATGGCTCTCCCTGTGGATTCTGCGTGGGTTACAAAACATAACATTGTATTAAAACAGTTAAAAACATAAATAAAGCAAAATAAAATAAGACAGGCTAGGCTAGAAGCAACCATTAAAACAAAGTAAATCAACTCCCACAATACATAAACCCCAGGCATGGGGCCAAAGTCAGTTTTTAAGGGTTTTTCAAAGCCCCAGGAGAGAAGGTGTCATCCATATGCCTGGGCAGATATTGTTTCAGAGGCTAGAGGCTGCAGCAGAAAAGGCACACTTTGAAGATTTCATAAAGTGACAGATCCCATTAAGTCCTATAATGGAATGGACCTGGTGCATATCCACTCTGCTTGAACATATGGGTGGGCAGGAACAATGGGAGAAAGAGTACTAAGGTCCTATGCCCATGGTGGCGAACCTATGCCACGTGTGCCACAGGTGGCACGCGGAGCCCTCTCTGTGGGCACACGCGCCATCGCCCCAGTCCTAGGCCTTCAGCTGGGTTTTATAAAACCTTTTCTCTTTAGGCTTCCACCATGTGACAAAAAAAAAGTTTCAATCAATCAATCAATTTCAACTTCTCATGGGAACAAAAAAGATCTCGCCACATCTACCCAATGGGCATTGCCCACCCGGCACCTGACGATACACAGTGGGTTTTGGGTTGCAGTTTGGGCACTCGGTCTCTAAAAGGTTCACCATCGCTGTCCTATGCCATTAAGAGCTTTAAAAATAACATTTAGCAACTTGAAATGTATCTATAAGCAGCTAGTGCCCATGCCACTACATTTTGAACTAGCTGTAGCTCTCAGATAATTTTCAAGGGCAACCCAATGTATAACATTTACATCAGCAGTCCCATCTATAAAAAGCATAGCTGATTCCTTTTTCACTGGCTCTAATGGGCTATAGCTTACTCTTAAAAATAAATCAACAAAAGATCCCATCCTCCATATTTGTTTCCATTATATCTGGTCAATTATATTCATTTCCTTCCATGATATAATTAAAGGCATCCATTCTCTGATTCATCATGCAAGTCTTCCATTCTATACAGTCTCAATTGATTTTTAATAACATTCTAGATTATAGTTTTGTTTATCCTTCTCTTTAAATCTTCACCTAATGACAGCTTTTGTAGTTCAAGTGTATTGTTCCTTGCTTAGATTTTACTTAGATGAATCTCTGCATTTTATTCAAGTGGCTTTCACTTCAGGAGTTTTGCTATAAAATGGATCTCTGATCATATTACCTCAGGCATCCTATATATTTTGAAAGCCAAATGTAGCAAAATAAAACAATTTTATATTGTTTACAATGGTATTTGCAGTCATGAGAATTTTGGTGCTTCACACTGAATGAAAATGTGTGAAGGTTATCTGTTCCCTAGCACTCTGTTTATATATCTTCCTAATTTATTTTTTCAGTATCATTCTCTAGACAATCTTTCTGATCACAAAGACTTTTAAACAAATGTTGATTTCTGTTTAACCAGTTGTGGTAGAGAGGGAAAAAGACTTTTCGTATTTATGTGTTGTTGCTGATGTCTAAGACATTGAAAAAATAATCTCTGTTTGTGTTATTAATTGCAAAGTTGTGTCTGACTCATCACCACCCCATGGACAATGTTCCTCCAGGCCTTCCTGTCCTTCACCATCTTCTGGAGTCCATTTAGGCTCACGCCTACTGCTTCAGTGACTCCATCCAGCCACCTCATTCTCTGTCATCCGCTTCTTCTCTTGTCCTCAACCTTTGCCAGCATTAGACTCTTCTCCAGTGAGTCCTTCCTTCTCATTATGTGGCCAAAGTATTTGAGTTTCAACTGCAGGATCTGGCCTTCTAAAGAGCAGTCAGGGTTGATCTCTTCTAGGACTGACCGGTTTGATCGCCTTGCAGTCCAAGGGACTCGCAGGAGTCTTCTCCAGCACCATAGTTCAAAGGCTTCAATTCTTTGGTGCTCAGCCTTTCTTATGGTCCAACTTTCACAGCCATACATTGAGAAGACCATAGCCTTGACTATATGCACTTTTGTTGGCAGGGTGATGTCTCTGCTTTTTAGTGTGCTGTCTAGAATGTCTGTCTGTAGATGAAGCTTATTATTGTAGTTTGGTATTTGCGAGTCTGTACAAATTAATTCTGGGTAAAAACCTGCCTTGTATTTTTTCAGTTGTTTTGTGAAACATACATTTTTTTCTCTACTATATTCTTAAGGTGCTTGAGAATTTCTTTTGTTTTTTACTGGTGATCCTTTTGTGCTTATGTTATTGTGGGCAGTGAAAGCAAATAGTATTGTTTTCTTTTTTTTAAAAAAAATAATGTTTTATTGATTTTTAAGAATTACAATCTTTAGTGCTTAGTAAACGACATGTTGTCTGAGTTCACATATCTGACATTAACTTCTTCAATATAAATCTGTTCAGTATTACACAATCCAGTATTTTTTCCCTGACCCTCCTTTCTTCCCCATATTTTTTACATTTTCCCCTTCATTACACACTTAGAGTAGGCTGGACCAATGCTATGGAAAACAGTGCTGAGGAAGAATTGCCAGACACTTCATATCCTTCACAAATTACATGAAAGATTGACAGGATGCAAACTATCCTATGACTCATATGTTGGCACATAAAGCGTCTTGTAAGTGGCAAAGCATTTACTTGGGATACAGTGTTTTAATGTGTGGAAATGCTTCAAGAATCCTGAGCAACTTTTATCATGAAGTGAGACTAGATTGCTAATACTTTCTAATCAGCTTCATTGTATACAGTATGCACTGAGAGTATAACATTGGGTTGGGATCTGGCACTCTGAAAAAAAAAAACAGAACCACAATAGGGGCTACCAAAGTCTAAAATGAAAGGTGTATCGCCAAGGATTTTAGAAAAAACAATTTAATGAAATAGGTAAAGACATTGCTATCCTAGTATATGTAGTAGTCCACAACTTCTTCAGTTTATAGGATCTACATTTGCACATACTTATATTTGGATTCTGTCTTCCATTAGTCACAAATCTGTTCATGTATTGCTTCTGTTCTGGTTAGTTCTAGTCCAGATGCAATCTAGTGACTTTTTCTAAACCAGCAACTGATGACCAGCGATGATGCCTACAGATAGAAATTAGAAGAAATGGTTTCTCTTTCAAGCGATTCCCAAATTACTAGAAAAATTAGCTCTACTATACAGTATTTTTTCAAGACTCCAGGGTTAAGTGTGCCTTTTAAATAATTCTATGCAATAGCTTCCTATTATTTCTCTACCTCCTCAGTCTTTAAGCCAGATTTGCCTTTCTTAACAATCCTCTTGAGAAAAGTGACTTTCATTCTGTAATTTTCCCTCCTCCACCAATTCTTCATCTAAAAGTAAATAGCTTATAATAATAACATCTAAGGCTTTTCACTTTTTGCTGCTACTTTTAAAGTAAAGACTTCAAGCTTGTGAACCACTTTTATTCATAGTTATTGCCAAAGAATAGATTGCTGTATTTTATAATGTTTTAGAAACCTACTGTTTTAATGATAGTATTGTAGCACTAAGACAAACTTTCCAAAAGTTGGCCTTGCTTGGCAAGGCTTGGCAGAATTTTCCAGATCTGCAACATCCTGACTCTCACACTTAACCCTCAACTTGATCCACAAGGAAGCAATGATTGATCATATTAAAAACTGCTGAAAAATCAAGAAGAACCAGCACAGTTGCACCAGCTCCATCCCAGTTCTGTCAGAAGTAAATGACAAGCACAATTAGTGATACCTTCATAATGTGCCCTCAGCTGAAATCCAACTAAAAAGAATCCAGACTGCCTGAGTAATAGAAAAGGAAAGAATTTCTTCAGTGGGGGGGACTAGACTGGAAGAAGCTCTGCAGAGCTTTAGTCTTTCAATAAGAAAGACTGGATTTACTGAAAGTTCCTTAATACTACAGAAGAGCTATTATTACACTGTCTCAGCTAACATTATGGGAACTGCTAAAATGGCAATATCTGGAGGTGTCCTGAACATGTTCAGGGACTAGAAGACTTCCAACTTCCAACTCTGTTCTTCTGTTCAGTGCTTTCACTATTGAAAATCAATGGTACAACCTAAAAAAGAATGAACAGAGATACTTAGTTCTCAAATTGTCTTCAAGAAATTTTGACATTCCTAGAAAATGCAACTCTTCATTGTAAGAAGAAAATAGAAGTAATGCTTTGTAACAAGCTCTCCAGAGACAAGAAACTTCAAAAAAGAGCAGTGGTAATCTATTAAGCAAAATAATGTTTTAAGCCATTTAAAATCTTAACATTTTTTAGATGCAATATACTGTATTTCATTTTCATTTCAACTGAAAATAAGTCCTGATTTTTCTAAGTCAGGAACTGTTTAGCAAAACTCCAAAGTTTTTAACTGCAGAGTATTTAAAAAATTATCCATCTCTGTCCTAATGTGAACCTCAACAATAATTAATCTCTACATCAGGGCTTTTCAACCTTTTCACCCACTGTACCCAGTGGCGTAGCATGGGGGGTGCAGGGGGGGGCCAGCCGCATCGGGCGCAACATCTGGGGGGGCACGCTCGCACTCACAGCTGTCTGCCCCTGCCTGGCTCACTCACTCTCTCTCACTGCAGTGCTGGCTGTGCGAATCCGATCCGAGCCACCAGGTCGCCGCCCACTGTGGAGGGGCGCAAATTACTTGCCTTGTCCCGGGTGCTGACAACCCACGCTACGCCACTGACTGTACCACTTTTAGGATTTTGGCAACATCCGAGTACCACCAGTTGCCTAGCAAGGTGTCAAAAACTTGATGACCAAAAAAAAAAAAAGAGAAAAAGTGATGAAGTACAGGTAGTCTTCAATTTACAACAGTTCGCTTAGTGACTGTTTGAAATTACAATGGCACTGAAAAAAGTGCCCCCCAAGCCACAGCCGAGCAAGACACCTGCCTGCCTGTCCGGCAGCGCTCTTCCTCCTGTCCGAAGTTTTCATTGTTGTGAGCATTTCTGTTAAGGATTGGCAGCGGGTATGTGTGTGTGTGTGTGTGGGGGGGTATTTGGTTTTTATTCCCCCAGTCTGCTGGGTGGTTGCAGCAGGTTTTGGTCACTTCACATGACCCTGGGACACTGTGACTGTCATAAATATGAATCAGTTGCCAAGCATCTGAATGTAAATCACAAGAACCTGGAGATGCTGCAACATTTCAGATGATCAGCACTTCTTCTGGGCTCAGAAGTGCCAGGATCAGTGCTGAGCTCCAGCTAGAGCCTGGTGCTGATCCTGGTGCTTCCGCTGAGCCCTGACATCCCCGAAGAACTGCTGATCCTGGCACTTTCGCTGAGCCCTGACAGCCCTGCAGCTCCAGCCATCTCTCACTCAAGCTTGTGTGGTGCTGCCACCAGTTCAGCTCATTCCCCTCCCCCACTACCACTTTTCTAGGGTGGTTGCTTACCACCTGCCAGGTGCCAATGTACCACAGGTGGTACTCATAGCACTGGTTGAAAAGCCCTGCTCTGCATGACTCTCAGGGAGAGAGACAGAGAGAGTCCAGATGTTTGCAGAAGGTGACAAAAGGGAACTATTCATCCAAGTATGATCCTTGGCTTCTAGAATCCAGGCTTCATGGAGGTAGGAACTCCAGGAATTAGTATTAGTATGCCATTCCTTTGTCTGCTCTGAGACAGCTGATTAGGCAAAGTTGACTGGTTCTTTCTAACTGGAAAAGCTAATCCAAAAGGTGTGACTTCTGGATGCATCCAAAGTTAGACTGCTTGCCAAAGACCGTTCAGGGAGGTGGCTAAGTTCTCGTGCAGATATAAGTTCTCAACAGTCTTTTCAGTTCTGACATTCTTTCAGGTGTGCTGCTGCTTTCTTGTTCAAAATGATCAGGATTGATGAGATCAGCAGTTTGGCGGGTCGAATCCTGAGTGCCACGTAACAGAGTGAGCGCCTGTTACTTGTCCCAGCTTCTGCCAACCTAGCAGTTCGAAAGCACATAAAAATGCAAGTAGGAAAATAGGGACCACTATGGTGGGAAGGTAACGGTGTTCTGTGCACCTTTGGCGTCTAGTCATGCCGGCCACATGACCATGGAGACGTCCTCGGACAAGCGCTGGCTCTTTGGCATTGAAACGGAGATGAGCACCGGCCCCTAGAGTCAGAAACGACTAGCACGCATGTGCGGGGGAACCTTTACCTTTACTATAAATCTTTGAATAGGATGCCTATGTGCTCGCTCCATCTCTGCACAATGCACATTTTCTCCCTCGGGCAGCATTGGTATGAAACCTCAACAATTCATTGCATGTGCATGTTGAATAACGGAGGATTCCTCATAATGGAGATCCCACAATTAATTGACATCTGTATTTATCGTGCCAGAGATTCCAGAATTATGGCATCAAACAGAGGACTAGTATCCCCTTGTCTTCTCTAATACCTGCCATTTTATGAAGACCTTTTCTCCAGTGTAATCCTGCAGCAGGATTTCAGGACAAGCTGAAGAGAAATGGATATCCAGATGAACTTGGAAACCATTACAACACATTCAGCCTCTGTTGAATACTGTAGATGTGTACAGGATTGTGCCATTGCAAATATTTGATATTTGAGTACTACAAATCAACTGTTTGGGTGCACTGTATTATTGATGTTGTAATACTGCAATCCCTGGCATGATGCCAAGATGTGTTGTGGCTCCCTTGGTGCATGCCACATTCTTTGCAATGTTTGACTTTTTATAGCTTGAACACTTTTTTAAAAAAATATATAAATTGGTAGGATAATGGCATGGTACAAAGCAAAACACAGTTTTCATTGTCGTCTTTACTTTCAAGAATACCTTGTTTCCCTAAAATGGGTTTCCCTAAGTAAGTTCCTTAGAAAATAAAAATGGCGAGTGACTGCAACCCAGTGCTTTGAAGTGTGTCCACCTGCTCTTTCATGAGAAGCAAAACATCCTTGGTGAGTATCCTGACAGGGCAATTGGGTAATAGGTAGCATCAGATATGGCTAGTGAAATAGTTCTTTGTACTATTGATGAGATTGTACTCCTCATCAACAGGATGGCTCTTCCCAGCAACCATTTTATAAAAGTTTCAACAAAAGAAATGTTGAAAATTCTTCTTGTCAACCAAATCAATGAATAAACTGTGGAAGATCACATTCTTTGCATGACATGATAAAGACATGCAGGGGAATTTTTTTTAGACATTCCCATGTTATGCAGATGGAAGGGTTGGGCAGGAGGAAGATTGTCAGAATCCATTTATATCACATTTCATAAATGCATAGGTAGAACATTGTGCTTATTCTGGGGGGGGAGAGGATGGTTACTTAAGGCGATCTTCAAACAACAGGGAAATGGTTGAACTGGGGGAGGGAGGGGTAGAGACAGATCTGGATCGCATCTTCATTTACAACTGAAAAAGCAATAACAATAAAACCAAGGAGAGTTCCCTTTCCCACGGAAGGGCCTGACACCTAAGCAAATGGGAGCCTGACCAAATGGATGAGGGGAGGGGGTTGAAATGGGAACGCTTTATATAGGATTGAAATGTAACTTTGTTAGATTCCGTCTTGTATTGCCACAATCAATTCCATCCTAGTAAACATTTTCCTTTTGGACTAAACTTGCATCCAAGAGTTCTTATTTCCTAAGATGTGGATTGAGGTGGGTCCTGACAAAGATAATGTAAGAGTGGGACCAGAGAGCACATTTCCTTATGCATTTGGCTTCCTGAGAGGGTGAATAGTTAACTACAAGTAAGAAGATTGCACATTCCTGATTCTTTTCTTTTTATAAGTTTTTTTATTGATTTTCCAATATTACAATAATATCTTTAAAAAGCAATGTGGTGTCTAGGTTACAACAGTTCCATTTCGTACAAATATATATTATTACAAATCTCCAATTTATTATAACCAAAATTTCCTCTCATTTTCCTTTGATACATATTATCTCTAAATAAACATACTTCTTATTTTTATCCATCAGTTATTAAGTAGTTTTCTTACATTTGTCAATACTTTAATATATTTTATATTTTAACATTCCATCTTTAAGACATCAAACACCTTATATATTTTTCCAGCTTTAATTTTGCATTAATATTAAAATTAAACGTTTGAAAGTTTCTCAGTTTTATATTTCTAGGTGACCTCCCTTCCCTTTACACAATTTCTAATACCTGGTGGTATAGATACACTTCTTATCTATTTCATTTCCATATCAACCAGTTGATAAAACAATATAATATTCTTGTTTTCAGTATAATTTCCACATATTAAAAATTAGCCAAAAATTTCTCCCATTTCAACATTTAATACATTCTTTCATCTTTCATATAACTACATCCACATATATTGATTACATTTATATCATTCTTAACATATATACATCTTAATCAATTTCATTTAAACAGCTCAGTATTTCAATTTAACAGTTAATATTCATACATCTGAGTTTGTTTTTATTTTTTTAATTAGCTAGTATTTCAATCTACTCATCAAAACAATCTCTCATAATCCAAGTACAATCCTGTCTAATCTGGTATTCCGTTTCAGGCCTCTTAGATATGTCCATTCTTTTTCAGTCTTATTCTTGCTTTTTTCCTTTGCCATATGATTTTTCACTTCTTTGCTTCAGGGTCATCAAAGAATTTTTGTATTGTTATATCGTATTGAAGTGGTCCTCCAATCTTCCTTTTTGAAGGCTTCAGGGATCTGATGAAAAGACCAAATCCTCTCATTATTTTCATCTCTTGATGTAGTTGTCCTGGACTATATAATTTTTCTTCCATTCGTTTCTCACTTTTATCTTCAAGTGTGTGTGTTTGTTGAGTAGTTAATTCTTCCATCAATGTATTTAATTGTTCAATTTTTTTCTGTTGTGTTCTGTTCCAATAAATTATTAGTTGTAGTCAAAATTTGAATTTGTTTCTCTAAGACGCTTTCTGGTTTTTTCCCAGCTGTATTTCATCGCCAGCTGTAGACAGAAACTGATAAGTTTGGTAGGATAGTTTCAACATAACATAGATTTGTTTTTGCATTTCTTCCATGGTGGAGTCTCACATCTGGTGTTGAAGGCTAGTCTTATCTTGTTTTTCTAAGGAGCCAGCCAAATCTCTTCTCTCTCTGTTTTTTTTCCAAAGAGTATCAAATTGCAATTTCAATTGCAATTTCAAGTTTGCCCACTGAGTGTACCCCAAGCGCTTAGAAAGTTTCTTTTCTGTTTCTTTTAAGGGGATATCATAAATCTCTTTCAATTATTACTTCTATTTTGGAAGAACAAAGCCAAATTTTCAAATACGAGTAGGAAGTAAGAAGTAGATAGTCAAAAGCTTTTAGTCAACAAGTTATAAAGTTCTAATTGAGATCAATTCATTTTTTTCAACATTTTTTTTAAAAACACCCTTGGAGGCTAGATTGCCGCTCTCTTGAAGGTAGGGTTGAAACTCCCCCCTCCCTCCCCACAGGGGGGAAAGTACTTAGCTGCTTATTTAGGTGAAAGGAAGAAGATCGGAATATCAGAGAGGAATCTTACCAGTCTCTTTCACGCTGCTTTAATGTTGCCTGGTGGTAAGTGTGACTTTGGCTGTCTGCAGCCTAGTAACCAGTCATGTTGCTATGGCCGGTCTTTCAACTGCCAGTTCAAAGGGAATGCAGGCACCAATGGGGGGGGGGGGTTGCGGCTCCCCTGCGTTTCTGCAAAATCCTCTTCTTGCTGGTCACTCCTCCAGGGTGACTCTTCGGCCCTTTTAGGGCTCCTCAGCGATGCAAAACTGGACGTGGAAGATGAGAGCCATCCTCCAGACGTCCATGTTGGGTGCATAGGCAAACCGGAAGTCTGCACATTCCTGATTCTTACCCACAAGTACAAGTTTTAGAAAACACACTGCATACCAATTATAACTTTCTTACTCATGAAATGCCAAGTTTCAGATAATATAATCTTTTTTATAAGTAATTATCACTACTTAGTTTAAATTTTGAAACCATCACCAATAACTAACCAGGAGTAAATGAAACACAATTTGGGTATGTAGACACCTTGAAGTGTTCTTTGTCAAAAGAATCAGATAACATAACAGATAAGATAACTACATAGGTTTTGGGCAAACTTAATTAAATGTGTACATTCTCAAAGGATTTGTAGTTAGAAATTGTTCTCACTTCATATAATTTTAAAATAGATTCTTTTAACTTTCCTCTCTAAATATTTAAAACAAAGCAAGGGCTAATGAGATGCATAGCTTTTGAAATCCACTTGTTTTCTTCTAATACTTTAAATGTTTTTGAAATGTTTAAAAGTGAAAAAAGCCCTTCATTAGAATTAGAAAACTGTCTCATGTATTATTGCTTTATATGCTTTAAGTTTGTTTCATTAGGAAGCAAATGTAATATTTTATCCCCAAGATATTTGAAGTATTCTGTCATTCTAAGCAGTTTTTTCTCCTCTCATCTTTGTTACTCTGATTTTGGAAACTGTCCTTAAAAAATAATTAGTACCAATATTGTATCACCACATGTTCCAATGAAAGCTTCTTCATCCATTAAGAGCAATGGATCTCAAAAACCATTGAATGACTAGTACATGATATAATGAATGTGAGAAAATCCTGCTAAATTAGTGTAGAGGTTAAGGAAGCCAGTAGAAATTGGGAAATTGGGAAACTGGGAGTTTTGGTCCCATCTTAGATACAAAGTCATCTAGGTGGCCTTTGGTCAGTCACACACACTCAACCCTAGGAAGGAGGCAATGGCAAACCACATCTGAAAATTTACCTAAAAAATTGTAAGGATTAATCCAGGCAATTGTCAAGATTTAACTTTGATTTGAAGGCACAAAATCACATCTAATCTAATCAAATCATGTATTTTTATAAATTATGAAAATAATTATTTAATGCTTTTTTACACAATTTAAAATAACCCACATGTCCACATCATAACTGAAAGTTAGTTATTTTGGTCGTCCTTTGTACTGCAAAAAAAAAAAAAAAAAAAAGCCCTAACTGAATGAAGCATCAAAATCTCCTGTTTATGCTGTGAAATACGAAATGCTATATTTCTTATAAGTAATTGTAATTGTGAATACAATTTATTTTGTATTTGTTCTTAATATGACACCACTCCACCACGAATCAACATTAAAAAATAACCCCAATGAATTTTAGATCAACCTTTCCAATTACTGTAACAGAATTAAAAAGTAGCATTTGCAATCTCTCGAAATACAATCTTGTCAAGCAGGTACTAGATAATTTCAATAGGAGAGGACATATCCCTAAGCAAACTGACTATAATTTTCACCAAACTAGATTTTTTTCTACCATGTAATTTCATGCAACATCCCACTGGGATGCAATCTCTTATTTTAGAGTGCCCATGATCAAAAAGTTTCTGTAATTTTGCCCTCTCCTGGTTTCTGTAGATAACAGCATGATAATAATTTGCAAACTAAGACCACTGGATTTAAATCAAAATACATACATTAAAGAAAGAGGCAAAAAAAATATCACCCAACAATCTTCTTATATCACACAGAGAGGTAGTTACTATGATTGAGGATTCATATTTGTGGGGTAATACGTAGATAATTGGAGCCAGTCTGCTCTTGTGGTTAAGGCACAAGGCCAGAAACTGCAACTTCTATTCCCACTTTAGGCATGAAAGTCAGCTAGATCAGAGGTCTCAGAGTAGCTTCTAAATTGATGCACATGCGGATGCAAATGGAGCCAGGTGCACTGGTGCAGCACTAGCATCCGCTGGTGCTGAGTGCATTCGCGTATGGCCGCACACACCCTGTGGTGGCTAGTGGCCCCATTCGTGAATGCGAAAACAGGCCATGCAACCTGCTCAGTGCGAGCAGCCTCATTTGCGCATGCGCAAATGGGCCGCACACACCCACCCAGTGCTAGCAGTCCTGTTTGCACCCATGTGCATGTGCAAACAGGGCCATGGGTGCTAGCGCAAGAGGGAAATGCATGCCCACACATGCATGCACCAGTCAGATGTTTCTGCGGCCTTCTGGCCAAGAGCCCGTGGCCCAACAGCAGGTCACGGCCCATAGGTTGAGGACCTCTGAGCTAGATGACCTTGGGCCAGTCACAGTCTCTCAACACATGACGTCAGGCTCAGGCAATAAGCCAGTTGGTCAAACCTGGTCACAGCCATGGATTGACACTCAGTTGTTCCAAAAAAAAAAAAAAAGTGGGCCTTGCCCTTGTAGGAAAATACTAGGCAGAAAAAAAAAGATAGATATGACAGATTGTGAATGCCTGCCCATATGCGTTCAGGTTCTCAGCCTGGTATACTGAGACTTCACCTTGGAATGTAATGTAATAATTACAACATATCCCAAAAGAACTTTTCCAAAGGCAACTGGACTTTCTTGTTTTTTTTTTTCTTGAAAGCGTTTTGCTTCTCATCCAAGAGGCTTCTTCAGTTCAGTTCAGTTCAGAAGAACCTTCCTGTATGCGAAGCAAAATGTTTTCAAGAAAAAACAACAACCAAGAAAGTCCAGCTGCCCTTTGAAAAGCCCTTTTGGGACAACCGTGACCTGACTGACTGAGAATCTCCATAGACCAGGGGTGTCAAACTCAATTTCATTGAGGGCCACATCAGCATTGCGGTTGCCCTCAGGGGACCGGGTGGGTGTGGCCAGGGTGGGCGTGGCCTACTGGGTGGGCGTGGCCAGCTCTACATCGTGGGAATGAAGGGTGCCTATGGGGGGCCTGGGCAGGAGTGGGACAGATCTGAGGGTCTCTGGCAGGAGGAGGGTCTCTGGACTAGGGCCAAGGCAGTGTGGGCCGGTCACTCACTGTTTACAGGATGGCTTCACGGGCCACATGAAACCACTTCAAGGACCGGATGTGGCCCCCTGGCCTTGTGTTTGACATGTCTGCCATAGACAATAAGAACATGGTTTTGCAATAGCTGCGTTGAACTTATGTAAGGATAGATTCTGCTGCTGATCATTGGTTTATTTTAGCGATTATTAATGGCTTTATATGTTTGCAGATTGGTTTTTAAAAATATTTTTATTAGATCGTTAATTTTACCTGTTGTGATCCACCAAGAATCACTTGGATGTGATAAGCAGCTATACAAGTAGAATGAATAAATAAATTTTGGGCATAATTAATATCACTTCATGAGTTTCTAGTTTTAATAACCATTTAGGAGAAATATTATTAACTATATAGCTACCCTGCTGTCCCCACCCCCAAGATGTTAAGGCAGTTTATTGCTTGAACCAATATATACATTGTTAGGCTGATATTTGAATCAGTTATCTCAGTTTCATAACTAAAATCTTATACCATGAGAGTCAAGAATAGAGCAACATTCTTTTGCTGTTAGTGCCATAATAAAACCTGTTGCACTACAGAATGACTTCTAAGAATAGACTGGCATTTCCTCCTTTATTGCATATTTTGTTCCTTTTCTGTTTCATCTAATTAGGCTAATATATAATTGGATATAATGTGTAGTTGGATGTTGAAAGCAATAGTGATTAATCTGTACAATATAATCTTACTCTTCGGACTCCCGTGATTATGTAAGGAAAATCTTACACATTTTTTTCATTGATGTAGAAAGTTGTCAAGTTCAGGAAATTCAGACAATTTGAGTATCTTTAATATTGCTCCTTAATTATAGTAAATCTTCAGGATGTGAACGTATTTAGTTATTCATTAATATATTATTGTTGAATATCAGTTTAAGTAGGAATAATATCATTATTGCTCCTACTTAAAGCTCTTCTTATTGAAATAATTTTTGTTGTACTGAAAGTTTGGATAGTTCAGTATTTTGCTCTTCAGAACATGCAAAATGAAATAACTCGTTGTATGTCTTCTGGATTAATGGGAAGATTTTATCAGCTTTTTCAGTTCCTGAATATTTCATTGTAGTATTGGAAGAGGGAAAAAAAGGTCTGTGAGTGTGTATGTAGAGTCTGTTTAATCAGCAAAGGAACAAGAATTTTCTGAAGAGAGTGAAACATTATATGTACATTTCATTTTAAAATTATGATTAAAAATACTTAGTATAACTTTTGCAATGCATATTTCAATAGGAAATCTATTCAATTAGTTTGACCCCTCTTCTTTGTGGCAGCACCTCAAATATTGGAACACGGCTATCATGTCACCCTTAGTTCTTCTTTTCACTAGACTAGACAACTCAATTCCTGCAAGTGTTCTTCATATGCTTTTGCATTTCACTGGGCCACTAATTTAGTCATTTTGTCAAAGAATGAAATAAGATTTGTTTGGCATGATCTGTTTTTGACAAACCCTTGTTGGCTTCTGGTTATAACTTTGCTTGTTTCTAGGTGTTTGCAGATCTGTTGCTTGATTTTCATTTCCATGATTTTTCCAGGTATTGATGTCAGGCTGACTGGTCTGTAGTTTCCTAGAACTATTCCCCCCCCCCCCCCCTATTTTTGAAGATGGGAACCACATCAGCTCTTTTCCAATCTTCTGGTAGTTCTCTGGTGCCCCAGGATCTTTGAAAGATATAGTTCAGGGGTACTGAGATCATGTCTGCCAGTTCCTTCAGAACTCTGGGGTGTGATCTGTCAGGTCCTGGTGATTTGAAATTGTCTAGAGTAGACAGGTGTTGTCTTACCATTTTCTTGCTTATTTATTTAATTTGTATTCCTAGTCTGTCTTTTACAGTTATGTCTTTTACAGCTATATTATCTTTTTGTGTGAAGACAGATACAAAGAATGAATGAAGTAGCTCTGCTTTCTCTCTACTGCCTGTTACTTCCTTGCCATCTTCTCTCATTAGTGGACTGTTTTCTTCCTTTTTCCAAGTTTTTTACATGTTTGAAAGTACCCTTCTAAATTATTTTTGACATTTGTTGCAAGTCGAATGAATGAACCTTTATTGTCAAAGTACAACCATGTATACATTGAGATTGGCTGAGCCTCTCTTTGTGCCCCCACCCCCAACTTACAGTGACACAAACCCTCCATATTATTACACCATGTGAGCTAATTGCACAACACACCGGCCTCGCAAGTCAATCATGCATAAAGTTTATAAAATTATTTCCCATTCAAAAGCCTAACAGCTCATGGATAAAAGCTGTTCTTCAGCCTGTTGGTACAGCTGGCTATACTCCTATATCTCCTACCCGATGGTAGGAGAGTAAAGAGGAACCATCCAGGGTGTGAGTTATCCCTGAGAATTTTCCTCACTCTTCCAAGGCAGCGAGCCCTGGTGATGTCATTTAGTGGTGTCAGCGGACAGCCCACAATGTCTTGTGCTGTACTCACCACCCTCTGTAATGCTTTCCTATCTACGGCTGTCAGACCAGCATACCAAACCAAAATACAGTACAAGAGGACGCTCTCTATAGTAGACCAGTAAGAGAGGGTCATTAGCCGTTGTTCTACCCTGTTCTTCCACAAGACCCTGAGAAAGTGAAGTCTCTGTTGGGCCTTTCTGGCCACCTGGGTTATATTAACTTTCCAGGTAAGATCTTCGCAGAGATAGACTCCCAGAAATTTAAAGGAGGAAACTCTCTCTGCACAGTCCTCCCCAATGTAAAGTGGGGCAGATTCCTCCTTTTTCCTCCAGAAGTCTAGCACCATCTCTTTCATCTTGCCAATGTTCAGGTGCAATTTGTTGTTACAACACCTTATGGATAGTTTTTGTACCTCCGCCCTGTATGCTGTCTCATCCCCACCTGTAATAAGACCCACCATAGTAGTATCATCTGTGAACTTAATTATCACAGTAGATGGGTCGGATGATACACAGTCATATGTGTACAAAGAGAACAGATAGGGTCTAAGCACACAGCCCTGTGGCGAGCCGGTGCAAAGCTTCGGGGGGGGTGGACAAAGCAGACCCAACCTTCACTGTTTGTAACCAGTCCCTGAGAAAGTCTTGAATCCAATCAGAGATGGAGGGGGAAAATTTCAAGTCAGTCAGCTTCTCGATGAGAATGCTCGGCAAAATGGTGTTGAAAGCCGAGCTATAATCAACAAAAAGCATCCTGACATAGCTTCCAGGTTTCTCAAGATGACTTCCTACAGAGTGTAAAGCGATAGCTATGGCATCATCCATTTAGGCGTGAGCTTAAATGGACTCCAGAAGATGGTAGAGGACAGGAAGGCCTGGAGGAATGTTGTCCATAGGGTCATGATGGGTCGGACACGACTTTGCAACTAACAACAACAATGGCATCATCTGTTGACCTATTCCCCCTGTAGGCAAATTGATGTTCATCGAAATCCAGTGGGAGGCATGTCCTGAGATGTTGGACAACCAGTCTTTCAAAGCATTTCATGACTACAGACGTTAATGCAACAGGTCTGTAGTCATTCAGGCACAGTTTTCTTGGGGACTGGGACAATGGTAGCTGCTTTCAAGCATGATGGTATACATGCCATTTGCAAGGAGATGTTAAAAATCCTTGTCAGGACCCATGCTAATTGGTCGGCACAGTTCTTAACCACTATCCCCAGCACCCCATCTGGGCCTGCGGCTTTGCTGGGATTCACAGTCTTCAATACAGTTCTCACTTGGTCTTCAGATAGAATGAGTTGCTGAAAATCAGAAGGCCAGGCAGCAGAGGCTAAGGGGTCTGGTCTTTTTACCTAGTAGTGAGCGAAGAAGATATTCAGCTCCTCAGCCAACGAGGCATCAGTGTTAATCATGCTCCTCATACTGCCCTTGTGGTTGGATAAGTGCTACAGTCCCTATCACACTTGCCTCGGATTGTTGTCTGCTAGGTAGTTCTCCACCTTGTGTTTGTATTGCTGTTTCACCATCCTAATGCCTCTTCTGAGATTTGCCCTAGCCTCTCTGTATGTGTTCCTGTCCCCTGCCTTAAAAGCAGAATCCTGGGCTATCGGGAGTGTTCCTATCTCTGCAGTCATCCAGGGTTTGCAGTTCCTGTAAACTCTAATGCACTTTTCTGTTGTTACACTATCAGTGCATGTTCTAATATAAGAGAGTACAGCATCTGTGTATGCATTCAGGTTTACTTTCTCCTGAGCCTTAGCTTTCCTGACTTCATCTTTGAAGTTCAGGCTATTTGTTGGTATTTTGCCTCAGTTATGTGTCCTTCTTGCCATTTTTTAAATACTGATCCTTTTTGTCTTTCAGTTGATCAGAGAGTTCATTCTGTAACCATGTTGGTTTCTTTTTGGATTTCTTGTTTTCTTTTTCAGTGGCATTGAGCTGGATTGACCTTCTATAATCATATTTTCAGAGTTTCACAAGTTTCTTGAGTTGTTTTCCTCTTTAAAATTTTTCATTCATGGAATTCTTCCCAAGCTCTCTCTAAGTTTGTTAAAATCAACTCTTTTAAGTTTCTGGTTTTTTATGTTCTATTGTTTGTGTCTGCATTATATTGAATTTCAGTAGGACATGATCACTCTCCCCTAAAGTTCTGGCAATGTCAACCCCCTCTATAATTTTTTCTCTGTTAGTAAGAATTAGGTGCAGTATAGCTGTCTCTAGTTCCCTCCTCTATCATTGGTTCATTTCTAAAATTCTTGGTTTCCTCATTGGATGTTGACTTATCATTGGAAGTACATATGAAAACACCACTTGTGCTCCCAATTCCTTGACTTTCTTCCCTATCTGCTTATAATTTCTTGATATAGTTTTCAGGTTCATTGTCATGTCATTCATCCCAGTGTGAAAGAGAAGAAAGGGGAGGCAATCTGTGGGCTTGATTTCTGCATAATACTCAGCCACATCTTTGATGTTTTTGCTCCAGGCAGACAATGATCTCATACATCCCTACATTGAGTTTCTGGTCTACAGATGGTTGGTTCTGTTCCCCTGAGAATTAAATCTCCTATCATTAACAATTGCATTTTTTTCCCCCTAGGGAAGTCTGAGATTCTTTTCTCCCTTTCACAGGTGCACTTGGTGATACCTCTAGTCTAGGGAAACTTGATGGTGCTTCTTTTCTAGGCCTCCACATGGTTTCTTCTGGGGGGAATGTATGAAATATATTGCTCAGCTCCAAAGGGGCTGGAGTAAATAGCAGGGACATTGTTTTTGGTTGCTGTTTTCTTCTATGAGTGACATGTTTCCATCGGTCTTCCTGCAAAGGTTCATGTACAGGGTCATTTCTTTTAGACGTTATTTGTTCCTTATTATGTTCAATTTGAATATAGTCTTCTTGCTTAGGTTGGAGTTTCTCATTTTGCAGGTTGAGTTTCAAAGTGGCTAAATATGCCTCTAGTTACTTTTTCTTCCAGTAATTCATTTAGTTTACATTTGGTACATTTTCTATGGGCATAAATACATATATGGAACATATTTTACAAATCGCGATAGTGTTAGTCTCTTTTTCCATGACTATGTTTCTGAAATTATGCATCTATCTTATACAAAGATGGATTGTAACTGTCTACAACCAACTGCAACCAATGGAGATGGCAGCCATCTCCAACCTGTATTTATATGTGGATGATCTATGGTTGGGGGTACTTTACATTCCAAACAATTTCCAGTTTTCTTCCTGTCATAAATGTAAAGAAAATACTCAGAGGGAGTCTTTATTGGAAGAAAGCATTGTTCAGCCAGGGGAGAAAGAAGAACATTTTAGTACCAAGTCCTCCTTATATGAAGTGGGGGAAAATCAAATACAGATTGCCTCAAAATGGTTTGCTATGGCAGTCCTGGCAGAATGTTGTCATAAATGGGATAAAACCAGACAAAACTAGACCCCCCTCTATACTGCTGTGTTTTCACAAAATGTCAAAACATACAAATAATCTCTTGGTTCCAAGACATAGAAATATCCTTAAAAATCATAAGCTCTGCTACATTTTTAAAACATATTTCACTGATAAAGATATCTCAATGTATTAAAAAAATCAGATGTTCTGGCATATTTCTGGTTTCTATAAAAATACTTACAGTATTCTAGCAAATATTTTTATCTTTTTTTCTGCTTCTTTAAATATTCCATTGTAAACCAGAATAATTCATTTTAAAATAATCACATACTCATAGCAAGAATGATATATACAAACATGCAAGACATACAATTTTAATTTATATTTTCATAATAGGTTCTGTATCCACGCATTGTCTTCTCCTGCTCTTTTGTAAGACTTGATAGGGAAATTACCAACATTATTTAGTTAGGTGGATCAGTTATGTTAGAAGACTTTAGCAATATCACTGCTTGCATGTGCTATTATTCTTTGAACTTTATTACAGTATATTAGCCCTGGTACTAGCACATGGCATTTGGTTCTACCAATGCCCTGCACTGATTTATCTATGTAGCCAAAAATGAGATCTGGCTGAAAGTTAAATATCTCAGTGCTTCTGGATGATGAATCTGGTGTATTGCTGGAAATTGGAAAAATGCTAGAAAAATAGTAGCTCTAAGGAAACTAGTGCACATCAATATTCAGATAGGCCTATCCTCAGATAATCCAGCCTCTTTAAATTGGATTGGGGACCCCCTAAACATAACCTTTTTTTGAGATTGAGAAATGTCTTTAGTTTTTGAGCAACATGCTGGAGATCCTACTTCAAAGGTGTGTCCAGCACATAATCTAAGAGTGATTGATTAATTAATTATGTGCCATCAAGTTATGTACCATCAAGAGAAGGATGAGGGGAGACATGATAGCAGTGTTCCAATATCTCAGGGGCTGCCACAAAGAGGAGGAACTCAAGCTATTCTCCAAAGCGCCCAAAGGCAGGACAAGAAGCAACGGATGGAAACTAGTCAAGGAAAGAAGCAATCTAGAACTAAGGAGAAACTTCCTGACAGAACAATTAATCAGTGGAACAACCTGCCTCCAGAAAGGGTGAATGCTCCAACACTGGAAGTTTTTAAGAAGAGACTGGACAGCCATTTGTCTGAAATGGTATAGTTAGGGGTTGGACTAGATGACTAGATGAGCAGGGGGTTGGACTAGATGACCTCCAAGGTCCCTTCCAACCACTTCTTCTTCTTCTTCTTCTTCTTCTTCTTTTTCTTCTTCTTCTTCTTCTTCTTCTGATGATGATGTTGGGATTGACTTTTAGCAACCCCGCAGATAGATTTTCTCCAAGAGGATCTATCCTCCTTCAGGTCTTCCAACAGTATACACGCTTATGTTGTAATTAAGTTCCTCAATTTTTCCGCTGGTCATATTCTTCTTGACTTTTGCCCCCAACTTTCCCAGCATTATAGACTTCACAAAAGAGTTAGGTCTTTGCATAAAGTGTCTGAAGTATAATCATTTGAACCTGGTCATTTGTGTCTTGAATGAGAACACTGGACTCATTTGTTTGATGTACATTTGTTTGCTTTCTTGACTATCAATGGTATGTTCAAAAGTATTCTCCAACACTGAAGTTTAAAAACATCTGTACTCTGTCTGTTCTTCTTCCAAGTCCAGCTTTTGCTTCTATAGAAAGTAAAGGTGGGAAACTCATTGCCTGCAAGATTCTGACCTTTGCAGGCATAGACACATCCTGATATCTGAGTATCTTTTCTAAGGGCTTCATGGTTACTCTATCAAGTGGTATTCTGCAGCATTTTGCCTGACTACTGGTTCCTTGATCCTAAAAAGCAGAAGCTATCCACCACTTCAACTATCTACAGGTAGTCCCTGATTTATTTATATAATAATTGAGCCTGGAATTATGGTCATAAATCATGGCAGTTGCCAGTGCACCCCTTGAGACTGTGCTCGATTTTACAACTTCTTTTTCCAGTGGTTGTTAAATGATGGTATTTTTTGCAAGCTGTTTGCCAAGTGCTCAAAATGCAATTACATAACTGTGGGGTATATTGTGGGTATATCTGTTAGAACTTCAAAAATGGGTCATCAATAGTTCTGGGGAGGTTGGAGGTCCATCAAAACTTTAGTTGTTAAGTAACTGGTCTTTAAGCAAGGATTACCTGTAATGAAATTTTAAATTATCTGAAATTAAATTAATGAGTTAGGATAATTAATAAAAAAAGAATCACTATTTTTTTTCTTTAGTTTATCAAAACATTGAGGCAATTTTTAGATAGCCATATCAGGATTTTCAGCAAATATATAAAAGGTAAAGGTAAAGGTTCCCCTGCACATGCGTGCTAGTCGTTTCCAACTCTAGGGGCCGGCGCTCATCTCCATCTCAAAGCCGAAGAGCCAGTGCTTGTCCGAGGACGTCTCCGTGGTCATGTGGCCAGCATGACTAGACGCCAAAGGCGCACAGAACACTGTTACCTTCCCACTGTAGTGGTCCCTATTTTTCTACTTGCATTTTTACATGCTTTCGAACTGCTAGGTTGGCAGAAGGTGGGACAAGTAAGAGCCTCAAAACTTCATGTTATGTCAAGGACCTCCCAAAACTCTTGTCCAAGACAGGAGTTAATTTTGCTATATATACACAAACAGAAACCATATGTTTTAGTGCAGATTGTGCTTTAAAAGAACACCTATTAAAAGTAAGATTAAGAAATCAGCAACAGAATAATTCAGCAACAAAGCATGATTAAGAAATCCACATTATTAAGTATATGTCTAGTATAGCCCATTATTGCCAACACACCTGGGGTTGTGACTACTGGGACGTTCTAAAAGAAATTAAGGTTTTTATTCTTGTCCAATATATTGCACAATCCTCTTTGCTTGGAAAGGTATAGTAATTGAAAATTAAAATGAGATAATTATTCTGCACACAGAGCAGTCATAGACTTATTCCTAAACACTACAGGACATCTGGGTATTGCTTTTAGGCTTGGGGGGTATGAGTCATGTTATAAAATATAAGCTACATTAGGAAGCACTTATGCAAGTAAAGAAATTTTATTCTATTTTATCAGATGCAGCATACAATGAAAACTAAGAAAGTAAAATAAATGAATAAAAACGAGCTAGCCTATATTTCTTTTACAAAGGTTTGGATGCAAAGTAATTGTACAAAACGGCAACTCTGATGAAAGAAGACAAAAAGTATACTTTTTGAAAATAAGAAATGTAACACAGGTAACTGATGTAATGCTTTACAACTGATATTTAAGAAAATCTGCTTTCTTACTGGAATATATGTGTTATTATATAAAATACTTATGTAAAAAATACTTATGTAAAAGTAACTGCGGAACAATACATACATAATGCACATATTTAACAGTGTCATACATACATAGGTGTATGTATCACACTATTAAATCCTCACTTTTTATTGAAGTAGTTACTCTGGATTCTGTGAATCATACATTGAATGTTTCAATTCAGTATATTAAATTTAGATTTGTTTTGTTTCTCTGAGATGAAGCAATCATGGTGCTGCACTGAAGATCTTAGAAAGCAATGGATACTTTGATTAAAGTACAGGTATTTCATGATTTCACTTGTTGGCTTGTTCCACTAGTAATTTGGGTTTACTGTCATGTTATTTGGCAAGAAATTATACCTAAAATAAGCCCTTTCTTTGCATAATAGGGATTATTTTTGTAATCAATGTTGGGAAAAAATAGTGTACTATACTGTATCTGTCGGGGACAGAGGAGACAACTTCTTAACCCATCACTTTAGTTGTTGCAACTAGTTGCTAAACATACCTTGTTAGCCTGCTGAAAAACACTCACCCAACCTGTTTTAACCTATTGTCATATTTAACACAGAGACTTTCACACACTTAATTCTTGCTAAGGCAATGTTTAACTTTTAAAAAAACTTTTTCCTGGGCTAAATTCCTTCTTGATTAGTTCCAGTCTTCTTTATGGGTTGTTGTTGTTATTGTTTATCCCATCCATCTTCCATATGATATTTGTGCATCAGGAAAATTTCATGTTGGGAAGACTTGACTGTACAGCAACTGATTCCAGCTGACATTGATCTAAATTCTGATTCTTTATTGTCACGTGTTGGCAAATATTATTATACTACCTACATGGTTTGCGCTGATATTTGTTCTAATGTTTCTTCATTAAACTGTTCACCATTTCCCATAGTTAGTGTGATTTGTCTGTAGCCAAAGAATGACAAAAGAGAGCCATAAAATATTAACTATAGCAAGTATAGCAAAACAATAATGCAATTACATAATAACACTCACATGAAGAGTTTCCACTGCAACATGTCCTAATTTTTATGACTACCTTTATTGTGGAAAACTCTACATGTATTATTTTTGTGAAATTTACTAGATAAATAATCTGCAATGGTTATTCTACTGAATGCTACTGTCATGGTTCTGACAGATGAAACTCTTCAAAAAAGACTTTGAGGCATTGTTTACCTTAAAGAATCTTTAGAGAAACAAAGTATTGGGACTACATAGTTGAAACCAGAAACTAAATTTCCCTCCCCTGGATACAAAGCAACAAAGTGCAATTCCTTCCTCCAATAAACAGTCATTCTGCTTGAAGCACAAGCTTTCTCCCCAGCTCTCCAGCCCGCCCTAACACTATCAGCTCTGGACCCAATGTTCTTGGGTTCCCACAATTAAGTTATTATTGTTATGACTAGCTGGATTCTCATCCCTATTATCCCTCCCAGCAGCATCTAATTCTAAAAACAATAGAGAAAATGGCTGCATTTCCATCTGTTGCCAAAGCAAGAACATCCAATGTTAGCAGCGTTGACAGCTGCAGCATCATTTGAATATATACTAGGAGCTTACCTTGCCAAAAAGTGCGAGGTCATATAAAAGATTTAAAAATGGGTTCGATGCTAAAAATTAAGTTCAATTAAATATTTATATTATTAAATAATAATTTATATTCACCAAATGAATTATACGAACAACCCCTCCATATGATTTTTTAAAAAAATTATCCTATACATATTGGCATAGTAACACAAAGATTTCATATACTGGAGAGATGGCAGATGAGGCAGAGAGAAAGAGAAAGGATAAAAGAGTGTGGGGTGAGCTGAACATCTAGGAAGTGGTAGACTTGGGAAATTAATATTAAAATACTTTACAATGTAGTAATTCAAACTGATTGGCCACCCAATTAGAATCAAATGGATTCTTGTATGTACTGACTGTATTGGAGTCTTGTATGTATTGATTCATAAAATCAAGAGGAAAGATCTATACCACAGAAAATCTAAAGTTTATATGCAAGTGTCTGGAGGATCTCTGAACCAACATGGGGCAATTAGAGTGCTCCCTATACAAGAAAACAAACATCTGTTGCAATACAAATAAGAGAAAGATATGATTATTTTGGAATATAAGGTCTTTATAGTATATAAGGAACCTGTTCTGAGGGTAAGAAGACAGCATAGAGTCCCATTGTCTCTAGGACTTACCTATGTAGGACTTACCTATGGAGCCAACTTTTCCACTAAATCATTGGGCATGTTTGTATGAATACCTAAAAGAAAATTGGTGCTGGCATCACACCCTTGTCCCTCTGACTAAGACACTAAAGCTGTCCTATAGATGGAAAATGAAATAAGGAAGGAAGCTGAAAAAGATGTAATAGTAATGGATGAATTCAGTCACCCTTATCTAAGAACAAATATCATAAATCAGATTGGGGCATTTTACATCTGGTCCTTCAGCTATCCCTGTACAGTCTGTGGTCTTGGTGGTGGTGATGGTGGGAAGCAGAGTGGTGGCAATTGGTGTGTGTGTGTGTGTGTGTGTGTGTGTGTGTGTGTGTGTGAATACTGAGGGGGCATTGAAGGGGAGGTATCAGGGTTGGCAGTGCAGGAACAGCATGGGAGGGGGGACAGGGTGGCAGCAGAGTTGGTCTAGTGGCAGTTCTCTACAACAGTTTACATTTCTTATGTAGCCCACTGAGAAAATTAATTACCCACCCCACCATAAATGATTGTGACCTGGAACATTCAGGTTAACAACAAGAATAGATTAATATTGAATATTATCTTACCTAGTGCTCAAAATCTTGCAATAACCCAAAAGTTATAAATCAGAATATTCACAGCTAATAAGACATTAGTAAGAAAACTGAAAATGGAACTGCCAGTATAATAATGGCTCTATATAGAAATTTAGCAAGACTAAATGTAGCAAGACTATCCATTTGACTGTAGGGCAGAGGTCAGTGTGCCTGGCTGAGAAATTCTGGGAGTTGAAGACCACGAGTCATAAAAGGGCCAAGTTTGAAGACCACTGCTGTAGGGTGACCACTAATGCTGGACTTGATTAAACCTAAGGTTAAAACCAGCATGATTTTCTGTTTCTTGTGTGGTTTTTATGGTTTGTTTGCTTAGGCAACAGAAATTACAACAGGACATAGTTGACCTCTCTTGTTATGCACTAGAGGTTGTGGGATGAAAAATACCTATTTGCCACCCAGTCATCAACTTCACTCCTTGCCAACTCCACTCCCATACTCCCTAACTCCTTTCTCCTAGATAGTCAAACAAACCATTGCTTAAGTTTTTCTACCTATAATGACACATAAATTGAAATTGACAAAGCACATCTCCCACTAATAAATTGGCAAATTCTGTCAAATTTAATCATGACTAAAGAAAGTCTCCTAAGACATGGACATCTTTTAGCCACACAAAGGCAACCCCAACACCAGAATGCCCACAAAAAATCCAACATTCTAACACAAAAGAGTAGGATTAACATACCTCACATTTCCTCCCCAGTCAGCAAATACATCTATAGGCATGTCCGCAAGAGTTACAAAGAAAAACAGATTCTTGTATAAATATTGCTGTCTCTGTCCTTCAATCTGTGGCCAAATTCGACAGCTGTACTGCATGTAAGCTGTTGAATAAAACCATCCTCCACCTTAAGCAAGTTGTCAAGTGTGTTCATTTGTGACATGGCTCAGAAACAGGACCAATAATTTTATTCTAACGAAGTTATTCATCTGAAGCCGTGCCCCACTCAAAAAGCTAAGTAAGCCTGTCCATAAGTGAGATGCATAGGAATGCTATATCTAATTTTGATAATATAAAAAATTTGTGTGTGTGTGTGTGTGTGTTTATTTTTCCCCCGAATTGTGCATGGGAGATTTTATCAGCATTTTAAAGAGGAAACCAATACTTATAAATAATGAAGTAATCTGGAATGTGTTGATCACACTGAGGAAGTAACAGCAAATAGAGAATAATTAATCAAATAAACGGTTGACAATTATATAACAAAAGGGGCTTGTAAGGCTTCCATGCCACATCAACTGCATAAGAAAAATGCCATAATCAAATACCTCAGATGAACTTTGAGAAATCTTTGAACGAAAATGGAAGCTGCTCCTGTTGGGAACATTTATTGCCCTATACTTTTTAAGCGTTCCAAATATTTTAAGCATTCTACACACAGAGCTCTGTTTTTATTAAAGCTGCTGCTCAGAAATGTCTTGAGTTTAAAATGTAAATGACAAAATCTAAACTCAGTAATGGAAAAAAAATGATAGGATTATGTAGTTGGTAGAGAAAGCTTCAGTGTAAAATGCAACAGCTGTAAAAAGAGCCTATCCCAGTCTGGGGATCAGTATAAAAGAAATTGATAATAAAACTACCAATGCTTCTACATATATCTATTTGGGAATATGGGAACCATTCTAGTTATCGCTTCTTTTCTACATGCAGAGTTGGAAAAAAATGTAGTAAATATCTTCAAAAAAAGAGAAGGAAATCAGGTCAAGGATAGGACCACCATTATGGATCAAGCACTGGATAATTTGGGATAGGTCCGTGGCTCTCATTATGACCATGAATTGCCAAGATGCCTTAGATCCTGTGCTTAGGGAAAGCAAGTTCATGTTCCCCCAAGATTATAAGCCTGGGGAGCTCCATCGCCAGCGTGGTGATGGAGCCAAAAAGCTCAATCAGGGAAGTTGCTACACAGCAAGGAGGCTGTTACAATAGCAACAATCCCAACTGTTGCCTCCTGGTTGCCAGCTGAACAAATGCAATCTTTCATCTAGTGATCGGAGGAGCAGGGCCCCTGTGTTGCTTCCCAAGAATCTTGAATGATGCCCTATCACCTCTACGTTGGGGTCTAGGGTGGTGCCCATGCAGAACTCAGTCCCTCTCTCTTATCTCAGAGATAGGGGACTCTTTCCTCTTGTGACCCTCCCACCTATCAATTTTTAAATAAATAATAATGAACAGTGACTTAAAAGGAGTTCATGTAGCAAAATATTACAGTAAAAAAATACTTTTTCACAGTGTTTCAGTTAGAGCCATACCCAGTTTTATGTTATTCCAAACAATTCCAGCTGCTATCTTTTTGGTCCAGATGAGAGTAAATGAATTAAAGATTAAAGGTCAATGGATGTTATTTGTAAAAATTATCTCATGGATAAAAAAGTTCACCTTAAAAATGCTCTTAATTCTAACAGTCCAAAGATATTGGATAGCTACTTTTTCCTGGCTTTCGCAGAAAGTTACAAATGCAATGCGAAGAAACCCAGGTCACCTGCAAAGTTACTTTTTTTTTTAAATTTAAAAGCCACTTAGCTGATAAAAGTAGCCAGGTGTATTTCATGAACATTTGGTTGCACATCTGCCAATTGAAAATGATGAAATGGTCTGTATTTCATAAACATTCGTGTCATTGCAAATCTGGTATTCATCAAAATGCCCCAAGCCTCTTCAGTACTTACATAGAAAATATCTCCATATGCTTTTCTGTGGCATTGAATGGATTCTGTGCATATCTCTATTTAAGGGGATCCAAATTCTGCCTTGAAGGGATGGGCAAGAAAGTCTTGTTCCTTCAGGCCTTGTAACTGTATGATAACTCTGGTAAATATGAAATATCTGCACCAAAAAAAACCTCAGTTCTGTACTGATATAAAGAAATGCAGCATGAGCAACCTACTACCTTTCTAATTAGGAATGAATTTGAACTCCTTGTGATTCAAGGGCTACTAATTTAAGAAAAACTCTCTGCAGATTTAGTCTTTTAGCCCAGGCTGTGCAAAAGTATCTGTCAAAAGTAGAACAAACTTAATCCCTTGGGGTTCTCCTCTCAGTTATGTGGATTTAAGAGCTAGAGCTTTTGTAGTGAACAGAATGGGAAATCCAAGTTCCAAACATTCCATTCTTTGCTAATATTTGAATAAATAACTATGGGAACATAAATTTTGCAAGATGGGGTTTTTTTTGTATAAAATGTTAGATTTAAGTTCTATTTGTTGTTTTGCTTCTCATCAATATTAATTTTCTTGTATCTTCTAAGACTTGAACAATGGAGACCATATTTGTGAAAAATATGATTATTTGTGAGTTCAAACTTTTTTACATTAGTCAAAGATAACATACTACTGAGACAAGGGACACATTATGTGAAGATGGAAGGCTTGAAAATAGCTTATGTTGAAAATGGAATATAGCAAGCAGCATTTTACATACTTCTTAACTGCTGGTAGGAATTGTTATAAGATTCAAGGGATAATGCATTTATATGCAAAATATATTTTTATTTAGTAGGGCATGCTTTTGGAGAGTCTGGCCAAGTGTCAAACTGGAGGTCAAAGAAACAATGCTGCTATTTCCTGCCTGTCTTATTAGTCCCATTTACATGGTAATGTGAATTGCTACATTCATTTCAAAATGTGATTAGCCAATTTTGCCTCATTTGTTGTCCTTCTAGTCACCAATGGGCTCTAGTAAAGGTCATATGGGGGCATGAACAGGAAGCTAAATGACTCTCTTTTCTCAGTGTTTCAGACTATTTAAAGCAGCAGACATGAATACTTCTAAGCTAGATGCAGAATGTTATGGATGACAGCTTCTCTTATCTTGACAGACTGGACTCTTGAAGTTATAGATTTTACTATTTATATTTTTGGCAGTTTATAAAATAAGCAATATTTATATGATAAAAGCTTTAAAGATCTTAGGTAAGGTCAATATGCAGCATGATCGTTTGCATATTCATGTTCAAATCTACACAGCGGCAATAAGGTTGGCAAAGCAGATTTACATAGCTTCCTTTATTGCATTAGCAGCTGCATTTTAGCAGCCTTATTTAGGTGACCTGCTCCTCTTAGGAAAGAGAGGTGTGAAAAGATGTTTTCTCAGTACTTTGGTGATAAAATGATTAAAATTCACCCAGATCTGGATTCTACACGGGTGAGATCAGAGAAAGTAGGTGGGGAAACATCTAGCATAGTAATCTGAGACTAACCTGAGACTGATTTCAGCTAGTACTTCATCAGTTCTAAGAAAATGAATACAGTGTTCAGCAGCAGAAGCACCATCATCTGCAGGCTTAATGCACACCTCAGCTACCTCTTTCCGGAGTCTAGGAACCTGAGTTTTGATCTAGAAACTTGTCAATGTCTCTCCAGGGGAAAGGACACAGGTTGCCCTGAAAGAGTTGCTGTGTAGTTTCTTCCTGAAAAAGTCCTTCCTAATTCCAGTTGTTTTAAACAATTATTGCCTGGTTTCCAACCAAATGGTTTTAGAGCAGGGGTTCTCAACCTTGGCAACTTTAAGACTTGTGGACTTCAATTCCCAAAATTCCTCAGCCAGCAAATCTGACTGAGGAATTCTGGGAGTTGAAGTCCACAAGTCTTAAAGTTGTCAAGGTTGAGAACCCCTGTTTTAGAGGGAAGTTAACCGAGAAAATTTTTGAAGGCCAGCTGCTTGCCAAGTATCCCTGGACAGCTTACAAGAGGGTTAAAACAATCAAAATACAACAGCTAAAAGAGCGGAATTGCATGACTTCTGATTCTTGTATGTTTCCCAAGAAATTTAGATACACAATTTATCATGGTATTCTTTGGGTTGCTTGTGTTTATCAGGGGTAGGGTACATTGATCAAAGCAGCTCCATTCCTTTCTGTGTGATAACTGTAGTGCAGGGGTCCCCAACCCCCGGTCTGTGGACTGGTACTGGGCTTCAGCATACCAACTGATCTGCACAAACAAGCAAAGCCCCATCTGTGGGATGCAGACAGCACACAAAATGAAGTATTCTCCGGTCTGTGGAAAAACCTTCCTCCATGGAACCGGTCCCTGGTGCCCAAAAGGTTGGGGACCTCTGCTGTAGTGGATAGCAGAGGGCAGAAAGATTAATCTGACAGTTGTATCTCTCTAAGGCAGTACACCCTCCCCCAACTCAGAGTCAAATATAGTATTGTCAAGGAAACAAGCAGTTTCTAAACTAATATATATTTCATTAGTTAACTTAATCTGAGCCTTCTTGTCTCTATTCAGACCTTAACAGACTTTAGGCAGCACTTCAGGATATCTATCACATCTCTCATTTAGCCTGGGATGGAGACATGCAAATCAATGTCATCTACAAATTAATATTTCAGTCCAAATCCATAGATGATCTCTCACTAGTGCAGTGGTGGCGAACCTATGGCACGCATGCCAGAGGCACTCAGAGCCCTCTCTGTTGACACGTGTGCCACTGCTGGCAGCAGCAGGTCCATCAGGTCACCACCACTGCAGGAGCCCTGCCCAGCACAAAGGAGAAGTGGCCGACTAGCAAGCAAGTTCGAGTAGAGGTGGTAGAGCAGAGGTCACCAACCACTGTTGATTGGTGGACTGGAAGAAAAGGGAGAGGGAAGCATTTTATGTGTGTGCATGCACGGGAACATGAGCATGCATGCGCTGCAAATGGGAAGGGACTAGTGCCTGCATGATATTCACTAGCCCTGCCCCGTTCTTGCATGGTGCAGCGCCTTGTATCAGCACCTTGTATCAGCGCCTTGTATCAGCACGGTGGCCCATTTTTGCGCCCCTGGTTTTTGCATGCCAGAGGCAGCACTCAGAAGTGCCTCCCTGCCCACCCCTCCCCGAGGGCACCATAATGCTGATGCACCCCTGGCACTTTGCAATAAATAAGTGGGTTTTGGGTTGCGGTTTGGGCACTCGGTCTCTAAAAGGTTCGCCATCACTGCACTACTGCTTCATAAAGGAATGGACCACACTGGAGCATCTGACAATCTGCCTTCTCACCCGTATCTTTATTGGACTGTTCTCCCTGCAGAACTTAGTGGTTTCAGCTAATCTCATTATCATAAGAAAATGATCTGTCCATTACAAGAAACTGATGGAAATGTCTCCAAGAATCAGATCACATTCAACTGAAAAAGAAAGACTGGTTATGTGTTTTGGACAAGTGATGACATGGAAAGAGTCCATCGTTGTCATGGCAGCTATAAACCCTCGAACTGTCTCTGAACTCAGAGAAGGAAGTTCAGAATTGTGCCCATTTTTAAGAATACAACAACCATCCCTGTATGAGGTTAACTACTTCTGGAATGGGCGCTACAATGCACCTGGGAGCATGGTACAATAGCTGTAAACTTGTCTCTCTGATCCAGCTTCACAAATATGGCCTCGTACCTCATATGGGCTCAGAACCACAGCTCCTTGCAAGGACGACAGTTCTCACAACTGTCAGACTATTTTTTCTGTCCCAGAACTGTATGAAACTGAGAGAAAGGGTGATTCTCGTTTCTTTGTCCATCCATATCTTAATGGCCATGTGCCAGGTTCATCATCTCAAATCTTATATGAATTTAGCTTGATTATACATAGAATATGGTACTCAAGCATACTGACCTAAGCCCAATCTGCCAAGAAATTTGTCTGCTTTTGAGTAGCGATTGGGGGAGGGTGTGTGTGTGCCATAAGTAGAGATAATCATTTAGTTTTCAGTCTCTCTTTCCCTGGAATGACTTCCTCTTCCCTGCTCAATCTCACAACATTTATCCCTTTCTCCATCAATAATATACCTTGAGCTGGAGCTTCAGCCAGGTCTTTCAAAAGAAAATATGATTTGATGGCTTTGGTGTTTCCCTTCATTGGAACACCTGGTTTGGGGTATGGTTTTTGTTATGTACTGGGCTTGTGGCGTTATACCATGTGAGTTGCTGGAGCAGCTAACGGCTCTCCAGCAACCCAGACTAGCTGTCTCCGGTCCTGCAATTGGTTAGCCCCAGGCAGCAAGAGTGGGTTCAAACCCATTGGCTGCCGCCTAGGGGCTAAACTATATATTGTGGCTGGTTGCAGCCCAAGATTCCAGTACAGTTCTGGCAAGAATAAAGAATGTGTTATCTTGTACTCAGCCTCGTGTCTTCCTTCCTGCACCCAAGAGCCCGCGACTTAACAGTTTTGGGTTTTTGTTTGCATAAAAAGAAAGAATAACATAAAGGCATCAGGGGAGATGTGGAGTGAAAGGCATTTATTTTTATTTCTTTTTTACGATGAGTGGGATAGGTAGGAAAAATTGCTACTTCAGGAATTACACAGTGATCCCTTGCTTCTGGTTCTTAGTATTCTATGTTCAGCAGCAGTAAAGATGAGCATTGATCAAGACTTTTTGGGAAAAAAATTGAAAAATTAGGAAGTAGAAATAGGATCTACATGGAAATGTCCTGAGATCTTATTGAATTTAAAGTCCTTGAATTTACAGTTGAGAATGGTCCAAACCATGGAAAGACAAAATCCATTAAGGTTAACTAGAAGGGACTGTCAACTCTGTTCAGAAAAAAAAATATAAGGATGAAGCTAAAAATACAGTATTTAAAACTAATGTTCAACATGGTGGTACAAAAGCAATAAACTAGAATTCATACAGGTAATATTTTGCAGGGAGAAATGTAATAAATATAGTATTTGTCGGATGTGGATTTGTTACGATGTTATTATTAGGAAAAATTCTATTTAGAACAGAATGGAATAGAATAGAATATCTTTATTGTCATTGTGTAACTCACAACAAAAGTCTGTCCGCAGTGCACACTACGCACAAGTAAAAAACACAAATAAGAACATACATTATATACACACATCCTTCACATTCTATTCATCACTGCGCTGCCCCTAATATTGCACTTCAATATTGCACTATACAGTGGTATTTAACATAGCTATAACTCTGGAAGAAAAAACTATTTTTCAGCCTATTTGTCTTTGGTTTTATTATCCTGTACCGTCTGCCAGATGGTAATAGCTTAAAAAAAGACTGTCCAGGATGAGATGAGTCTTTAGGAATATTTTGAGCTTTCCTAAGACAACGGGAACTGTACAGTTCGTCCAGGGGAGAAGAGGACAGCCAATAATCCCTTGGGCAATGGTAATGACCCTCTGGAGCGCTTTCCTACCTGCTACTGTGCAGCAAGCAAACCAGACCGAATTGCAATAAGTTAGAATGCTCTCTATGGAGCAATGGTAGAAGACCCCCAGCAGTTTTTCATTCAGTTGTTTCTTGAGAAGTCTCAAGCAATATAACCTGTTGGGCCTTCTTAACTAATGCTACAACATGAGTACTCCGGATCAGGTCCTCTTTTATGGTAACACCCAGAAATCTAAAGCCTGCCAACTTGCTTTAATATGTCTAGGCAGCTCAAATATCTATCAAACAATCTGAGCTTTATTATATACAATCAAAAGCACCATAGTTTTTTTTTCTATGCAATTCCTAATAGCCTATGAAAAATCAAATTATCTGGCAAGGAACTGTGGAAAAATTTCTGTCAATTGTAATTTTGAAATTTTTGCTTTTTCCTTTTCTTTTTTGCCACAGATATCATAATGTCACATTCTACTCTACTAAAAGAAATCTTGATGAACTAGGTCAGTACCATATATATTTTTTCTTGATCTAGTTTTCTACACCCTGGGAAAATAAATATCTGGTTTGAAGGAATCAATTTTGGGTTTGACTTAGCAAATTCTATAATACGCACCCTGGTTTTCTATTACTGCAGTGGTCTCCAACAGTAACAGCTTGGCGGCCTGGTGTGGGGGAGGAGAGAGGGGAACTGGTTTTGAACTGGCCATGGCCCAGTGGTGAGCTATGGCCCAGGGGCTGGGGACTCCTGCATTATTGCATTCATATTCTATGAATATTTCCCTTCTTGAATTTCTAGAAGAAAGTAACACTCTCACATTCCTATGTGTTATTATATCATTCTTAAAGAAACAAATAGGATATTGTGAAAAAAAATCCATTAATAGATTATAGGGTGCCACGAGGCCTCGTCTTTTCCCAATTCTGTTGACCATCCATATAAAGCTGCTAGGGAAGATCACCCACTGGTTTGGGATGAAAAAAATATGAATATGCTTATAATACCCATTCATATACCTCCATCATGGGCCAAAACAATGTCGTAGTAGTTGTAATGTATTGGGCTTTGTTTTACTGAGTGCATCACATGGGTTTTGATTGCTGGAAGGTTGCTTAAGCAGGGAGCTGGCTAACGGCTCCCAGCTCCTCAGACAACCTGTCTCCAGCACCGCCATTGGTTGCGTCCAGGGTGGCAATAGGTTGCTTTAAACCTATTGGCTGCCACCTAGAGGCCAGGGTATAAATAGCTGCATTCGCAGCCCTGTTTCCCAGTTCAGCTCCTGCATGCAAATAAAGAATGTTCCTGACTGAACTCACTCGCCTCGTCTCTTCTCTCAAGCAACGAACCCAGTACGCAACAGTAGTCATAATCTAATGCCTGAAGACAGTCAAATCCTGAGTGAAGAGAAAGAAGCTTGGATTCAACCCAAGAGCAGCTGTTAATTCAGAACTCTACCACTGTCAATGTAATATGAATTTTGACTCTTAATGGAATTATACTTCATGAGAGAATGATGGTGGAATAAAGTGGGAGGAAGAGAGAAAGAACAAGGCTGAATGTTCCTGCTCCTTCTGGAAGTTGTGGGAAAGAAGGCCTTTCTGAACTCTGGATGTTGTGCCATTAGTGACTTACTTGGAAATGGATGTACTAAATCTTTGTTACCATTCAAAGGGTTGTTATAATTTGCTTAATTTCCCTCCCTCCCTCCCCCCCCCAATTTCAGGTCAATTTAGACTACTGCAACGCTCTCTACATGGGGCTGCCCTTGAGGACCACTCAGAGGCTTCAGCTGGTGCAGAATGCGGCCGCGCGAGTTGTGATGGGGGTTTCCCGATACTCCCATGTAACACCTCTACTCCACGAGCTGCATTGCCTCCCAGTTACCCTCCGGGTGAGATTCAAGGTGCTGGTGATGACCTGTAAAACCCTAAATGGCTTGGGTCCGGGATATCTGAGGGAACACCTGCTGCTGGCATCAAGCTCCCTTCGTCCAGTGCGCTCCCACAGGGAGGGTCTTCTCAGGGTGCCACCGGTAAGAGATTGCCAGCGGACGACACCCAGGGATAGGGCCTTCTCAGTGGGTGCGCCTGCCCTTTGGAACCAGCTGCCAGTGGAGCTGAGGACTGCCCCCGACCTCCGTTCATTCCGCCGGGACCTGAAGACCTGGCTCTTCGAGCTCTCTGGCCCAGGCTGAGAATTTTAATTTTAATTTAGTTTTAATCTTAATTTTAACTGGGGTTTTTATCAACGAAGGGACCAATATAATTTTTTTAATCTGTTTTTAACTTTTGTATCTGTGTTTTTTAATCACCCTGTAAACCGCCCTGAGTCCTTCGGGAAAGGGCGGTATATAAATGTAATAAAATAAATAAATAAATAAATGTTGTTCAGTAAGTTCCCTAGGAGGTGGGTATCCTGCAAGGGTCAAGTCGCCAACATCTATATATCAAACTGGAACAAGGGAATCACTATATCTATATTTCCTCACAATAGCCCTGCTGAGAACCAGGCCAGCTCCTCGGCCCATGTGTCAGCACAGCTGTCTTTCAAAGTGAAAACTGATACTTTCTGGATCATTGATATTAATTTCTTTGTTTCATCTAGATATATTTAGGACTGTGGTGTCAATAACAGTTTTGAGAAAGACAGAATATATATAGCAATAGCACTTAAGACTTACAGTATGTACCACTTCTTCACAGTAATTTGCAGCCGTCTCTAAGAGGTTTACAGAGTCAGCATGTTGCCCCCAACAATCTGGGTCCTCCATTTACTGACCTCAGAAGGATGGAAGGCTGAGTCAGTCTTGAGCTGGTGAGAACTGAACTGCCAAACAGCTGACAGTTGGCGGAGGTTGTCTGTAGTACTGCATTCTAACCATTGCACCACCATAGCTCATGTTAATATATGTTAATTATGTCAGAAAATGAGAGATAAAACTACTACTTTGCTAGCAAAAGCATGTTTTATTTATGTTCAGCTTAGCAAAAAGAAGAAAGAACCAAAATTTTAAATGAACTTATCAAATCTGCCAATTGTGCTAATCAGAAATCATGTCAATGAAAATACTCAATAGCCACTCATTAGTGAATCACACCCCAGCATTATATTTGTATTGTATATGCAGTATGCAAAATAGTAGCATTCATTTTCTTATTCTGTTTCATTTTTAGGTAAATACTTTGTTCGCTGATTAATGGTTATATGAAGTAAAATAAAATAAAGGTAAAATAGAAGATCTATTTCCAGAATAAAATAGGTAAAAGAAAGTACAATTTTAAAAAACCAACATTAGGTTAAATATATCACTTTTACATAATACTCCAATCTGTTCAACATTATGAATTCTCGGCTGAACCGCCTATAAACTTAGCAGTTCTTTTTAACAATTTATATGTTATAGCCAAGGAAGAAATAGAACAATGTGCTATTCAGGTCAGAGTTATTTTTCAAGTAGGGATTTTAAATATTTAAGCCTAAAAGGGGCATACGGTTAACAATAAGCGATATCTTTAATGGCTAGGATACCTCATGGAAGCACATGGAACTGAACAACTCAAATCTTGTTCTACAATAGGCCCTTCTTAGAAAATGCATCAAATTAATTGACAGGTATTTTTCAAAAACTGGATTAGAAACGGATAAGATTTTAGGGTAGACTTTTTAGAGAAAAAACAGAAAATAGAAATTTTTAGAGAAAGCAACAACAACAACAAAAAACCAGGGATCTGGAACTAGAGAGAGGGCTGGACAATTTGCTTATGCTGGAACTCAAGGAATGCCAAAGAAGGAATTTTGTTTGTAGTTTAGAGCTATTCCGTAAGGTTCCTGCTGAAA
>JAKJMR010000498.1:592463-645125 GCA_024449315.1 Daboia siamensis | reverse complement strand
TCTCTGCTTTTTAGTGTGCTGTCTAGATTTGCCATGGCTTTCCTCCCGAGGAGCAAGCGTCTTTTAATTTCTTGGCTACAGTCCCCATCTGCAGTGATCTTGGAGCCCAGGAAAATAAAATCTGTCACTACCTCCATTTCTTCCCCATCTATTTGCCAGGAATTGAGAGGGCCAGATGCCATGATCTTGGTTTTCTTAATGTTAAGTTTCAACCCAAGTTTTGCACTCTCCTTCTTCACCCGCAACAAGAGGCTCTTTAGTTCTTCTTCACTTTCTGCCATTAGAGTGGTATCATCTGCGTATCTAAGGTTGTTGATATTTCTTCCGGCAATCTTAATTCCAACTTTTGATTCATCTAGCCCTGCCTTTCTCATGATGTGCTCTGCATATAAGTTAAATAGGCAGGGCAACAGTATACAGCCTTGCCGGACTCCTTTCCAATTTTGAACCAATCAGTGGTTCCGTGTCCAGTTCTCACTGTTGCTTCTTGACCCGCATATAGGTTTCTCAAGAGACAAATAAGATGGTCTGGTACTCCCATCTCTTTAAGAACTTGCCACAGTTTGTTATGATCCACACAATCAAAGGCTTTAGCATAGTCAATGAAGCAGAAGTAGATGTTTTTCTGGAACTCCCTAGCTTTCTTCATGATCCAGCGTATGTTGGCAATTTGATCTCTAGTTCCTCTGCCTCTTCGAAATCCTGCCTGTACTTCTGGTAGTTCTCGATCCACATACTGCTGAAGTCTAGCTTGTAGGATTTTAAGCATGACTTTACTAGCATGAGAAATGAGTGCAATGGTGCGATAGTTTGAACATTCTTTGGCACTGCCTTTCTTTGGAATTGGAATGTAAACTGATCTTTTCCAATCCTGTGGCCACTGTTGAGTTTTCCAAATTTGCTGGCAAATTGAGTGTAGCACTTTTACTGCATTGTCTTTTAAGATTTTGAATAGCTCGGCTGGGATACTGTCACCTCCACTAGCTTTGTTGTTGCTCAGTTTTTCTAAGGCCCACTTCACTTCACATTCTAGGATGTCTGGCTCGAGGTCAGTGACCACCTCACTGTGATTATCAGGGACGTTAAGCTCATTCTTGTATAGATCTTCTGTGTAATTTTGCCACCTCTTCTTGATCTCTTCTGCCTCTGTTAGGTCCCTGCCATTTTGGTCCTTTATCATGCCCAGTTTTGCATGAAACGTTCCCTTCATTTCTCTAATTTTCTTGAAAAGATCTCTGGTCCTCCCTATTCTATTGTTTTCTTCTATTTCTTTGCACTGTTCATTTAAGAAGGCATTCTTATCTCTTCTAGCTATTCTCTGGAATTCTGCATTCAATTGGGCGTATCTTTCTATTTCTCCCTTGCCTTTCGCTTCCCTCCTTTCCTCAGCTATTTGCAAAGCTTCCTCAGACAGCCATTTTGCTTTCTTGCATTTCTTTTTCTTTGGGATGGTTTTGGTTGCTACCTCTTGTACAATGTCGCGAACCTCTGTCCATAGATCTTCAGGCACTCTGTCTATCAGATCTAATTCCTTAAATCTATTTGTCACCTCTACTGTATATTCAACAGGGATATGATTTAATTCATACCTGAGCGGCCTAGTGCTTTTCCCTACTTTCTTCAGTTTAAGCCTAAACTTTGCAAGGAGAAGCTCATGGTCTGAGCCACAGTCAGCTCCTGTTCTTGTTTTTACTGACTGTATAGAGCTTCTCCATCTTTGGCTGCAGAGCACATAGTCAATCTGATTTCTGTGTTGACCATCTGGTGATGTCCATGTGTAGAGCCGTCTCTTGGGTTGTTGGAAAAGAGTGTTTGCTATCACCATCGTATTCTCTTGACAGAATTCTATCAGCCTGTGCCCTGCTTCATTTTGCACTCCAAGGCCAAACTTGCCTGTTATTCCGGTTATCTTTTGGCTTCCTACTTTAGCATTCCAATCCCCCATGATGATAAGAACATCATTTTTTGGTGTTAGTTCTATAAGGTGCTGTAGGGCTTCATAGAACCGGTCAATTTCATCCTCTGCAGCACTGGTGGTTGGGGCATAGACTTGGACTACTGTGATATTGAATGGTTTGCCTTGGATTCGAACTGAGATCATTCTGTCATTTTGAGGATTGTATCCCAGTATTGCTTTTCCTACTCTTTTATTGACTATGAAGGCTACTCCATTTCTTCTGAGGGATTCTTGCCCGCAGTAGTATACCTGATGGTCATCTGAATTAAATTCACCCATTCCTGTCCATTTTAGTTCACTGATACCTAAGATGTCGATGTTTAGTCTTGTCATCTCTTGTTTGACCACGTCCAGCTTTCCTTGATTCATGGATCTTACATTCCAGGTTCCTATGGAGAGAACATCTTTACAGCATCGGACTTTCCTTTCACCACCAGACACATCCACAACTGAGCGTCCTTTCGGCTTTGGCCCAATCGCTTCACTCTTTCTGGCGCTACTAGTACTAGCCCTCTGCTCTTCCCCAGTAGCATATTGGACGCCTTCCGACCTGAGGGGCTCATCTTCCAGCGTCATATCGTTTTGCCTTTTGGTACTGTCCATAGGGTTTTCATGGCAAAGATACTGGAGTGGGTTGCCATTTCCTTCGCCAGTGGATCACATTTTGTCAGAACTCTCGGCTATGACCTGTCCGTCTTGGGTGGCCCTGCACGGCATAGCTCATAGCTTCATTGAATTACGCAAGCCCCTTCGCCACGACAAGGCAGTAATCCATGAAGGGGATATTTAACAGGGATATGATTTAATTCATACCTGAGTGGCCTAAGTGCTTTTCCCTACTTTCTTCAGTTTAAGCCTAAACTTTGCAAGGAGAAGCTCATGGTCTGAGCCTTAGGAAATAGGTATAGACATAAGGATTTGACCTCAGATGTTTCCTTCTCCAGAACAAACTCATGTTTCTTTACTCATTCCTAGAGGGGCTCCCCTCCTTTCAACCAGTAGTTCCACTTGCCTTTATTTGAACTCTTTCAATTGACTTGGAACCGTAATTTGAAAATATTTTAGTAATACAGGAAGAAATAAACATAAGTTTCTAATACTTTGCTACTTATGGAAACAAGATCAAAAACACAGAATATTGTGCAATGCAATTTTACACTTTAATAATATTTATTGAAATATCATTATGCCTCTATGCCTATTCTTTCTAAGAATATCTCTCTAATCACCCTTTTGCTATTTATTACCCTTCCAAAAGAATTTTTGTAAGTCCTCGAACTTGTACATACAACTTCTTTTGCTAAAGATCGAAGAAAACCTACCTAGTGAATGTCATAAAACTTGCTGTTCCAAAGGTTCTTAATATGACCACTATAAATGGTCATTCCAAAAGTTATTAAGAAATGGGCTTGGCCGAGCTTTATGTCCATGTAGTCTACATCACAACTGTGAGCTTAGTGGGAATCCCTTGACTCTCAGCTGCTTGACTTCTAGCTATCCTTAAAAACCATGGTTCCTACAGCCCACTTACAAGAAGCACTTGTTCAAAGTACATGTGGGCAGTCTCGGTTTTCTCTAAAGATTTTGCCAGTCAGAATCTACTTTTGGCTGCTGATCTCCATCATCCCTGCTCCTTCAGGATGTCTAGCTCACCACATCCTCATTGGAAATGTCAGATTCAAACACAGATTTTGAAAATAAATATATATTTCGACTGAAATCAGAAACTATGTGAAGTTTTATCTGTGAAAAATCTTTTACAATTCAGAATAAAGAAGAGATTTGGATTTTCTGCAGAGTGATAAAAAATGGAAGATTTTTGTCATCTTTGGAGTGTCCATCAGTCCATCAGCTATGGAAGAAGAGAAGAGAAAACAATTTATAAAAATAAATTTCAACTGATTTTTGTGCTATTTTTTTTATATATACTTCCTCAGAACTGATAGTTTTCATGAAAACTTTTCCCAAGCTATAGCTATATTCCAAACAATATTTGAATTCTGAAAAAAGCAGTGCCCAAAAGGGAGATTCAAATTTCTGAGTCAAGATTGGGAGTAGATTATTTTTGTGTGTGACTCCTTTTTTTTTTTTTTTGCAAAGATGTCAGGTTGCTTGGCTACCTAATGCCTTTGCACCTATTCTTTAGGGTACTTATCTTTAACAAAGTGGACATAGACTACACAGTTTTTGAAACAGAAGACTGCCAGATAGGACATATGGCCATTCTAGAATAAATAAATATGTGGAAATTTGTGCTTTCTTTTGTAGAATACTGTGCCTGCTCTTGGAACGTAAGTCAGTCTGCAAACTGCAGTAATATGTTCATTGGGAACAAGAACAGGAGGAATGCTTATACTGCAATTACTGTAGCATAGAACAAATGTAATTTATTTTACTAATTTTTTATATTATTCTTAAATAATAATGTTGTTAATGACAATTAGAAAACAAAAATAGGAGCTTAGCACATTCATATTTCACTCGACAGCTGAAGTCTTCAGATTGTCTCCCAATATTTATAAAATACAGAGAAACATATACAAACTAAACTAAAATAATTTTGATCCAATTAAGTACTGCAACAACATGAGATTTAATATAGTATTGCTATAATGTGTGATTGAAAGTTCATCTGTCTGCAGATAGGCTAGTTATATATTCAATAACCACATCTTTTGTAGACATATAATGTTATAGTTATCTATATAGTTATTCTTAGAATTTGAATACAATAAAAAAACTTTATCTGTTTCTGTCCAAATACTAAGAACAAACCTCTGCTTGAATAAAAATATAACATTTCTGAAGGATATTTTTTTATATGTTTACCAAGAACAGAGATGTGATGTAGACAATTCATAATCTCTAGAGCCTAGATAAATATCTAGACACTTTTTTGTGTTATTCCCTATTACAAATACATCATCTACAATATATTCTAGGTTTTTGTTTTAAAAACAGCAGTTTTAAAACCATAGCTATCATTCTGCAACAATATTATATCGTAGGTACACCTATAATCAAGTAAAAATCTAGTGTTGTGTTTTACCTCTAATCCTTAACCTTCCTTTAAATAATATGGCTGAAACTTGATGTGTTTCATGTAACATGGAAATATAAAGTAATATAAAGTATTAAAAAATATACTTTTTTGATAATTAATACAACTGAATCAGCAGCAGCTTACTCATAAAGTTAAAATATCCATTACATCTATTATTTTTAAATATTATTTAAATATTAAAATATTATTTAGCCAGGCCAGAAAAATCTGCTGCCACAGATACCTAATTATAACAAAACTATGTATACAAATACTCTATCTAAGCCTAAAATTGATATTAGAGATATTAATCACTGTACATGAAGCAAACACGCCAATATTGCAATTTTGCTCCCTCAGTTTTTGCTTTTTTAAAATTCTAAAAATCCAGTTTCCAGGAAAAATCATCCATTGAGGACAGTGGGTTTTCTTAACGATTGTGGCACTTGCTTAATGATCATTTCAAACAATGGTGTAAATTTGGGTTTAGTCATATGATCAACTTAATGACTGGCATGACTTATGATTGTAATTTCTCAATTACTGTCGTAAATTAAGGACTACCTGTATTGTAACACTGTTCTGCATATTTCATATGGTATTTTTGGATGATGATGCTTGCTGCCTATATTTTTATGTAACATTTACTCATTTGCAACAGTTAGGAACTGGGGCTGATTTGACAAGAATTCTGGTGTTTTCTCTTTCCAACCCAAGTGGCAGGAAGGATAGCAAATACTTCTGCTCATATTTTGCAATACTGTTAAATCTTTTTTCAGCTAATAAGCTGATGGCTTGTAGGACTGCTGAAGCATCACCCACACTTCACTTTCCAGCCAGCTGTCAACCAAGGTACTTTTGCACAGAGGTTTGCCAATAGAATGGTTTATCATTCTTCCCCTTTCAAAAAACAAGTAGACCTGTGTATGGAAAAACTCAAAACAACTGGGTACAAGTGCAGACCAAATCTGACCAGCAACCTGTCACTCAAGCAACCTCAAAGATGCCTACAGACTCCATTCAAGTCACCTCAAATATACAATCACCTAAATAATTTAAATGTAGCGATAAGTACTGGTTTGTTTTTCCATAGACTATAGATTCTAGGTAGAAGAGAAACAAACTCAGGACTTGAAATAGGTGGCAGAACAAAGGGTATAATTTACTTGTGTCCTGTTGTCTCTCTTGCCATAGATCCGTAGTGGTGAACCTATGGCACGCATGCCACAGGTGGCATGTAGAGCCCTCTGTGGGCAAGCGTGCCATCGCCCCAGTCCTAAGCCTTCAGCTGGGTTTTATAAACCCTTTTTGCTTTAGGTCTCCACCGCCGTGTGCCAAAAAAAAAAAAAGGTTCAATCAATCAATTTCAACTGCTCACAGGAAAAAAAAGATCTTGCAAAGTTGGAATTGATTGATTGAACTTTTTAATCCCACCCAGTCTGCCGTTACCACTGCAGCCACGCCCACCCAATTGGCCATGCCCACCCAACACCTGACGATACATAAATGGGTTTTGGGTTGCAGTTTGGGCACTGGGTCTCTAAAAGGTTCACCATCACTGCCGTAGATGTTCAGGAGAATGTCTCTTTTACAGCTACTTCCTCAATCCAATAGACTGATCATTGGATGGAGATCTAATAGTAGAAGAGTGGCAGATCTGCTCTTTCCCAATCTGCCTTTGGACTTTGAGCTCTTCTTTTCCCACCCCTGCCACTTCTTATGTAGACAGAACCTGTTCTACGGCCAAGGCAGGATAGGATTTGGAAGCGCAGTCAGCAGCTCTCCAAACTGACCTACTTATGTCACTTGGCACGCTGGATCACAGCATGTTTCTGTGGCAGTGAAGACCAGCCCTTAGATATTTATAAGGAAATCGTTAGCAATAGCTGAGGACTGATGGTGTTCTGTCCCCTCCCAATGAGTAGCCTTAAAGAGGCTCAAAAGTCCAGCAGAAGCAAATGCAGGCTGAATAAATGGAAGCTGGTCTTTTAACAGTTAAACAATTTCCCAAAGTTTGACCCATATAGCACTTTTATAATTACTGGGCGATGTTCCAAGGTCTTTAGCAGATGGCCAGCAGCTTCAAAGTCCAGATGTAGACAGGCAGACACGTTACAAATTTCAAGAACAGTTTGTAATTACACGGTACTCAAAATGCCAACAAATTGTTCACCATGCCTTTCCTGCACAGCCACACCTCTTTTATACTCTGTAGGGTGTGGCCCTATATCTCCCAGCCTCTTGGGACGTTGCTGCTGCTGCTGACAACGTATCCTACGTCTTTCTCTTGCATCCAATAGGGGCTGCCCCTCGCTGCTGCTGGCCTCTGCTTGCTGTTCTGTTTCCTCCTCTGTTTGGCTGGGGTCCATAGGCACGTCAGCCACAGTCAGTTCTTGCTGACTCACCAGGGGAGTCGGCCCCTCCGGCACGTTGCTCGTGTCCGCTTCCTCCTCTTCCATATCATCCTGTGAGTCATCCTCTGAGTCAGCATGCGAAGATAAAGCATCCTCCGGGGCCAGGGTCAGAACAGATGGAATGTTTCAGACTAACATGGAATAAGGCTGATTGAGAGGAGGGCGAGAAACTTTCAGAAGTCTTCCTGTTTAATCCAAGAACACTTGGATGAAAGCCCGTGAATTTATATAAAATGTACATTTAATAATTTAGATTAAACGTTTTTCCAGCATTTTGCTTTATTTAACTAATTTAACCTCTTGGGGATAACTGTACTGTTTCCAAGGGCTTCCTACATAGACAGTAACTGGTTAAATCTTGCTTTGTTTTGTGAAGGTTGCTCTCTTACCCACCTGTTGATAGTTTTCCAGAAATCAATTAAGTGAAAAGATACAAATACATCTTGAAATAACTGAAATAGAAACTGAAATCACCCAATCGTTTATTATAAAAAATATTTTTTTCTAATTATGGATTTATTGGAAAAAAGTTTGAAGTGATAATAGAAGAATTGTGGCAAACAATTTTGCTTTCAAATGGAGAACATATTTGTAGGCAACTCCAGGGATGCGGTGGCTCAGTGGGTTAGGGCGCTGAGCTTTTGTCAATCAGAAGGTCAGCAGTTTGGTGGGTCAAATCCTGAGTACCGCGTAACAGAGTGAGTGCCCGTTACTCGTCCCAGCTTCTGCCAACCTAGCAGTTCGAAAGCACGTAAAAATGTAAGTAGAAAAATAGGGACCACTATGGTGGGAAGGTAACATCGTTCGGTGCGCCTTTGGTGTCTAGTCATGCCTGCCACATGACCACGGAGACATCCTCGGACAAGCACTGGCTCTTCGGCTTTGAAATGGAGATGAGCACTGGCCCCTAGAGTTGGAATCGACTAGCACGCATGTGCGGAGGAATCTTTACCTTTACCTTACCAGGTCATTAGATTCTGATTTTCTTTCTCTTGCACCTTCTGCAACTTCACGTATTGTGGAAGATGCTAATTTTTATTGAGAAGGTGCAAGAACTATACCTTTGGGTTTTGTGTAACAATTACTAGCCATTGTATTATAAAGTTCTGTCTTACATTTTCAGGGACTGTTGTCCCAGAAGCACTGCCTGATGTCTTCCAATTCTAGTACTAGACAGAATTTAAAGTATCAGGAATCATACATTTGCTAGCAGCTAGATTTGGACACATTTTGGATGACTCTATATGACCTAATTTTAATTCTGTTCCTTTTATGTAATATTATGTAGTAAGGCAATATATTCATTGTGCTTCAAATTCCTGACAAAATAGGTAATCTACATATTAGCAAGACAAATTATACTGGAATATGGCTATGGTGCATATTTAAGTAAAAGTTACTTGAAACTAAATCGGTGTCTGAAATAGCTCATTATTACAGCCAGAAGAAGCAACTAGCATAGTACTGTTTCACAGTTTTTTTATCATCCTGACTGGTTTAACTTCTATTCATTTCAGTGAGCTTAATTGTCCCCAAGATACAAATATAAATTTCTTGCACACTGTGATGGAGACATTCAGGACCTTTTCCTTAAATCCACTCCATTTTAAATAAGATCATAGTTTATACTGTATCTAAAACACAGAGGTTATTTCATTGAGGTTAACATAGACTTCACTGAATGCAGAATATATTTCACTGAGTACAAACTCTCAATAGTAATAATAATAATAATAATAATAATAATAATAATAATAATAATAATAAAGTTGGAAGGGACCTTGGAGGTCATCTAGTCCAACCCCCTGCTCAGGCAGGAAACCTTATACCATTTCAGACAAATGGCTGTCCAGTCTCTTCTTAAAAGCTTCCAGTGTTGGAGCATTCACCACCTCTGGAGGCAGGTTGTTCCACTGGTTAATTGTTCTAACTGTCAGGAAGTTTCTTCTTAGTTCTAGGTTGCTTCTCTCCTTGACTAGTTTCCATCCGTTGCTTCTTGTCCTGCTTTCAGGTGCTTTGGAGAATAGCTTGACTCCCTCTTCTTTGTGGCAGCCCCTGAGATATTGGAACACTGCTATCATGTCACCCCTCACTCTTCTCTTCGTTAAACTACACATACCCAATTCCAGCAACCGTTCCCTATATGTTTTGGCCTCCAGCCCCCTAATCATCTTTGTTGCTCTTCTCTGTACCCTTTCTAGAGTCTCAACATCTTTTTTACATCGTGGTGACCAAAACTGGATGCAGTATTCCAGATGTGGCCTTACCAAAGCATTGTAAAGTGGTATTAGTACATCACTTGATCTTGATTCTATCCCTCTGTTAATGCAGCCTAGCACTGTGTTGGCTTTTTTGGCAGCTGCAGCACACTGCTGGCTCATATTAAAGTGATTGTCTACTAAGACTCCGAGATCCCTCTCACAGTTACTGCTATTGAGCAAGGTACCACCTATACTATACCTCTGCATTTGATTTTTCCTCCCTAAATGTAGAACCTTACTTTTTTCACCATTGAATTTCATTTTGTTAGATAGTGCCCAGTGTTCGAGTCTGTCCAGATCCTTCTGTATCTTAAGCCTGTCTTCTGGTATAGTATAGTAAGTTATTTCTTGTAGCCAAGAACCTGAACAGTCGGGATGGTATTTTTTGATGGGTCTTTTTACAACAGCAAAAATGTTATAAAAAATAATCTGAAAATAATCAAGGTTATATGCTACACTGTTAATAAAGGAAATAAACAATATTCCATGAGTAGAAAACATTATGCTACACTGTTAATAAAGGAAATAAACAATATTCCATGAGTAGAAAACATTATGCTACACTGTTAATAAAGGAAATAAACAATATTCCATGAGTAGAAAACATATGATGAATAACAGAATAATAGAATAACAGAATAACAGGGTTGGAAGTGATCAAGTGTTGGAAGTGATCAAATGTTTTGGGTGGCTTGGGTCCGGATTATCTGAGGGAACACCTGCCGGCATCAACTTCCCATCATCCTGTGCGCTCCCACAGGGAGGGCCTTCTTACGGTACCGCCGGTGAAGGATTGCCGGCACATGACTCCCAGAGAGAGGGCCTTCTCTGTGGGTGCGCCTACCCTCTGGAACCAACTTCCGATAGAACTTAGGACTACCTCCAACCTCCGCTCATTCCGCCGGGACCTGAAAACTTGGCTCTTTGAGCTGTCGGGCCTAGACTGAGGGGTTTTAATTGGATTTTAATGTTTTAACTTTTTAAATTTTGGGCTCTAAATTTAATTAACTGTTTTAATTAACTCTTTTAAATTTTTTAACTTTTGTATGGTATGATTTTACTTGCCCTGTAAACCGCCCTGAGTCCTATGGGAATAGGGCGGTATATAAGTTAATTAATTAATTAATTTTCAAGCAGGAGACTACCATTCCAGACAAGTGGCTGTATAATCTCTTCTTAAAAGCCTCCAGTGATGTGAGCACCCACAAGTTAGGAAATTTCTTCTTGGTTCTAGGTTGCTTCTCTCTTTGATTAGTTTCCAGCCATTGCTTCTTCTCCTGCCCTTAGGTGCTTTGGAGAATAACTTGACCTGTTCTTTGTGGCAGCCCCTCAAATATTGGAACACTACTATCATGTTATCCCAGTCTTCTTTTCACTAGACTAGCCATACCCAATTCCTGCAACAGTTCATATGTTTTACCTTCCAGCCCTCTAATCACATTTGTTGCTCTTTTCTGCACTCTTTCCAGAATGTCAACATCTTTTTTATAATATAGTGGCATATTATTATCATGAATGTGTGTAGCCCAGGCATGTCAAACTTACGATGTCACGTGATGCACGACATATTGGGGCTTTTCCCCCATTGCCGGCAATGAGGTGGGTGCAGTTTCAGCGTGACGCATCCGGCCTATGGGCCGGAAGTTTGACATGCCTGGTGTAGCCATTAAGATCTACCAATAGAAAAACAAACAATAGAAACAATAGGGATAGCTATATCCTGTACCACCTCTAAGCAATGGAATATATTTCTTGTAGTTGGCTTCTACATTTTGTTCCATTAAAATAATAAGTGAGATCCAGTTTTACTTTTTGGGACAGGATTTTTATCGTAAATATTTGCATTGATTTCAGTTCATGTCTTTCAGTGTTGAGTTTTCATATTCTGCATTTTATCATGCAAAATTAATATTCAAATTAAACATAAAGGTAGAATTTAAAATAAATCAGCATGCATTTTTGTAGCTGTTTGGTTGGCAAATGAGAATATCAACGTGGATTTAAAATTTTATTGTTTTAGGCAGTGCTTTTTTTGTAAAAGAAAAAGGTGCCGGAACTGACACATGTCATACAACCCGCCTTGCCTACCCTACAAGGTTCCATCCAAAAAAGTGCCGGAACTCCGTTCTGAGCGTTCTATGAGAAAAAAAGCCCTGGTTTTAGGAGAATTTGAGTACTGTATGGTAGATCTTGACTTTATGAACTAGCTGCTAATAAGTGTGTTGTAACACAGAGTTGATAAATATTCAGTTAATCTCCTTAGGTTATAGATCTTACTAATCTCTTCTTTTCAATGTTGAAAGGGTTTGCAAGTTCACAGGAAATGATCTGATACCTTTAATATGTTCAAAGACTTTCTTAAGAGTTTTTCCTTGTGTTTGAATATAAATAATGAGAGAAGCTTTTTTTTTCCCCAGCAATTTAAATCAAATAGTATTTACCTAAGACACGGGTGTCAAAGTCGATCGCATCACATGACATATCGTGACATATCCCGACTTTTTTGCCTTTGCGGAGCTGGGGTGGGCATGGCTTGCACATGACCCATCCAACCTGCGGGCCACCCCTGACCTAGGACATTTATAACTATTTCAGTTGACTGTCCACACTCCTGTCTTCCTGCAGTTCATTTGGAAGTGGTGATAAAACAATAAAGCTGAGATGTGATTTAGATGTGCCTGATCAAGCAGTATCAGGTTAATTATTGGCAAGTAAAACTTTGTCTCTTGTAAAGTCTACCCCCAATATAAATATAGCTATTTCTATAATCCTTCCCATGTAGAGTTAAGGTAGGGCAATAACTATATTGCCTGGCCAATCTCTCTTGGATTAGCAGGATTATTATTATTTTTTTTAAAAAAAATCTTTGTTGTACTACATTGGAAAAAGGCGTTGTTGTTGTACACTTTCTTTCTTCAGTGGTCTTCACTTCATTTCAGGAATCTTGTCCTGGTCTCCTAGAGAATCAATGTGTCTTCAGGAATCAGTTCTGCAAAATATCGCATTGTTCCTATTCTGCTTTAGCATATTCTGAAAAATGCATAGGGTGTAGAAAATAGAAAGCATGATGAGTGTTTGATGCCTGTCAGGAGCAATATATGCACATGTAGAGAGTACTAAAGGTGATGCTGGTGGACAAATTCAAGCTCCAATGCCAAAGCAACAAGGGGGTAAAACAATTAAGTCCAGAACGTCCAATACAATTTGAAAATGGAGTATAAAAATATTCTATAATTCTCTGAACTATAAGAAAAAGGTGGCATAACACAGAGCTGCAAGATTTTATTATTATAATCAATCTTAGTAAAAGTAATTATGATTTCTTACAACTTCCTATGTAATTGATTCTGCTCTACCTAGTGGGGCTAACAGCACATTTCAAGGTACTAAGTTCTGCATTTCTCTTGCTTAGATCATGTATAGAATTTTAAAGGAAAACTCTGTTACTAAGAAGCACAGACAGTAAAGCAAGGATGTTTTTTTTTTAAAAAAAATCTTGTCTGTTACCTAGGTGCTTTAGTAGACTATCATGGTCAAACAAAAGTGGTAATGAAGTTTCAATAAAGATACAGTTGGAAAATCAAATTCCAATAATAAATAATCTACAGTATGTAGAGTTACAGGAACTGGGCTGTAAACATTTGGATAACCATTTGACAGTAGCAAGGGAATTTTTTTTAAAAAAGCTCTGCTCTTAATATTTAGTGCCATGTAAATGTTGCAGAACGCTTTGTGTGTAACAGTTAATTGGTTCAAATTTGGCATGTTGCAATACACTTGCAACAGCAACAGAACATACAAAATCAATTGCAACAATTATAACACGTTCTTTGTTGGACAAACAAGACAACGATTAACAAGAATTCATGAACATCAACCAGCAGTCAAATGGCATGACCAAAAATCCCTGATCTCAAGCCACATTGGCAATGAACAACACCAATTCAATTGGGATGGAACAAAAATCATCAGCCATGCTAACACTCAACACACGTGTGAATTTATTGAAGCCTGGTATTCTACAAAAGGGCAATTAACAAGCAATTAGATCCAGCATATCAACATGTAAGAAACTGGACAACTCAAATAGCCAATCAACAATGGGACTGACCAGTACATCACCAGTTAATTATTATGCCAAATGAATGGCCAGTTGCGCGACCAATTGCCACATCAGCATACACATATATAAGCTAAAGAGGAATAGAAAAAGATCAAAGTCTACCAAAGTCTCACTGATGATGTTACCTAGCCTGGTAATGAAACGTTCGGAAGCTAAATGCAAACTCAGAGAGCAAACTCTTGCCAAAATGCATTTGTGTTACTGGATACTTTATTTTTGAGGATTCTTTGAATTTTAATACTTCTAGATTCTATTTAATTACTCCTTTCTTGCTGGATATTTTTGCAAATCTTTCATGTGCACAATGAAAGATTTTTTTTTTTCATTTTCATTTTCTCAAGAAAGTCCTGATCAGTACATGATGCAAGTATCCACATTCTGGGACAGTGTCAGGACCCACCCCAAACCACGTCTTAGGAAGACAAAACTCTTGGAGCCAAATCTAGTCCAAAAGGAATCTTTACTATGATATGCTTGCTTGTAAGGAATACAAGACAGGACTTAATATTGTTCTACAAACTAAAACCTTATAAAGAGTTCCCGGTTCAACCCTCCCCTTAACCCCATTTGGTCAGTCCCCCAACATTTACCTCGTATCATCCCTCTTGTGGGAAAAAGGAACTTAGGACCTTTTATGTTTATTGCTCTCTTCCTGGACACAAGCCAGATGCTACCTACCCTAACCCTCCCTTTTGTTCCCCCAGTTCAAAAGGCTTCTCTTTTCCTTTGAAATGCCTAATATAGGCTCAATACACATTCGTTCCCTCCTCCTCGGGAGATGGCAGAATCCAGGAACAACGTTTTAAACATACATTTATGAATATGATATAAATGGATTCTGACAGACAGGAAGTTTGAAGAAAGTTTCCAGGTATTTTTTGAGTGGGGAAAAAACAGCCATTTCTTTAAACAAACACGGACAATAAAAATTGCCTTTTATGTCACTTTTAGATAGTTAGAAATCAGTTGGTTAGTTAGAAAGGGAGATTTTTTTTTTTTTGACTTGCAGGCTACTTTTCCTTTTTGTTGCTCTGAATCATTCTGGGGGGATTTTGTAAAGAAAATGGTGAGAAGGGAGGAATGACAGAACAAAAGAAACTTAGATTTACTTTTTTTTCTATTACTTTTTGTACATTAACTGCAAATTTATGACTGAGCATTTTTTTTTTGCTTTGTGATTTCCTCTCCCCCCTCAATTATTCTGCTTCTTTGTGGATTTATAAATTGTTTTTTGAGGGGGTTAGATATGATTGGTTAAGAAGAAAACCTGACTTGCCTTCGCTTTGTGTATTTAAGCATTATTTCAACATTAGCCACAAGAGAGTGAGCAAAAGACTCTATTTGTCTTGGATATATTGGGAGCAGTGGGACCTGTTCAATGGCTCAGACTAAGAATATAAAGAGGGTAGTTATCTATCTATTTCTACCTGCACAAGCCTGAAAAGTAACACTTTCATGGAGCAAGAGGCTAGCACCATAGCAACCCACAATGTGCGTGCTTTGTTTATATTCTTGCACAAGGAGGACTCAAATTTGCAAACTGATTGAGTTGCTGGAAGAGTAAGAGAATCTAGAGCAAGCCTAGGCATTTTGAGACTCATCTGTGAAAATGAGAATTTTCCGGAAAAGACAGCAGTCCATATTCAGACTGAACACATCAAGGAAGAAACAACTGCCAGGAAAAATGAAGCCCCAGAGGAAGAGCAATGGCAGTGGGTTGCTCAGAGGATAAAGAGCCTGAGAAGACTGTTCCTGAGGGACTGTCCCTGCCTTCTCCTGGAGCCGAACAATCGATTTCATATCCTTCCCGTGGAAGAAAACATGCAGACATCTGGAGAAGAGTCTTCATCAAATGCTCCAGTGATAGGAAGAAAAGTAACTCAGACTGTCACAAAGAAGACAAGTCCGCTGAGTTCCCACAGTAAAACGTTGTGTGGTGGTGATTGGCAACTCAGTTCTCAGAAGAACAGAACCAGTAATTTATAGACCAGACAATCTATGGCAGAGGTCCCCAACCTTTTGGGCACCGCGGACCGGTTCCATGGAGAGAGGTTTTTCCACAGATCGGAGAGTGTGTGATTTTGTATGCTGCCTGCATCCCATAGATGGGGCTTTGCTTGTTTGTGTGGAGCGGTTGTTGGCATGCCGCAGCCTGGTACCAGTCCATGGGGACCCCTGAGCTATGTTGTCTCTCAGGTGCAAAGATCAAAGATGTGATGGGGAGGATTATTCAAATAATCAACCCTGATTATTATCCCTTTCTCCTGTTTCACATTGAAACAAATGATACAAGAAAGAGCCTAAAAAAATATCAAAGTAGAAGCGATAAAGATCTCTGGGGGAGCGGTGGGGAATCTCATTCCATCACCAAGAAGAAATGTTTCCTGGGTCCTGTAAGATAACATTGTTTGATCAAGAGGACTGAGAACATGTCCATTCTACCTGACCTCATCAAACAGGCAGAAATATATAAGTTAAACAATTTTTCAAGTAGATAGAACCAGTGCTACACAGGGATTTATAAATGATAACCAGAATCATATCCAGAAGCTGCTTGGTATCAGTACAGTTTATGAAACAGTGGAGAGACATGCATGTATATTATATTATAGAATAGAGCTGGAAAGGACCTTGGAGGTCTTCTAGTTCAGCCCCCTGCTTAAGCAGGAAAACCTATACAAGTGTTTGTCTAGCCTCTTCTTAAAAATATCCAGTGATGGAGCGCCCACGATTTCTGGAGGCAAGCTGTTCCACTGGTTAATTGTCCTCACTGTCAGGAAGTTTCTCCTTAATTCTAGGTTGCTTCTCTCCTTCTTCAGTTTCCAACCATTGTTTCTTGTCCTGCCCTCTGGTGCTTTGGAGAATAATTTAACTCCCTCTTCTTTGTGGCAGCCCCTCAATTACTGGAATATTGCTATTGTGTCACCACTATTTATTTTTTTCTTTAGACTAGCCAAACCCAAGTCCTGAGCTATTCTTCATATGTTTTAGTCTCCAGGCCTTTGATCATCTTAGTTGCTCTTCTCTCTCAACATCTTTTTTGTGATATGGTGACCAAAATTGGCTGCAGTATTCCAGGTGTGATCTTACTAGGGTTTTATTTATCATTGCTCATGCTACTGCATTCCTGACCATCCATAGTTTCTGTATCATCTTCAAGGGCATTCCAATGTGGAACATAATTCAATTGTGAAATGATCAAAAGAGGAATGATTGTGTGAAACACTTCTAAAGTTCATGCATTTTTGTTGTAATTACAAAAATAATAATTTAGTAAATTTCCAAAATGCATAGGAAAATTGTGTTTTTGCCATTCTGCTGCATTTCTTTTATGAATCACAGCAGTCTGTTTTAATTTTAAAAAAACCCAGTTAATTATTAATATCTATTTCATTTCTGCTATTACAAATTATTGAAATAATTTTTGTTTCTGAAATGATGGAGTTCAAAATAAAGATGCTGTCATGGTTTCGATTGTCAAAGCAAGAACATTCGATGTTAGCAGCATTGACACATGCAAAAGATAAAGATTTTAGAAGTTGTAAAACAATATCATACTTAAAACTATTCAGAGTATGCTTAAAGTCTCTGTTTCATAGCTGCAAAAATTATTTTAAAATAATTACTTGTAACTAGTTTTTTCCCCTTCACTTAAACATGTAATGATGAATTCAAGGCTGAAAAAATTATTGCTGTGCAATTATTGAACTGAAGGTAATAGTTTCCATTTTTTATGACCAGAGGGAGACTCTTAATTAGGCATGGTTTTAAAACATGCACTCATTCAATCTGTTTTTTTTTTTTTTACAAAAAAGCACTAGCCAATTAACATGAATGTGATACAATAAGGACTTGACCACTTCTATGTATTAACAAATCTTTCTTTATGCTGTAGGATTATTTAAAATCCATTCATTTCCATCTCAGCTGTCAAAATTTATAGTCACTAAACAATCCCAACATCCATAAGGCAGGAGTGCCCAACATAATTTATTGACCAGACTCTTTTTTCCATTGAGTTGTTACACAGAGCTTCACTGCAAAAAGTAAATAACTTGGACTTGGAGGTCTTCTAGTCCAACCCCCTGCTTGAGCAGGAGACCCTATACCATTACAGGCAAGTGGTTGTCCAGTCACTTCTTAAAAGCCTCCAGTGATAGGGTATTCACAACTTCTGAAGGCACGTCATTCTACTTGTTAATTGTTCTTAGCATTAAGAAATTTCTCCTTAGTTCTAGGTTGCTTCTCTCCTTGATTAGTTTCTATCCATTGTATCTTGTCTTGCCGTCTAGTGCTTTGGAAAATAGGTTGACCCTCATCTTTATGGTAGCCCCTCAAATATTGGAACATTGCTATCATGTCACTGCTATCATGTCACTAAACTAGACATACTCAACTCCTGCAATCATTCTTCATAGGTTTTAGCCTCTAGCCTCTTACATCCAGATCTTGCTGATCTCAGCACTCTTTCCAGTGTCTCGATGTCTTTTTGAATGCAGTAATCAAAAATTCTATTAATGCAGTAAGGTTGCATTGTCTTTTTATTTTTGCCTGCTACTGCACACTGTTGGCTTACATTTAAATGATTGTCCACTAGGACTCCAAGACCACTCTCAGAGTTATTGCTATTGAGTCACGTTTTACCCAGACTGTATCTGTACAAATGGTTTTTCTTGCCTAAGTGTAAAATCTTATTTTTATCCACAATGAATTTCATTTTGTTCGATAGGGCTCAGTGTTCAAGTTTGTTGAGATCCATCTGGATCTTAAACCTTTCTTCTGGGGTGTTGGCTTTTCCTGCTATCTTGTGTCATCTGCAAATTTGATGAGTTTTCCTTCTATTACCTCATCTAAATCATTTATGGAGATATGGAAGAGTACTCAGCCTAAAACAGAATCCTAGGGCACCCCACTGTCCACCTTTCTCCATGTGAATGCAGTTCCAATACAGACTATACATTGAGTATGGTTTGTCATCCAGTTGTAAATCCATCTGGCGATGGTGCTATCTATTCCACATTTTTCTAACTTTTCAAGAAGTAGCTTTTGGTCTACTTTGTCAAATGCCTTACTGAAATCTAAGTATATTATGTCCACAGCATCTCACTGATCCACTAATTTAGTCACTTGGTCAAAGAATGAAATAAGATGTGTTTGGCATGATCTGTTTTTGGTTTATAACATGGTTATAACTTTGTTTATTTCTATGAATTCGCACAGTTGTTGCTTGATTAACTTTTTCAAAATCTTCCCAGATTTTGATGACAGCCAGATTGGTCTGTAGTTTCTTGGATCTGTTTTTCCCCCTTTTTTTTGAAGATGGGAACCAAGTATTTTAAAAGGTATGGGTCAAAGATTCAGAGATCATGTCTGTTAGTTCCCTCAGAACTCTGGGATGTAATCCATCAGGACCCAGTGATCTCAATTCATCTAGAGTTGATGGGGGTTCTCTTACCTTATTTTTGCTTATTTTAATCTGTCTTTTACGTTTCTGTTTTTGGTAAGTTAATTTTGATTTTCTGTTTGTGTAAAGACAGATGTAAAGAATTGAATTAATCACAACTCTGCAAAGAATGAAATAATGAATGTTCTGCTTTCTCTCTCCTGGTTGTTACTTCCTTGCCATGATCTGCCATTAGTGGACCAATTATTTTTTTTTCACTTTTTTCTTGTTTTATATCTGTTGAAAGAAACATTTTTAAAATTTATTTTTTGACATTTGTTTCGAGTCTTACTTTGTTCTGAGCCTTAGCTTTCCTAACTTCAACTTTGCATGTTTGGGCTATTTGCTGGTATTATGCCTTAGTTATATGTTATACTGTCCCCCAAAGTTCCTGCAACTTCATTGCATTTTTTTGTAGTCCATTTTTTATTCCTTTTTTCTTTCGGTTTATCCAAGAACTCTTTGTGCAACTACGTTTTCTTTGGGTTTTTTTCTTTTTTTTTTCTTTTTCAGTAGTATTGAGCGGCCTGGGATTTTATAATCATGTTTTTCAAAGTTTCCCAAGCTTCCTGAGTTGATTTCGCCTTTAAGATTTTCATCCATAGGTTCCTTCCCAAACTTTCTCTGAATTTGTCAAAATCAATTCTTTTTAAAGCATAAGACACTGGTTTAATTATGTTCTGTTGCTTGTGTCTATATTATATTGAATTCTAATATGACATGGTTAGGTAAAGGTAGAAGAAAGGTTCCCCTGCACATGCGTGCTAGTCGTTTCCAACTCTAGGGGTCGATGCTCATCTCCATTTCAAAGCCGAAGAGCCAGCGCTTTTCAAAGGACGTCTACATGGTCATGTGGCCGGCATGACTAGACGCCAAAGGTGCACGGAACACTGTTACCTTCCCACTGTAGTGGTCCCTATTTTTCTACTTGCATTTTTTACGTGCTTTCAAACTGCTAGGTTGGCAGCTGGGACGAGTAACAGGCGCTCACTCTGTTACGCAGCACTCGGGATTTGACCCGCCAAACTGCCGACCTTCTGATCGACAAGCTTAGCATCCTAACCCACTGAGCCACCGCATCACTATGACATGGTTTTGCTCCTCCAAAGTCCCTGCAACTTCAACCCCTTCTAACACTTCTTCTCTGTATAGCTTCTCTAGTATAGCTTTCCTTCTAGTTCCCTCCTCTACCTTCTGGGTGAGAAAGTTGTTAGCTATGTTGGTCAGGAATTTGTTCGACCTACCACTTGTTGCAGAGTTGGTCTCCCAGCTGATGCCAGGATAATTAAAATCCCCCATTACTATTGTGGTATATTTTCTACATACTTTTGTTAACTGGGTAGCAAACAGTTCATCTGTTTCTTCTACTTGGTTGGGTGACCTGTAAGCATGGCAATGTCATTCTTTTTCTGCTTTTATGTTGACCCATAAGCACTCTAGCAGGCTTTCATCCTTGGTTTTGTGCATCTCTGTAGAGAGATGATTCTTACATATAATAGTCTCTTAATTAATAGTCTCTTAATTCTATCTAAGAGTTAAAAATTCTTAATTCTATCTAAGAATTATTCTATCACTTCTTAAGGAGGTGGTCTCTTAATTCTATCTCTTCTGTAACTCCCATGCATTTTTAAAGTAACCTATTTGTGTAGTTTTCACCCTTTCTATTTCTCCTGACATATCCAAGTCTCACTTATATAATAAAATATAAATATGCATGCTGTTGCATATTGACATTTTCATTTCTTTTAACAAATTTTCATTTCTCATAATAGAACACATACATTAGAACATCATCTCTAACATTTACCCATCTGTTCTCCTATCTTTTGTAAACGTTCTACCAAAACACACAAAATCATTTACTTGCTCTATTTTTTTTTTGCCATTTACTACTATCTTGCAAGATTTCCTTGGTTTTTCCTTTCAAGCACAATGCATTCGGTCATAGGTTGGTTTTCAGTTCATGCCCTTGTTGTATCATGTAGCATATCTAATTATCATTACAGATAATTTGAATTCTCAGAGCAACATGGCTTAATCTGAATGCAACTCTAAATACATATTTTGGTCCTAGCATACTTCTATCATCACCACTAGCATTTTCTGTACATTTATCTATTCATATTGTCATCAAGCAAGGCAACTTAACACGTCCTCTTCTTGCTTACTGTCAGTACTGAACTACATATTCAGCATTTTGTTTATTCTATTACATCCATATGTTCATTACATACCACTCTTAATCTAATTCAGGAGTCTTAAATATTCATGAAGAGATTCTATTAAATCACCAGAATCAGGTAGCTGTGATAGGCAGTATAAAAATTTGATAATTAATAAATAAATGGTTCAAGAAATACTTCCCTAACCCATGATAATTTTTTGTAAAGTGAGTGGGCAGCCATATAAATTTTCTAAATAAATAAAATATATAAGCTCATTTTAAATTTTGAAAAAGTTGAGGACAGTCATAAAATGGCAACTATGGTTAGCATAATGAAAACACTTATAGAAGGTTAACCAATAGGTAAGGTCACCCCAGACCATTCAGTCAAGCATCCTAAAATATTCTCTTCCATTCTACCTTTTATTTGGATAGTTAGAAGCAAAACAGTAAGCAATTGCCATCCATCAACCATATGAATATTTTTGAAATCTATGTTAGGATAATTAAATTAAATTGTTGTTAGTATCTTTTGCATTTTTGGGGGTCCATAGTCCTTCTTTCACATGCCTTAATTCTTTTGACTATTAACCATGCTTGGCGATTTCTAATGCATATAGTTTTATTTCGGAGAAATAAAATGAAATGTATGGATCTGAATACCGGTAGTCTTTGACTTACAGGAGCTCATTTAGTGACCATTCAAAGTTAGAACAGCACTGAAAAATGTGACTTATGACCGTTTTTCAGTTACAACCTTTGCAGCATCCCCATGATCATGTGATGAAAATTCAGATGCTTGGCAATTGGTTAATATTTATAACTGTCGGTATCTTCTAAGATTATGTGATCACCATTTGCAACCTTCTGATCTGATAAGCAAAATCATTGGGAAGCCAATGACTTAACAACTATGTTACTAATTTATCAACTGCGGTGATTCACTTAACAAGGAGTGGATGTTGATGGAACCCTCTTATCGTCACAATTGTGTGGATCTGCGTGTGGCTGAGCAGCCTGACCTGCAACCTGACTCTCCATATCCAGTGGACAGGCCAGACTCACCTGGTATTACTGGGCCACACTTACCCACTGACAGTAGGGAATGCATAGTATTGATGCCACAGACCAGGGGTAGGCAACCTTAGCTCTTTTATGACCTGTGGACTTCAACTCCCAGAATTCTTGAGCATGGCTGGATCAGGAATTCTGGGAGTTGAAGTCCACGAGTCATAAAAGGGCCAAGGTTGTCTACCCCTGTCACAGACCAATGCTAATGTGTACCTGACAGCAGTCCAATGCAGAACACCCGAGCAAGTGGTAAGAAGAGCTCAACAACCTCACTGAGGTTGGAGAAACTCTTAGTAGAAAGAGGGCCAGTCTTCACCCGTAGTGGCAGATGTTCACAACCACCCAACAGACTTAACCTGTAGGAAGTATTGTTGTTGGTTCTCATCCAAAATTTCACAATGTTGTTTGGTTAACATGAAAAGGGGAAGATGTTATGGGTGTTATGTTTACTTTATATGCAGCTCTATCATTCACCTCTGTTGTATTTGTTTCCTGTGTCACATTGCTACTCTATGATTCATCTCTATTGCTTCTGTGATGCATTTCCTGTTCCTGTTTTACTTGCGCTCTCTAAAAAAGATAGCTTCTGCACAGTGATGGCTTGTATTGTATTTACTTACTCCGCATGAAACATGGTAAGAAAAGTTGTAAAATGGGGCAAAACTCACTTAACAAGTATTTCATTTAACAACAGAAATTTTGGGCTCATTTGTGGTCATAAGTCAAGGACTACCTCTATCACCAGAAGAATTTGACTTTTGCTCAGTTACCTCAATGGCATGCTTTGGTGCGCGGTAGAAATATGTAGCATTTTTAATTCATACCAGCAAACTTAATTTATGTAAAACTCATTACTACTTATTACATCTGACCAAAGGGCTGAGAAGAGTATTTAACAAAGCAAAGTCTTTTCTGAAGTATTGAGGCAGCTGTATCTGGCAAAGGATTGGACAGCTCTTTGAAATTTTTTTTTTTTATTGAAGAGTTTTATAAAAGTTACAATATTATCCCATCCCCAACCCATCCCTAAACCCCCCTCCCCCTCCCCCACTTCCCAAAGCTGATTACAAGGTTACAAATATATAATAATCATAATCTAACTAACATTAATCAACTATGTAAATAACCAAATACATAATCCACTTTAACCCGCCTATAACATAATTACAAACACTCTAAAAATATCCAATTTATAAAAGAAATTTAAATTATAACAATCTAAAATTTACTCATAAGCTAAATGGAACTTTTTAATCCCATATTTTTTCTGAATATAATCTATCCATCTTCTCCAAACCGAAATGTATCTTTCTTGTGAATGATCCTTCAAGTAAGCAGAAATCTTAGCCATTTCTGCTAAATTTGACACTTTAAGCATCCATTCTTCTATAGTAGGCAGACAGTCCTTCTTCCAATATTGCCCTACCAATAACCTTGCAGCTGTTATCAAATTCAACATCAAGTTAATTTCTTTAGTATCACAATCTGTAATAACACCCAATAAAAATAATTGTGGGGTAAACTTTATCTTTCTCTTGAAAATCTTTTGGATGTTCCACCAAATTTTAATCCAAAAAGCTTTTATATTTCTACAAGTCCACCAAATATGAAAATAAGTAGCGTCCAAACTACCACATCTCCAACATTTGGGCTGTAAATTGGAATACATACAAGATAGCTTTTTAGGATCCAAATGCCATCTATGAAACATCTCTTTGAAAGTTTTTTTGAGGACATCTCCATAAATATATGACTTTCTTTGTCTTTTTCACTGTACATAACAAACTATTTTAATCAGAGTGATTAGATAGCAGAAAAATACAGGTAATCTGATACATGTCTATGTTACCTGCAGCTTTGTATATTGAAACTTTCCTTCTAATAGACCAGCAGGTTTATATTTCATATTAAATGCAATTTCACTTGTATAATTGCTGAATCCAAGCTTTCAGCCACTATGATTTTAAAAAGAATTTTGGTATACCTTCTCTAATACATAGGTACATAGCAATTAATTATTTGGAATATTATAAAGTCCATTAGAAATATGTATGCGAGGCTTAAGCAATTTATTTCAGTCAAGTTTCTGGGTAGGAGCTGATTTCTGTCTCTAAACTAAAATGACAATAAAAATCCTTGCATCATTTTCTTCAAGCAATTTTCTGCATATTTGTTGGAAATATCTGTATCCTTATTTTATGAGGAATGGATATATTCCAAAATGATTGATCCAGTGTTCTCTTCAAAATAGCATCTGTGTGAAGAAAGTAATCTTTTCAGAGTTAATAACAGATAGCAGTTATCAGTATGATTTTAAATGTTAAATTGTAATGTTCACACATATTTAGCTCAACGTTGATTGCTAAATGATTGCTTAAATATGTGTATAGTGCCTCCAGACTATTTCACAATAGCCTTCAGTTCTGGGTGCTTTCCAAAGTCCAGGAATACCAGAATTGTAGTTATTGCTACAATTCTTTAGGCCACCTCATAAATATTTACAATTTGAAATATTAGTTATTGTACCACAGTTCAGAATAGTGCAAAGAAAAATAATGCAAATTATAAAGAGATTGGGTTGATAGTTGATCACCTCTCCTATTGTTTCTGCTTCCAGATCTAGTTGAGAAGGCATACCCTGGGTCTCTTGTATCAAACAGTTTCATCTTTTTGAAGCCCAGAATTGTTGCTTCTCAGTTGTAGCATCTGTTCTGTGGAACAGCATCTACCAAGAGATCAGGATGGCCTTGACCCTGTTAGACTTCAGCAAGATGCTGAAGACCTGATTTCAGATATTTAGATCAGGAGATTAGGTGAACTCTGCTGCTGTTGATTTGTTTCTCTTATGAATGAGGTTTTCATTTTATCCTTGGGATCTAGGGATTATATGGTTTTTGTGTTTTAATCTCAGCATGCTGCCCAGAGCCACCTTGGGTTAGGATGGCTATATAAATCAATAAATTATACAGGTGAAGCCCACTAAAATTAATAGCACTTACATTAACAGTATGTTACTTTGTACTCAGATTAGTTTTTGTTTATCCTTATTTATTTATTTTATTAAATTTATATACCGCCCTATTCCTGTAGGACTCAGGGCGGTTTACAGGGAAAATTAAAAGCATAACATACAAAAATTAAAATCAGTTAAAACAATTAATTAATTCAAGTCCCTGAAATTTAAAACTAAAACCCAATTAAAAATTAAAACCCCTCAGTCTGGCCAAACAGCTCGAAGAGCCAAGTTTTCAGGTTCCGGCGAAATGAACGAAGGTCGGGGGCAGTCCTAAGTTCCGTGGGAAGTTGGTTCCATAGGGCCGGCGCACCCACAGAGAATGCCCTTCCCCTGGGAATAACCCGTCGGCATTCCTTAACCGGCGGTACCCTGAGAAGGCCCTCCCTGTGGGAGTGCACAGGACGATGGGAAGTTGATGCCGGCAGCAGGTGTTCCCTTAGATAATCCGGACCCAAGCCATTTAGGGCTTTATAGGTCATTACCAGCACCTTGAATCTCACCCGGAGGGCAACCAGAAGCCAATGCAGCTTGCGGAGAAGAGGTGTTACACGGGAGTATCAGGAAACTCCCATCACAACTCGCACAACAACTCTTATCAAGTGCTTGTAGATGGATTGTCCCAAAGGTGCTTTTTCAGAAGGCAGCTGGACTTTCTTGTTTTTCTTTGAAGATGTTTCATTTCTCATCCAAGAAAAGCTTCTTCAGCTCTGACTGGATGAATGAAGCTTCTTGGATGAGCAGCGAAATGTCTTCAAAGAAAAACAAGAAAGTCCAGTTGCCTCCTGAAAAAGCACCTTTGGGACAATCACGACCTGGATGACTGGGAATCTCCATAGACTTGGAGATAGATTGATACCTGAAAATGAAATTTCATTTCTGAGAGAAGTTTTCCAGTCATACCATTTAATATTTTTTACAAGATAATTTGCGTAATTAGAATAGTTGATAATAATATAAAATGAGAAGACATATTGGAAAGTTTGGAAGCAATTGAAATATAACTGCTGAGTTAAAATCTCAGCTACTTTTTTTATCTGGTTTATGGAGTAGTGGTTTATTCTTTCAATTTTTCATTAGCAAAGATGTTTTTCCTGCAATTAGTGTATCCATATGATAATTGTATCTTTCCTTTGTGTCTTTTGCTGCGCACCATGTGCAGGAAGTTGAGGTTTGTATATATTTTTTATGGATTTCTGTGTTTCCCCATTCATGTATTTGCACTCTTTTTCCCATTCTAAGCACACGCTTTCTTTTTCTGCTGCAGGATGATTATTTTCGTACATGGAGTCCGCTTACATCCTTTGATCAAGGTAAGAAATGATCTTTATACAAATAAAAAGGGTGGTTTTAATGTTCTTTATATTTATAATAATGGACAGAAAAGTAAAAGCTGCTGTTTAAGCTATCTTTTTAGGTATTCTCCTTGAACCTACTTTTTACAAAGTGAATTTAAAGCAAGTCGAAGTTTTATATTATTATTAAGTGTCTTACACTTAATGCAGTAATTAACAAAAAGGTGTAGAAAGTGATAGCATGTTAAATTAGATTAATTTTCCTTCTCAGAAGAATTATTCCCTAATAGATTAATTATATATTTTCTATATTAAATGGCAAACATCCCATATTTAATTTTACTGATAACTATTATCAGTGAAACTGTCACAGTAAATGGTTTTCAAATGTGATACAGATCTCTTTTTTATTGTTATCCCCAGAACTGATATCAGAAAGAACAGTTAATAATGGGTTCTTCATATATGGCTAAGGATATTAGTGTCATGTAATACATAAGTGTGATTTAGTAATTATAACTGTAATACAGAGGGATAGAGATTAATCATTACATTCTAGACCCTGATCAACCTTATTTTTCAACTGCTATTTCACATGGACAGACAAACAGATACAGTTTGGCAATTCATTTCTCTAAACTTCTATTAATATTAAATTGAAGAGCACTATTACAAAACAGCTGACCTTATTCCTTATTTCCACAGTATCTACAGATGCCTTCTGTGATTCACACACACACACACCCATTTATTTTTCATTACTACTGTCATATAACATTTCCAGTTTCCAGTTTTATATGGCCTAGGGCAGGGGTAGGCAACCTCGGCTCTTTTATGACTCGTGGACTTAAACTCCCAGAATTCCTGAGCCAGGCTCAGGAATTCTGGGAGTTGAAGTACACGAGTCATAAAAGAGCTGAGGTTGCCTACCCCTGGCCTAGGGTGTGCTCTCCCCCAAAAAATCTGGGGGTCTCCAGATTCAGGGAGGCTGTTCACCTCCTCCCAGTAATAAATCATTCAAACAAAACAGGGATTTGGAAATCCAAAAGAGAAGAGATGCAAAGTATAAGTGGAACTATGAAGCTAACAAAATTGACAGTAAAAGACAGTTGTACTGTTTCTTAAATTTGGTCCCTTGCTAAGTGGTAATAGATGGAAACATAACTATTTTGTCCTAAAAGTAACTGGATATGAAATATACATTTGAATGCTGATTCTAGTTTTTAATTTTGTTAGATAAATAACAAAAAATAAAACTATTTACATTTGGTAACCAATTAAACCAGATTTCATTGGGAAATATTTAACTTTTCAAAGGCAGCTATTATGTTTAATAAATATGTGTAATATTAACTTAGAGATTATTTATTAGAACAAGTTGGAAGACATTAGATGGGTTACATAGAAGATGGATAGAACATTTATTATTTGTTAGTATTTATTTGTCCTGTTTGCTGTTCTATCTTCCTCTGTTCATCAGACTGGTGGCTTGATCTTTGGGCTGATCTGGTCAACTTGTGTTTGTTAAAAATACACAACTTTCCATTGCTATAGAAAGGTTTCTAATAAGAAAGAAAATAGTACTAGGACTTAACTCTTAAATAACTGAATACTTAAACTCTTAACCATCACCCCCCAAAAATACTTACATAACTTAACACTTTAATATGAGCCAGAAGGATGTTGCAGCTGCCCAAAAAGATGTTGAGACTTTAAAAAGAGTTGAGAGAAGAACAACAAAGGTGAATGGGGGACTGGAGGCTAAAACATACAAAGAAGAGTTGCATGAATTGGGCATGTCTAATTTAACGAAAAAGAAGGAGTAGGGGTAATATGATAGCAGTGCCCCAATATCTAAGAGGCTGCAACAAAGAAGAGGGGGTAAACCTATTTTCCAAACCACATGAAGGCAGGACAAAGCATGGATAAAAACTAACCAAAGAAAGAAACAACCTAGAACTACAGAGAAATGTCCTTAATCAATGGAATGATTTGCCTTCAGAAGTTGCGGGTGCTCCAAGACTGGAGGTTTTTAAGAAGAGATTGGACAACCATTTGTCTGAAATGGTATAGAGTTTCCTGCTTGCACAGGAGTTGAAATAGAAGACCTCCAAAGTTGCCTTTCAGCTCTGTTATTCTGTTAACTCCATGGGCTGTTGATGAGGTACTTTTGGTGTAGGATTCAATATGAGTTATTCAGATGTGAATGTGAGAAACAGAGGAGAGATCCCACAGATACTGAAACAGAAGTCATAATCATGCAAGTTCAGTGCTAATTGAAAGCAAACATGACTGGCTCCAATATGATTTTAAAATGGGTAAGGTTTATTGCAGTGTTTGCTCTCAGCCAATGTCCCAAATGTGCTTTTTCAAAAGGCAGTTGGACTTTGTTTTTTTCTTAAAAAAAGAAATGAAAAAAGAAAAGTTCATTGGATTTCTCAAATTTCTATCTTGGCAAAAGCAGAGGGATATGTACAGAAATTTGCTACATATCATTACAATACATTGTAATATTACTTTGTTTAGCTGATTAGGCTCCCGAAGCTCAGATTCAACAGTAAACTAACATACAGGAAATCTTAATTTATCTTCTGCCAAGAAAAGTTCAAAGCAATAGAAGAACAACTTTGAATCATTCTGGACAAAGACTCGTGGAACAATTAGAGAGTCCAAATCTTCTTAGGAACAAAATGGTTCCTTGATCCATTATTCTGAATACAAGCCCTACCAATCTGAATCTCCTAAGGCAGACATGTCAAACTCATAATGTCATGTGACATCGTGCAACATATCGGAGCTTTTTCCCCATTGCTGGCAATGGGGTAGGCGTGGTTTTGGGATGAAGCGTCTGGCCTGTGGGCCAGCAGTTTGACACCCCTGCCCTAAGGAGATCCTCTCCAATCCCATAAAAACCCCCACCTTGTGACATTATTGATAAAACTGAAGTCTTCTGTAGGACTTCCATAAGAAAGTGGCATATACAATGCACATTTTTACAGAACTGCTTGTGGAGTAGAGACTTTTTATGCTAATGGCAACTGCCAAGGAACAGAATGTAAAATGTTCAGCTCTTAAAGTAATGGCTGATCTTTGAAATTGTGAAAAAAAACCCCACCTTTGATGGTTATTACCACAATTAATTAAATTGATTAAAAAGAGCCCTGATCATTTCCATAATATTTTTCTAAACCCTGTATGGGATAAATGATTTTCTGTGGTCGAACTTGGGGCAAACCACATCAATAATGAGGCTGTTTAGCATGAACTTCAGCATGTCTTGCAAGACATTAATCTCAGTGCTGTAACACATTCATTCAAACAGTGCCAGTTCAACAAAACACTGTAAATATGATGTAGATACCCAAGATTTCACTCAGGTGTTGTGTTCTACTATATTTCAGGGAGCACTAAAATTGACTGAAACTGTTTGATGGCAACCCATCCTGTTGTTCCAACCTCCTAGAACAGGGGTGTCAAACTCAATTTCATTGAGGGCCGCATCAGCATTGCGGTTGCCCTCAGGGTGCCGGGTGGGTGTGGCCTGGGTGGGCGTGGCCTACTGGCCGGGCGTGGCTAGAGTGCATATGGCCTACTGGGTGGGCGTGGCCAGCTCTACATCGTTTGCATCAAGGGTGCTTATGGGGGCCTGGGCAGGAGTGGGACAGATCTGAGGGTCTCTGGCAGAAGGAGGGTCTCTGGGCCAGGGCCAAGGCAGTGGGGGCCGTTCCCTCCCTGTTTCCAGGATGGCTTTGCGGGCCGCATGAAACCACTTCGCGGGCCGGATCTGGCCCCCGGGCCTTGTGTTTGACATGTCTGTCCTAGAAGTTAACAAGTATACAGCCATGTGATGAGTTTGGATAGACAGGAAGCCCACATGCATTGAGATAACTGAACTGAGTTTGATTTACACATATATTTATAGAAGTAACCACAACACAAATTCCAAGATTTTACTTTAATTTGATTTTAATGTAGTGTTTAAATTAATTCGTAATCAGATGTTAATGCTGTGTATAATGAATATTATGAATGCAATCAACTCTGATATGTGTATTCAAATATGCATGTTTATCTTTATATATAACTAAATAGGCCAATACTATTGTGAAGCCAAATAAATGTTAGTTTGTGCTGATTAACAAAAAGTAAAAACTCCACATTTGGCTGATAATAACTGAAGTTGTTGTGTTTTTTTTTCTTGTAACATAGACACGTACAGAGTATACTGCTTGTTGTTGTTTAAAATTTTGATTAGCTACATAACACTACTATGCAATTTAGGAAAATGTCCTTAGATTTAACAAACAAATAAATTACATGTATTGTAATTTTGAAGTTAGAACAATTTTTAATGTAATTGTAAATGTATATTTAAAAAAACCAAATTAAACTAAATTTCTCGAGTCTGGAATGTTTCAAAACCGCCGTATTACATGTCAATTTTCTAGCATTCAAGGATGAAAGTTACAGGTAGTTCTTGACTTATGGCTGTTCGTTTAGCAACCTTTAAAAAAAAAAGTAAGTTTATGACTGGTTCTTACGGTCACATGTTCAAATCTTGGGGACTTGGCAACTAGCATGTATTTACAATGGTTGCAGCATCCTGGGATCACATTTGATTACCATTTGTGGCCTTCCCAGCCAGCCAGCTTCCAGCAAGCCAGGTCAATGGAGGAAGCTGAATTTACTTAACAACTACACGATCTACTTAATGACCACAATGATTTACTTAATGACCATGACAAAAAAGGCTGTAAACTTGGATACAACTACTTAAGACTACTTTCTTTATCCACAAAGGTTCCAGTCTCAATTGCAGTCGTAAGATGAGGACAATTTTAGTGATACAAATTTTAAAGCTGCAGATATAGGTAAAGAGATAGAGGCTGTAAAATGATTTATAATTCAGTCTTTACAACTTGGTAAGATGTAGTCAAATTATTACATCAGCCTTATATTGTATTACTGGAAATTATAAGAAAACATTAATCTTCCCAAGTTTTATTCTTTCCAGTTATGAGCACCATAAAATCATAACTTGCATTTTGTTAGAAAGAGTACTACTGAATATTTTTATAGGAATATCTACTTCATGGAAAAGATTTAATATGATTATGGGTATTAAAATGTACACGTGGATAAAACTTCCCATGAATACTAAATAGTTTGTATATAACTTTGTATATATAATTAATTGTTTAAACTCTGAGCTTCATAATATTTATCCAGATAAACTAGTATGCTATTTGTAAATCTTTGGATAGAAGCTTTAAGTTCTGAAAGCACATGAATATGTAAGCTATAGGTATACATTTTCTTTCAAAACAACCACCGCCATACTGCATGTTGGCACAGTGATTAGAATGCAGTATTGCAAGCTAATTCTGCCCACACCCAGGAGTTCACTCCTGACCAGCTCAAGTTTGACTCAGCTTTCCATCTTTCTGAGGTCAATAAACTAAGGGCCAAGATTGTTGGGGTCAATATGCTGACATTTGTAAACCAGTCAGAGAGTGCTGTAAAGCACTATGGAATGGTATATAAAGGTAAAGGTTCCCCCGCACATGCATGCTAGTCGTTTCCGACTCTAGGGGCCGGTGCTCATCTCCGTTTCATAGCCGAAGAGCCAGCGCTTGTCCGAGGACGTCTCCGTGGTCATGTGGCCGGCATGACTAGACACCAAAGGCGCACGGAACGCTGTTACCTTCCCACCGTAGTGGTCCCTATTTTTCTACTTGCATTTTTACGTGCTTTCGAACTGCTAGGTTGGCAGAAGCTGGGACGAGTAACAGGCGCTCACTCTGTTACGCGGCACTCGGGATTCGACCCGCCAAACTGCCGACCTTCTGATCGACAAGCTCAGCGTCCTAACCCACTGAGCCACCGCGTCCCTTGGAATGGTATATAAGTGCTATTTAATAGATATTATTTGATCTGTGAAGGAGCTCAATACAAAGAGAATTTCAAGTTGGATATAAAAAGCTACGTTGTGAGACATTGATTTTCTCTTTAATTTTGAACAAATGAAACAATTTGAATATAATATTTAAAATGGTCCAGAATTTGCTCTGATGCTAAACTGTAATAATGTACAACATGGGAAAACACTTTTTTGGGTGGTGGGTGGGAAGAGGAAATAGGATTGTGTTCTGTTGGCATCCTATTGTTTATTTTACTTGTATGTAAAGTATGTTCCATGTCTTGCCCAACATAAGTAGACTTAATGATACATTTGCATTTTGGATACTGTGCATGCAAGTGTTGCTATTTACAGTTATTGGACACTGGACCCCAAGGCTATATTAAATATTATATACAATATACTAATATCTGCCAGATTCATAAATCAGAAAAGTATTCCCAGTGAGGAATATTTTTGTCCATTCTGTAAGTTGACCATAATAATTTTAAAGCCTTTAATATTTTTTGTTAATGCTTGTATTTTCCTTGGTAGAACTCTGAATGAAAAATGATTTATGACAATAACAATTTTATAAAATTTAAACAGAAAGTAGTGTAGTAACAGCTGTACAGTTGGATGGTTAATTTATTAAACTGCCAAGAGTGATTGGAGCTATTATATCAGTAGCATTTGCACTTTATGTTAACTGTAGAATGCTATCAATGTGAATATAAGTACATGTATTCTCTGTTTTATGTTCCCACTTTAGTGCTGTTTTAGAAATGCCTCACTTAATTTTATTATTTATTAATTCAATTATATAGCCATTCTTCTCACTATGTGATTCAGGAAAACTAACAGTATTTAAAAACTGAATGCAAACAATATAAACAATCAATACATATATCAGCAATCATTGAAGCCTGATAAGCTGGTATCTATGCAAAAACAAATCTTGAGGTCACTGTTGATAGTTCAATAAAAAATCAATCAAACAAACATGCAACAAACAGGTTGCATATGCAACCTATGAAATTCATTATCACAAGACATAGTGATGGCTACTAATTTGGATGGCTTTAAAACCAGATTGGATAAATTCATGAACTATTCTATCAAGGACTATGATTCTTAATGAATAAATATTCTTCTGGATTGTAGGTAGTATTCTTTCAAATACCAATTGCAAGAGAACAATGGCGAGGGGGTGAAACAGGATGTCTGTAATGCTAATGAGCATCTCAGAATTATCTATTGGCCCTATGACAGGCATGTCAAACTACTGGCCCATTGGCCAGATGCGTCACGCCGAAACTGCGCCCACCCTATTGCCAGCAATGGGGAAAAAATCCCAATACATCGTGTGAACGTCATGTGACCTCACGAGTTTGACATACCTGCTATGGAATAACTACCATACCACCAGATGTCAAAGGAAATACAGAAAGTGTTGCTGTTTTTACCGCTACCTTTTTAAGTCTTATTAGTGAGGACATAAACTATCATTAAATCATTTACCTCTTTGAAGAAAAGATGCACCAAGGCTTATGACTTTTCAAAAAACTAACCAAAAGATGGTTTGTAAACTAAGGAATCATCTTGTCAGAAGTTTAGATTTTATTCTTAATTAATTTTAGTCTATATCAGTGATTTTAGTCTATATCAGTGATGGCAAACCTATGGCGTGCATGCCAGAGGTGGCACTCAGAGCCCTCTCTGCAGGCATGCATGCCGTTACCCAACTCCCCCTCCCCCCATGTCCCTCTCCTCACCAGGAGCCCCCTTGGAGGAGAGTCACCCCGGGCGTGGCCCACACAGAGCAGCACAGCCAAGGATATGCAACTGGGCAGCAGGGACAAGACTCTGCCCTTGCACCCCGTCATGCACAGTTGATGCTGTAGGGTGCGAGTGGAGGGTGTGGCTGCCATGGCAATACTGGGCTGCCTGGGCAATCTGCGGTGGCCCTGCAGGTGGGTGGGTGGGGGGCGGTTGCTGAGCAGAGCAGGGGGCAGGGTGGGGTGGGGTGGGGCAGGGAAGGGGGCGGGGGTGGAGACAGTTTTTGGGCACTCGATCTCTAAAATGTTCGCCATCACTGGTCTATATCAATCATCCCCTCTTTAATACCCTCCATACATTTTCACTGGGCTTGGTTTGATGGAGTCAGAATACAAAACTGAACAGGATATTGGGAAATACAAGCTGTTCTCTACAAGTATGTAAAGTGGGAATATTTATTTTGCAAGTTACTCACCTGGTCTTTTGAATCCAAGGCAAATAGGCAAAAGGTATTCAGGAGACCTCATGAAATGCAAAACATTTGAAAGAAGCTCTTTGCAATGGTTATACTGCAGTTTGCATAAAAAGCACTACATGTTCAAATCATTAAATCACCTGCACTGGCTGCTTTGGAAACTACTCATGGTTGTCTATATATCATTGTGCATTCCCAACTGTTTCATTTAATGAGTTCTACTCTTGTTTCCTGAGTACAGACTTGAATAAATACAAATATTTCTGAATATATTTAAAGAATATAGTAAATAACCTTGCATTTTAATGAGGATCTAAGAGCTTGCTTACATAGCCTTGTGTTCATTGAGTTCATGTTCTTTCCTCATTCATTTTTTGAATTTGTATTAGGTACAACGTAATACTGTGAAATAGTTTTATGGGATAGTCCTACTGGGAATATATTACAATGATTTAATTTTTGTTATACTGAACCCAAAATCACATTAAGCAATTTTGTGACACTTTTCTTTCAGTTTGCAATATTTGTCTTTTGGTTTAGCTTAACCACACTCCATGTAGTCATCTCACAGTTGACATCACCCTGTCAACAAAAGTGCATATAGCCAAGGCTATGGTCTTCCTAGTTGCAATGTATGGCAGTGAAAGTTGGACCATAAAAAAGGCTGAGCACCAAAGAATTGAGGCCTTTGAACTCTGGTGCTGGAGAAGACTCCTGCGAGTCCCTTGGACTGCAAGGCGATCAAACCAGTCAGTCCTAGAGGAGATCAACCCTGCCTGCTCTTTAGAAGGCCATATCCTGAAGCTAAAACTCAAATACTTTGGCCACCTAATGAGAAGGAAGGACTCACTGGAGAAGAGCCTAATGCTGGGAAAGATTGAGGACAATAGAAGAAGGGGACGACAGAGAATGAGGTGGCTGGATGGAGTTACTGAAGCAGTAGGCGTGAGCTTAAATGGACTCCAGAAGATGGTAGAGGACAGGAAAGCCTAGGGTCGCGATGGGTCGGACACAACTTCGCAACTAACAACAACAATAACAAAGATGGAAAGGCATAAAAGTTTGTCCACTTCTGTTCATCACCCTAACAACAAGGATGATCAGAGCACTAAAAATTAAGCCTATGAAGAGAAAGAACTGGTTATGTTTAACCTTGGGAAGATTAAATGAAAAGACACAACATGATTAATTACATGAATGACAGTTTAATTTGTTTACATCTAATTTGTATATTATATTTTACTTGTCTTTCAAAAGATAAAGGTGGTAGGTAGTTACCTTTCTTCATTTGGTAATAGGTATACTTATTTTAAAAAGGGATGTGGTGGCTTAGCGAGTTAGGACGCTGAGCTTGTCGATCAGAAGGTCGGCAGTTTGGCAGGTCGAATCCCGAGTGCTGCGTAACAGAGTGAGCGCCTGTTACTCGTCCCAGCTTATGCGAACCTAGCAGTTCAAAAGCACGTAAAAATGCAAGTAGAAAAATAGGGACCACTACGATGGGAAGGTAACAGTGTTCCATGCGCCTTTGGCGTCTAGTCATGCCGGCCACATGACCACGGAGACGTCCTTGGACAAGCGCTGGCTCTTCGGCTTTGAAACAGAGATGAGCACCGGCCCCTAAAGTCAGAAACAACTAGCACACATGTGCGGGGGAACCTTTACCTTTTACCTTTACTTTTACCTTATAGTTATCTTTCCTGATTTTATTTTCAAACATCAGCCCTTTGGGAAATGTTAACCCAAAATATGGCATTATTGTACCGTAGTATTAAACTTTAGGTTTAGAATTAAATTTGTACCTTCTCAAGTAGATTGAAATCTGGACCTCCTCAGTCCAAGTTGAATCTTTATCCTTTAACAGATAAACCAGGGTTTGGATGCAGTATATATAAGTTATCTTTTCTATAAATAGTCCTTCCCATATTTTAGTATTCTCTGTGTATCGTACATAGACATTTGACTTTTAACTAGACTGCTGATGATTTACAGCAATTTAAAGCAGGTTTATTAGATTGTCAATTATGATTTGTCAAGATAGGCTGTATAACAATGTTTTCATTTGTTTTTATATATAATTAGGCAGGCTTACATTTCGGTATGAAACATAAGATTTCTGAATACATAAGGTAAGAGTAAAGGTTCCCCCACACATGCGTGCTAGTCGTTTCTGACTTTAGGGGCCGGTGCTCATCTCCGTTTCAAAGCCGAAGAGACAGCGCTTGTCTGAGGACGTCTCCGTGGTCATGTAGCTGGCATGACTAGACGCCAAAGGCGCACAGAACACTGTTACGTTCCCACCGTAGTGGTCCCTATTTTTCTGCTTGCATTTTTTATGTGCTTTCGAACTGCTAGGTTGGCAGAAGCTGGGACGCGTAACAGGCGCTCACTCTGTTACACGGCACTTGGGATTCAACCTGCCAAACTGCTGACCTTCTGATCAACGAGCTCAGCATCCTAACCCACTGAGCCACCGTGTCCTTCTGAATACATAGATGATGTCTATAGGCATATGGCTGCGGCTGTGATGATGGCAGTCATGGTGAAGTGACATGTGTAATGATGCCAGTTGACTCTTTGGAGGGGTTTTTTGCATAAAAATGTTATAATTAAAATAATTTGATTAATTTGCATCATAACACATGCAACATCAGTGTAAAAGTAGTCCTCAACTTACTAATGGTTCATTTAATGACTGTGTCAAGTTTCCGACGGATGAGCTCTTCAAAGAACTCTGAGGCATTGTTTACCTTCAATGTTACAGTGGCACTGAAAAATGGGATTCATGACTATTTTTCAGACTTATGACCAATGCAGCATCCAATGATCATGTGATCTCAATTGAATGCTTGGCAACTGAGTCATATTTATGACAGTTGCAGTATCTTGGGTTATGTGATCATCATTTGCAACCTTCTGACAAGCTAAGTCAATGGGAAGGCCAGACTGACTTAACAACTGTGATACTAACTTAACAACTGCAATCATTCATTCAACAATACTGGCAAGAAAGATCTTAAAATGGGGCAAAATTTACTTAACAAATGTTTCACTTAGCAACATAAATGTTAGGCTCAATTGTGGTCATAAGGAAAGGACTACGTGTATTCTTATTGTGACTTTTACCAGACTTTCAACCAACACTGGCAATAATTTTGTATGGTGTTTATTTGCCGTCCGCTCATAATTTTTTCATCATTTGTAATTTTTTGGAATCACATTTGACTAAGAAGAGAGCAAGAACTTTAGCTTGTTGAAAATGAATTAACATAGAGCATTGATTTAAGTGATCTTGATCAATAGAGTTCAATTTTTGTCTAATGGTATATGCATTAAATTACATTCCCATATTACATAAATATAAAATGAATAAAATACTTGTGTGTAAATCCCATTCTGTTTCCTCCCTCCATTAGCCATTAATGTCTGAAGTAAGCACTTAGTGATAAGGCCTTAACTCTATCAGTCTTCAACCTAGTTTTATAAATAATGCTCTGTGGGTCAAGAGGCATTCTTGCAAAATAAAAAAAAAGGTAGATGGCTGCAAGCCAGGTCTTTATTTTAATACATAATCAATAAGCTAGCAGATTTCCTGGGGATTTAAGAAGTGGCTTTGGAAACTGAGCAGGTTTTTTTTAAAAAAATATTGGATGTGGTTGTTTCTTTTGTGTAATCTCTGTGTATACTTTTAGGAATGATATATAATGCAGTTTCACTGAATACTAGCCATTTGTATTCTATGTAATTAGTATTTTGTTTTGGAGGAAAAATGTGATTTGGCATATGGATTTCAGACATGCACCTCTGCTACAAAGTCTGTTTCTTGCCCAAGTTACTTTAGAGCAGACATGTCAAACACAAGGCCCGGGGGCCAGATCCGGCCCGCGAAGTGGTTTCATGTGGCCCCCGAAGCCATCCTGGAAACAGTGAGGGAATGGCTCCCACCGCCTTGGCCCTGGCCCAAAGACCCTCCTTCTGCCAGAGACCCTCAGATCTGTCTCACTCCTGCCCACACCCCCATAGGCACCCTTGATGCGAACGATGTAGAGCTGGCCACGCCCACCCAGTAGGCTATACGCACTCTAGCCACGTCCACCCAGTAGGCCACGCCCACCCTGGCCATACCCACCCGGCCCCCCGAGGGCAACCACAATGCTGATGCGGCCCTCAATGAAATTGAGTTTGACACCCCTGCTTTAGAGTTTGCTTTCTGTGAAAGAAGGATTTGATTCAGAAAGCAAAGTTTCTCTAAGTTTAAAACAGATTAAAACAACGTTAGTTACTGTAAGCTTTATTACAGGGCGGAGGTGGAGATGAAGGTGAAGAAGATGCAGCTGCTACTATGAATTTTGTTCCTATAGTAAGCTTGCTGGTGTAAATACAATGACAATTACTGTAGCTGCGTGTTTCCATTTGGTTTTTCAGTGCTGAAGTTGAAATTTTATAGGAAAATGTAAATTTATCAACAATAATCTAAACAAATTCAGATTATTTTAGTTCCTATATGTAAGAACATGAAAAATATATTAAAATATTAATTTGAATACTTATTTTAACATTAAAAAAGGAGTAGCATGGATGTTTCTTTTTACTTTTGCCAGATGTACAGGGGATACTTAATTACTAATTTATGAATACTACGCTTATTAAAATGAGTAATTAATACTAACATATCTGTATATCTGTAGAAAAGGTGTTTTTTTTTTTTTAAAAAAAATATTCTCTACAATTTTTTTTAGCTCTAGACCCAGCTAAAGATCCATGCTTAAAGATGAAATGTACTCGTCATAAGATATGCATTGCACAAGATCAACAAACAGCTGTTTGCATTAGCCACCGGAGACTGACACACAGGTAAATATCTCTATGTTATTGATCTATAATCAGGGCTATTAATCTACATTTGTATTCAGTGCTGCATTTTTGCATCATTTCAGATCAAGGTAAACAAAATGTGTGAGAACATATGCACATTGTGAACATTCTGTATATGAAAAGATCCTTCACAGACTCACTGAGTAGGTAACTTATCCTCAATTCAATCCTGTGGGTTGAACTTAATATTATACAGATTTTGTTTATTTTCAATAAGGTTTCTGTGGGAATAGTTTCCGACAAACTGCAGTATTGTGAGGGTTTTTTTAAATGATACTAATTGTATTTCAAGTACTATCAAAGAAATTAAACATTGGCAGACGTACTTTTTGGGAATTTCTACAAAGTATTTTATAAATTAAAATTCATTGGAAAATTAATATTTTTTCAGAAGGATGAAATACTGAAAGCAAAATACACTCCCCTTTAACTTAACTGTAATGGCATGTGGGCATGATCTTGGGAGGCAGGATAAAGGGACCCATCTAAGAAACTGGTCAAATAAAACGCATCTGGGCCCTCAGCAGAAATATGGGCAAGGCAAAAGGCTTAGAAATGATCCTCCCTTATTTTGGAATTATATATAAAGGTAAAGGTTCCCCCTCACATGCATGCTAGTCGTTTCCGACTCTAGGGGCCGGTGCTCATCTCCGTTTCAAAGCCGAAGAGCCAGCACTTGTCCGAGGACGTATTCATGGTCATGTGGCCAGCATGACTAGACACCAAAGGCACATGGAATGCTGTTACCTTCCCACCATAGTGGTCCCTATTTTTCTATTTGTATTTTTACGTGCTTTCGAACTGCTAGGTTGGCAGAAGCTGGGACGCATAACAGGGGCTTACTCTGTTACGCTGTACTCGGGATTCGACCCGCCAAACTGCCGACTATCTGATCGACAAGCTCAGTATCCTAACCCACTGAGCCACCGCGTTATATATATATATATACATACACATACATATATATATATACACATACATATATATATATATATATATATATACACATACATGTATATGTATATGTATATATATATATATATATATATGTGCTTCAATTAGGAATGTTAATATTTAATTTCGTAAGGGTAACAGTTTCACACAGAAAAAAAAATCCACCAGGGTTCCTTGCTATAAAACCCCTGCAATAAGTCCCTTCCAAGTATTTCCAGTAACACTAGGAAAACCACTGTAGTCAGGCACAAAGCTGTTCCAGTGGTGGCTCCCTTGAAATCTGATGTACCCACCTCCTTTAGAGCTTATCAGGAGCAGCACCTATGAAGAACATAGATATATAAAACTATGGAGCTTCTGAATGAGATCAGAGAGATCTGAGTGAGATACCATTTTACCTGTATATTCTGATCATTGCTTCTTGAAATCAGACGAAAAGACAATCCAGATGTATTTTCCCAGTGCTTGTAAAAGAACTATTTCAGTGAATAACAAGAAAAGTATGAAAAAAATAACGTAATGCTATTCTAACCTTCGAGGGAACACACAGAATTTTTCATGACTCAAAGTAAAATACTCTCTATAGTGAGTATTTAAAAATGAATTATGTTCTATGATACTAGATGCAGTATGAGTAACAACTATGTCATCCTTGGTGTAATCTCTTGAGTTTGTTTAGAGACATTTTCACTACCCATCTAGGTAACATCATCAGTACTTGTGACTGTGTGGATTGCTTCCTGTTTATATATGTTAAACTGTTTATAAACAATTAAATAAGAACTATGTATTTTATACAGTGTAATAGTCTAATTAGGAGGGAGAAAATTCAGATCCTATCTTGTTAATTGCGAAGTCGTGTCCGACCCTTTGCGACCCCATGGACAAAAATCCTATCTTCTTTCAAGCAATAATTCTTGATACCTCCATAGAAAGTAGGAAAAATATAAGCTTGAAACTGAAAATTCTGTATAAAAAAATCTCTATTTTAGACAGAATCACAAATATCTTTCAGTCCAAGTAAATTTATAAGAATCACAATGATTTATATTCATGCCTGTTCCTATATTTTACATTTATGTGTAATTGATGCATATATAGTATGTGTACATATTTTATAGGGTTTTACTTAGTGTTCACACATTGCTAGGAAACATAAAGATGTTTCTTTGCTGATCAGCATGATCTAGTTCTAAATGATTGGGTATCAAATGTAAAATGTAGACCAGCAATTAGACACTAGCATTTTACACAAGTAAAATTTCAGTGAGGAATTATGAAAGACAATATACACATTTTGTGCCATCTATGTATGTCAGTACTTTTACAATCATTTAACATTTAGATAGATTGTATAATCTTTGCTTTCCATTTAATAGATTTTCCTCCTGTAATGCAGCTGCTGTCTTGCAAAACAAGATGAACCACCCCTTTTCAAGTTGAGGGAACACATTTTATTGCCAAGTTTATGCTCTCACTGGCGCCTGATAAGCACAGCTCTCAAAATAGATAGCTTTAATTGAGTGCACCTGCATTGATGAAGAAGGTGTATCATCTTTTAGAAAAGATATTTTCCTTCACAGAAATTCTAGCTTGTATTGATAAATTTCAGATTTAATAAGATATAAACATAAGATTATGAGGAATCATACTTCCTAGAGGATATCTGGGTCTTGATTTATTTAATACACCTCAAATCCCCTTCCTTACAGAGACATGGATTGAAGCTAGAATAGCTTTTCTGTATACAATATCTAAAACTGGAATGCTAATATAATTTACTGTACTTAACTGGTACTTTGTAAAGTATTGCCTTTTGTAACTGTTTTTCTATTTGTCTATCTATCTGTTTCTCTGCCTGTCTATCTAGTTATTAAATCTGTATGCTGCCTATCTCTCTACTAAGCAACTCTAGGTGGCTTGGTTTACAATACAATACAATATAGAGCAGGGGTGTCAAACTGCCGGCCCACAGGCCAGACGCATCATCCAGAAGCCACGCCCACCCCACGCCCAGTATAAGGCAGGGCTTTAGAAACTGAACCTTAAGTCTATTTGTCTTGCAGAGATTAGGGCTGCACCATCAGCTTAAAGAACTGGGATTGGTTTATCTGTCAGTTTGTAGGGATGAAATTCTTTGTTTGTGAGTGTTAATGAAATAATGATAACGATGATAATTTTTTAAACTTGCATGCTGCATGACTCTTTTGTGTGGTTGATAACAATAACTATCACAGTAAAACATAACAAATAAAGATAAAAGAAGGTATGTGGGATGAAGTGTGTGTGTGGGGAGGTCTTAGCTCTTTTAAACCACAGAGTGGAGGCCATCCAGATCTTAGTGGGAACTTTGTTCCCACAGAAAAGGTGCAGTTCCGGGACCCTGAAGACCAAGAAACTTTCCCCCAAAATGGAAGATTGGAGTATGGTTGCTGGTCATTGAAGAGGATGGCCTCTTGAGGTGGTAAACTATCACCTTTTCCAAGGCAGGAGGTACCCTCCTTCAGAAAAGTCAACACCACAGCCAGGATCCAACCAATACACGTAGACATTAGACAGATTAAATTAGGTACATCTTACCTCCAATGAAATATTCTCATGAAGTCTCATGATGAAAAGTTTTTGATCAAGTGAATAAAGTTGAGTTTTTGTTTTATTTTTCTACCGCAAGTAAAGAACTGAGGATAAAATGTAGCAAAAAAAATCATTCATTTTTATATGGTCTCCACAGTCTCTATCCTAATCATTCCTGATTTTGTCCTATAATAACATGAGCAAAATATCTCCCCTATCTCTGATCAGTTGTGTATTCTATGCTACTTGGTTACTGTTCATTGAAATTGATGGTATTATAAAAAGGTAACAAAAACTCCAAATATTGAACGAGAGACTCAATTTACACAATATTCAAAGCAGTATCATTTATTTTGGATCATCTATGACAGTAGATGTTTAATCTGAAGTCCCTGATGGAATAATGTGAGTTCCCATTTGAGTGCTGACATATTTCTTTATATTTTCCTAGATATTTCATAAAGCATAGCCCTTTGGAAATACATTTGTAAGTGTTGTAAAATATTTACATAAAAAAATTGAAAGAAGGCAGGTTTTAAAATAATTTCTATGTGAAACCTGATTTTCATTTGAAACAACTTGACAAGCTAATCAAATTGAAGAAAGTATACTGCCATTAATTAATGGGTGTTTTGCAACTATAGCAAATTTAAAATGTATGGAAGAACCCCCAGAATTATTCTCCTAGCTGGGGAATTCTGGGAGTTGCAATTCCATATTTTAAATAGCTGAGGTTGGAAATCACTAATTTAAATGTCTTAGTTTAGCTATAAAGAACATTCTGCAAAGCTTCAACCAAAAGTATTCATAGTGTACACATACTGTATATTCAAATAAAAAGATAAAAAGATACACACATAGATATTTGGGATTTGCAAAACCCTTTCTATTCAGTATGCTGCATTTCAAGGGCAGAGAACCTATTCTAAGTGCAAGAAATTTTTTTTTTATTCACCCTGGAAGTACTCTGAGTTTGAAACATTATGCTTTGATCTCAAAACACTTCTAATATGTTTCAGATTCAAAGCACATCCAGGGTGAGTGGGGGGAAAAATTGGTTGTTTTCCCCACTCAAACTAACTGTTCTAACTGAAAATGAGATACTCTTAGAATAAAGAAGACTACATATTGAGCTTAGAGAGTAAAGAACACTACATATTGCTGAAAAATAATTAGAACCTTTAACTATAAATGTTATTAGAATAATTTTAGAACTGTAAATACAGCTTTACCAAGATCACATTTTTTCAACTAAACTATTGACATCATATCATAGGAGGATACATAGTCTGTGACTTTCATAACTTGCTTCTATTTAAATAATTATTTTGATGGCTTTTTGCATAAACATTTTCTTTTATAAAGAAAAATAAAAGTTTATTATTTTTTCCACCAAACCTTTCAGGTTGATAGGCTGGGGAAAATAGCTTATTCCCTTCTCAATATGTGAAAATGGTAAAAACAAAAAGAAGGCAGACTTTGAAAAACATATTTGAGTTCTTTTGCAGCCTAAGGCAGTTTTCGGCAACTCAGAAACTTCTAGATAAGCTAACTGAAATCTTAGCATTCTTACCTATTTCAATGAACAATATTTTCAGCATTAAGAAAAAGAAACAAGTATTTGAACTGTTTCTAAAAACAAATTACTAATTATTTTGTTATCTACTATCTTTTCAGACCAAATGAATCTTGCTTTATTACAATCCATTTTTAAAAAACTTTTTAAAAGAATTTTAGTCTATACTTCAATAATGAATGTTAAACAAGAACAATGACATAAAGCTAGATAATCCCAAGGGAGCATTATCCATGTTTTTCATGGAGAGAAATTAGACTCCGATACACTGATTAGTTGTAAGAGATTTTTAATATAATCATTCTATGCAAAAATGTAGATAGATAGATAGATAGATAGATACAGATGATAGATAGATAGATAGATAGATAGATAGATAGATAGATAGATAGATAGACAGACAGACAGACAGACAGACAGACAGATACTGTATATCTAGATATATACAGTATATAGAATCTTTTATATCATATTCATACATATATCATATTCATACATAAATATAGACATATACACATGCATATATCTTGGCCATTCCTGTATTTAGTAAATGGTTGAAAATTTCAACTTAACAGAATAGCAGATTGTTCTGGCATTCTACTTCTTTCTGTCCTCTTACTCAGTATTGATTGTTTGTCTTACTGACTGAAAATGCAATGCTATGCTTTGGCAGAATGTGTTGGCACTCTTCGGAAATTTTTGTTCTGTCATTTTCTAGAGGTCTTTGAAGTTCCTTGGAAAAGCTCAAAGCTTTTCAGAACATGGGATTTTTTGGGGGGGGGGGAGGAACTTGTCTAAAGTTGTTTCGAAGACCTGAAAATATATATATTTTTTCCCCATTATATTTCTTAGTGTGATTTTTTTTAGCTTGATTCATGTGGCAATGGGTAAAAGTTCCCTTGGAGTGTCCCCCACTTCATTTCTACCCTTATCATTTGGGATGCTCTTCAGGGAAATTATACCTACGGTGTACAGGAAAAAATTGGATTTCATATTTTAACTGAAGAAAGTTTCACATTCTTATGGTACATTAATATGTACATTTTGGCATTCAGGGTGATTTGCATAAATTAAGTAATTATTGTATTACACAAATGATGTATATTACCATAAATTATGTAAAATTTAAATGCCTTACTGTCATGGTTCCGACAAATGAAACTCTTCAAAAGAACTTCAAGGCATTGTTTACCTTAAAGAATCTTTTCTTCAAGAAACAAAGTATCGGCACTACATAGTTAAAGCCAACAGCTGAATTCCCCTCCCCTGGGCACAAAGTAGCAAAGCACAATTCCCTCCTTCAATTAACAGTCATAAATCACATTCCCCAATTAGCTTGAAGCATGGGCTTGCTCTCCAGCCCACCAAATCTTTATCAACTCTGGGCACAATAACCTTGGATTCCCACGGCTGAGTTATTATTGTTATGACTAACTGGACTCTCATCCACATCCCCACTCCCAGCATCAACTAACTCTAAAAGCAAAAGAGAAAAATGGCTGCATTTCCATCTGTTGTCAGAGCAAGAACATCCGATGTTAGCAGCGTTGACACTTACTCTGACTCTGGCTACAATGGCCTTGTCCATTCCTTTGGGGGATGTGTGAATAATAATTTAGATTGTTGTATCAAATCTACATTGATAGAGTCTATTAAATTAATATTTCACTATGTAAGTTTTGTTAACTTTTATTGTGGGAGTAAGGTCTTTATATATACAGGTTTAAGCTTTACTAGTGCATGAGGAAATAAATGTTTGGCATTTAATGATAATGTAAACCTCAGAAAGTTGTGTTTTCCTCTTTTTTATTCAGGGATCATAAATCTTTGAATCTAATTTAAACATATGACTTTGCTTGGTAAGCATGCATGTGTTTCTTCTTATATACATTCTAATTGCTTTGTTTTGTTATTCATACTGTAGCTACAGTCTTAATTTACAGGATAAGACGGTATCATCAGTTCAAAGATATAACTATGTATATGTCTTAATAAATGGATTGCCCCCTTGCTGAGAAATAAGGATGTTAGGATTTCTCCATTTTAGATTTAAAAAAGAAAGAAAACAAAACCTAGGAGAGTTTTAATTTCTTCTACTATTTACAGGGATGTGGAACTTGTACTCCTTTTTAATTATGGTCTTCTCCCGTACTGCTCCTCCTTCCTGCCTCACTTGCTTTTTAAAATGCACACATTAGACAGATTGCACAGAAGCTGAAAACAACAAGGCTATTTAGAAGATCTTCATTTTGTATTATAATGCTGCTGTCTGAAGAAGCCCAGCTGGCACAGTCGAATATCTTGGAAATTTTTAGTCTGATTCATTATTGTGATCTGTACAGTACTTGGTGTATAGAAACATTTCATCATTCTTATGCCCAGAGCTCTGTTGAATCCAGTGAAAGCTTTCTGTTTCACTTTGTAATTTGTGCTGCCCAATGCTTTTTTTTCTAAAAGAAAAAGGTGCCGGAACTCACAAATGTCATACAACCCACCTTGCCTACCCTACAAGGTTCCATCCAAAAAAGGTGCCGGAACTCCGTTCTGAGTGTTCTATGAGAAAAAAAGCCCTGGTGCTACCAATCTGCTAGCTTGGAAAAGTTTCAAGCTTGTTTTATTATTTATGTTTATTTGTACAGGAAGTGATGTTGCACGAAGGCTGAATTTACAGCCATTCCTTTGTAATGAACTAATGAGTAGGACTTTTTTAGTGACAGTGGTAACATTATATAGCTTTAATTAGCACAATTACTCTGAAACTGTGCCATTGTGATGAGTCTTAAACCACCCCACAAGGCGTCATATTTTCCTTTCTCAAAGCCTGGAAAGCATAAGAATGCTCAACTTTAATTTTATGTAGTTGGAAGAAGTAAGGGTTAAAAAGATTTGTGCCAGGTACATGAAACTCATGTGTTTTATTTATACAGAAAGATCACAATTATTTGTACTTGCTAATTAATAAACAGTGTTTTTGCATAAGTATAACATTCCATACTGATATGTCAAAAATGTGGGATTATACATTGTCATATAGATGATGGAAGTTATGTATCAAGGAAAGAATAGAACCTCATGGAAAAGTAGACGAAACCTGGGACTTTAATGAAACCTGGGACAACTACATTGTTTCATCAGAATATCTTACAAGTATTAAGCAAAGATGAATATAATTTTATGGAAGCTGGCAAGGACCTGTCCCAAGCAATCTCTGGCTACATTAGCTAAGAGCAAATAAGAATGTTTTAGATAATGGTTCATCATTTAATCAATATTATTTCTTGTGGCAGCTTACTATGTGCAATTATAGCTTCCATTTCAAACTACCTTTTGAAAAAGACTCACATGTGAAGTGTCATCTGCATACTAATAGTAAAATAAGCATACATTTTCATGCACGTTATATGAAAAGTAGAGTCTGAATGTAAAAAAGATTTCAATAAATAACCCTTTTGCTTCTAAATAACCCTTGAGAAGAAAAAAAAACTAATCTAACGTAAACAGCCCACAACATATACTAGTAGGCAAGGAAATCCAATATTCAGAGAGAAGGAAACAAAAGCAACAGTAATTAATTTAAGTTTTCCTCCAACTTTTTTTTTTTAAAAAAAGAGACAGATCTGTTACAGAATTGTAAAATTTGGCACCTGTGACACTTTCTTGTGGCTACTTTTGGAAGATGTATTTAGAGTGAATTCTAATAAATAAATAAAAAACAAGATTAGTCTTTCTTATTGTCATTATGCCTTGGTTGCCTTCAGTATGGATTACTGCAATGTGCTCTACACAGGGCTGCCCTTAAAGATTGCTCAGAAGTTGTAGTTGGTCCAGAATGCAGCAGCACAGTAGTTACAGACGTGCTATGTTACTCCGCCACCTCAAGAGGTACACTTGCTCCCAGTAGGTTTCTGGGTGCAATTTAAGGTGCTGGTTATCATTCTATAAAGCCTTTCATGGCACACAAGTTATTTGTGGGACTGCCTCTTTCCAGTTGTTTCTGTCCATCCCAATAGCACGATGGCGCGCTCTGACCCTCCGGTTAGCACCCTTTTGCCCGGGGATGAGGGTGATCAGGCCCCTGAGCTTAGGCTGGTTTATTTTAATGCCAGATCCGTCGTTAACAAGGCTCCCCTCATTCAGGATTTGATCGAGGAGGAATGTGCGGATCTGGCGTGCATCACGGAGACTTGGTTGGGCTTGGAGGGACGGGTTCCTCTGACCGAGTTATGCCCTCCAGGTTTCCGTGTGCTACACCAGCCACGGGCTCAGGCAGGGGTGGTGGGGTGGTGGTGGTTGTCCGGGAGCCTTTATGTCCGCGGGAGACCACCATTGTCCAGATGGCCGGGAGTGAGTTCCTTCTCCTGACATGTGGCCCTTGGGCTCAGTTGGGCTTGTTGCTCACATACCTGGTACCCAGCTGTGTGGCAACAGCCCTGCCCGAGCTGCTCGACACCCTCTCAGGGTTGGTGGTGGAGTTCTCCAGACTTATAGTTCTGGGTGACTTCAACCTGCCTTCACTGGGAGGGTCATCTGAGTTAGCTTGGGAGTTCATGGCTTCCATGATGGCCATGGGCCTGACCCAAATAATTCAGGGCCCGACTCATGTGGGGGGTTACACTCTTGATCTGATGTTCCTGTCTGGACAGTGGTTGGATGATCTGGGAGGGGGTTCACCAACCATTGTTGGTCAGATCATCATCTCCTACGGCTGGTCTTCCGTTATGCCACCCCCCACCGCTGGGCTGCGGAACTGACCAGGTGGTTCCACCCCAGGCACCTAATGGACCCGGAACGGTTCCAGATGGCGCTTGGTTCTATATTCATCACCCTCACTCACAGCCCAGTCGATGCCTTGGTGGATGCCTGGGAAAGGGCGGCCACCAGGGCACTCGACTGTGTTGTACCCTTGCAACCCCTGACCCGGCAGAGATCCCACTGGGCTCCATGGTTTTCTGTGGAGCTCCAGGAGATGAAGCGTCGGAGACGGGGTCTAGAGAGCGGTTGGAGGTCCAGCCGATCCGAATCTGACCGATTGCAGCTAAGAACCTTTATAAGGTCTTATCTTGTGGCGATAATTACTTTGCTGCCCTCATCGCGTCCGCAGATAATTGCCCGGCCGCCCTGTTTAGGGTGACTCGCTCTCTCCTTAACCAGGAGGTGAGGGAGGATCTCTTGCAGGGACGGGCCGAGGAGTTTAGTCATCATCTGACGGACAAAATCGCTCAGATCTGGGCCAGCTTGGACTCTGACTGGGCGGAGTCTGACGTGGAGGAATCGGACGGTCTTGAGCATGTTATCTGGACTGAGTTCGATTTCCCCTGATGATGTGGACAGGATCATGGGGAGGCTGAGCTCCACCACCTGTTTGTTGGATCCGTGCCCCTCCTGGCTGGTTTATGCGGCCTGGGAAGAGACACGAGGCTGGTTCCAGGCAGTAATAACTGAAAGAGGGTGTCTTCCCCGCCACCTTGAAGGAGGCGGTGGTGAGACCCCTCCTCAAAAAGCCTGTCCTGGACCCAGCTGTTTTAAATAACTATCGTCCAGTCTCCAACCTTCACTTTTTGGTGAAGGTTGTTGAGAATGTGGTGGCGCATCAGCTTCCTCTGTTCCTGGAGGAAACTGATTATCTGGACCCGTACCAATTGGGTTTCAGGCCTGGACACAGCACGGAGACGGCATTGGTCGCGCTGGTGAATGATCTCTGCTGGGCTCTGCTGGGGTTGCTCCTCTGTCCTAGTCCTATTAGATCTCTCAGTGGATTTTGATACCATCGACCATGGTATCCTACTGGTGCTGGTGCTCATCTCCGTTTGAAAGCCGAAGAGCCAGCGCTTGTCTGAGGACGTCTCCGTTACGCTGTTACTTTCCCATCGTAGTGGTCCCTATTTTTCTACTTGCGTTTTTATGTGCTTTCGAACTGCTTGGTTGGCAGAAGCTGTGACGAGTAACAGGTGCTAACTCTGTTACGCGGCACTCAGGATTCGACCCGCCAAACTGCCAATCTTCTGATCGGCTATTCTGTACCAGCCTACTACCGGCCCTGCAGAAAAGACAGGGACAAAAAGGCAAGAGGCTGGAACTAAGCCTGCCAAATTTATTGACACAAAACAGAGCAAACAGAGCAAAACAAAAACACGAACCATGAAACAGGAGCTATTCAAACGGTTGCCTTCAGCAAACCAGCCCTCCCACACATTCCCCTTTTAAACAGTTCAAGGTGTGGCTTCTCTCTGCCTCCTTCCGAGGTGCCCCATTGCCTTCCTCTGTTTACTCCTGATTGACTGCCTCCTGCATCGGGCGTCCTTGAACAGGGCCAGCTGTGGGTCATCTTCATCCATGCTGTCAGGCTCACACAGCTGGGTCTGTGTCATAACCAGATGGGAGGGGTCTGGCTGAGGGCTCTGCGAAGCCTCAGGGCTGTCCTCTGCAGGCTCTCCAACACCCCCACCTCCTCTTCTGAATCGTCCGACCCAACTGCCGAACCCACAGGCTGACCCTGAATCACAACATCGACAAGCTCAGTGTCCTAACCCACTGAGCCACTGTGTCCCTATAAGGAGCTATAAATTTCAAAGACCACCTTTCTTATTCAAGTTGGAAAAGGAAAAATGTTAAAGTTTCACCCTGAGGAAATATAACCATCCAGTACAATGATATAAGAAAAGAATATAGGGAAATCTCTACTAAATTCCCAAGGACCTGACTTTTTTTTTTTTTTGTGGATCTTGCAAATGAAATAGGAGTATGGATTTCCCCAGCAGTGCTAAAGGGTGATGGAGGAAGTTATTTTCTTTTTCTCTTTATATTTATTCAGTAGGCTTTGGTCTTGGGGATGTGTGGGATGGGGATATTTAACTCTATTACTGTATACTGGATGGTAAGCTACTCAGAATCATCTGACTAGAACAGCAAAGGAATAGAACAGAACAGAGTAGAATAGAACGGAATAGCTCTTTCATATAATAGAAATTATTTCATTTGAATTTATTTCTTCATTTTTAACCTGCTTTTATTACTTTACAAATAAATCAAAACAGCGAACATACCTAATATTCCTTCTTCCTATTTTCCCCACAACAACCCTGTCAAGTGAGAGGTGAATTGGGCTGAGAGAGGGTGATCGGCCCAAAGTCACACAGCTAGTTTTCATGCCTAAAGCAAGATTAGCACTACACTCTCTAGGTTTCTACTGTATCTGGTGGCTTAACCACTAGACAAAACTGGGTAAGGCTTACCCAGTATGTCATAGTACTACAGTGTTTTTTAATAACTTTATTAAATAAAACTAATACAAAAATATGTGTTTATGTGTGTGTAATGCACAGGATGGAAGCAGTTCCTAGTAAGGCTGCCTTTTGCAATTGACTAATGGCGAATTTGTCAATGCTAATGGTGTTCAAGTGGTGCTCCAGTTGTTTTGGGAATGCACCCAAGGCTCCTATTGCTATTGGTACTACTGTTGCTTGCCTTTGCCACAGTCTTTCTATTTCTATTTGTAGGTCTTTCTATTTTGTTATCTTCTCCAGTTCTTTCTCATTTGTTGTTGTTGTTGTTGTTGTTGTTGTTGTTGTTGTTGTTGTTATTATTATTATTATTATTATTATTATTATTATTATTCTGCTGTCTCCAGGCACTGCACGTCCACTATCCAGACTTTTTTGTCTTTCTTATTGACAATTGTTAAGTCCGGGGTGTGATGTATCTTTTATTATTATTATTATTATTATTATTATTATTATTATTATTATTATT
>JAKJMR010000498.1:556124-585594 GCA_024449315.1 Daboia siamensis | reverse complement strand
TATCTTTACCTTATATCTAAAATTACTGTAAGTAGTAGCAATGAAAGATCATGGCCATAATTAAAATGAGAATATTTTTCTAGATATGGTCAGTGATTTTCTTTGCTGCTTGTAGCTGGCTGCTAGAGCAAACAACAATTAGGTGCATTTTTCTTTGGTTTGATGTTATATTGTATAGTTTATAGACTTTTTTCAAACTTTTGAAAGTTATGCATTAAATCTCTGAAGTAGATAATTTTCTTTTTTCATTCATCTTCCTTCAGATCAGTATTGTTAAGAAAGTAAGTATATGAACATTGGAGATTATTTGTTAAATACGAATAGTTACATTTTTAAAATAGTGTATTCTATTTGAACATTATTACGAACCTTTATTTTGTTGATTTTGTATAAAAATGAAACTAATGCTGATAATTAAGCAAAATTTTTGGTCTACATGTTTGTCATAATTTTTATTGAAACATCAGTATCTTAAAAATCATGCTGTTCACATAATTTTACAATGCTATACAGTTTGTATTAGACATGTATTTATTTTTACATCTTTCATTTCAATTTCTATCCCTTCTTTCATTTTACATTGGCAGTAGCTTTTGGGAAATCAGAATGTTGTCTACTTTCCAGAAAAGACATTTTGTATATTGGTATTTATACTATGTTATCTCAGATTTTGAAATATATTTTTATAAAGTAGCCCAATGCAAACCTGCTTGCCACTAATTTTACTTCTTTACGTTTTTGTAGCCAGATTTGTTTATGTGTTTGCAAGATCACTGATCATAAAAGATTTGACTGAATAAGTGTTTTTGTCTATTTTTCAAAAAGATAAATTTTAAATAAACATAGATCCCATAAATGTTTGATAAATGAGCTCGTAATAAAAGAGATTGTAAAAGAATATATAAGGAATCATTTGAATAAGCAGCTAATAGAGAAACATACTGTTGACAAAATAAAGAAAATGTAGCATCGAGTGTTAATGATTTTTTATGTTTAAAAAGTCTTATTGTTTAATATCCAAGAACAAAAGTGAGAAAACAAAAATATGAGTATTCCCCCTCCTCCACACTGTTTATGAAACTATGTTTCATTTAGGAGAACTGAATTGTTTCTCATAATTTAAACAAGATGAAAGGGTTGAATTAATGTAGGAATACGAGAAAGTATTGTAAATATCCTGGATACAGTTGTGTGCCATATTAAATAAGGGAACTTCTGGTTTGTGTAGCACTTACTGTAGTTTAATTCTGGTCTTTAGAAAACAAAATATTTTTCCAATTTTTTTGAGAACATTCAGGCTGTTAAAGGTCCTATTGAGGAAAATGAATGAAGATTGTTCAATTATCAGTTTTTGATATAACAGCAAAATCTCTTCCCTTCCTCTGTAACCTATAGCAACTCTGTAGCATATTAAAACAAGTCACAGACTCGGTTTTAGAATGCATTACTGTTTGTGTTTATTTTCTTAATATAATTTTAATCTTTTCTATATTAAACATTGCTTTAAAGTTTAAGCATTGTTTTAAAATATGCTGAAGCAAGGTAACATTATTTTGTTACTAATGGAATTGGCTTTTATGACTTTAAACTAATGGGAGTAAATACGTTGTCATCAATATTAAATTCAGCTGCTCAGGCTCTAATGTTTTCCTCACCTGCATCTTATCATTAATTAGTAAAAGTAAAGGTAAAGTTTCCCCCGCACATGCGTGCTAGTCATTTCCAACTCTAGGGGCTGGTGCTCATCTCCATTTCCTCTGCACTGAGAGCTTGTAGAGGCTTCCAAAAAGTTTAATAGAGCATAGTGTTAATTATCAAGTAGTTCATTCATACGGATGGAATTTCTTTCTTTCATATTCCATGGAGAGTGGTGGTGCTAATTTTTATGCATGAATTAATATTACCAGAATTTACTAATGTCCATGGTGAAATATTCCAGTTAAAAAGCAAAGAAAAAAACTTAAAAGTTAACAAAAGCAACAAGTTCCCCAAAGCAACAAGTAATATGCTGATTATGTATAAATCTTTCAATAATACTAATGAGCATGCCCTTTATGTGATATTTCAGTTCACTTATAACTTTATAAATATTTCAACTTTAGATTATTGAGTAAATTGATCTTGATAAATTAGCTATGCAATCAGGGGGTGTTGTTTAAGAAAAGGTACAGCATATAGAAGTCAAATTATAATAACCATTACAGTATGATACATATTTCATAAATGAGTCACTAACAAATATAGTAGAGGAGAAAGAGAATAACTGAACTTTTTGAATAAAATTCACAGTGCTTACTCTAATAAGCTATTAATTATATAGCTGTGTGTGTGTGTGTGTGTGTGTGTGTGTGTGTACACACACAAAAGAGCAGACAACCATGGTGGCTCAATGGTTAGAATGCAGTATTGTAGGTTAATTCTACCGATTGCCAGCAGTCAAAGTTTCACCAGCTCAAGATTGACTGAACCTTCCATTCTTCCAAGGTCAAATGAGGACCCAAATTGTTGGGAACAATATGCTGGCTCTGTAGAATGCTTAGAAAGGGCTGTAAAGCACTGTGAAGTGGTATATAAGTCTAAGTGCTTTTGCTATAGCAAAGGTTAGAAAAATAATTATATTTGTTGCATATTTTTTCATGTTGCACCAAAATGGATCCAAATTGTAAACACTTATCAAAATAGTCTTCTGTATTACAGGTTGATATTAGTCTATAAGGTAACAACTGTCTTAATATTTGAAAAAAATATACCCTCAAATCAGGTTTCAATATTTTTGTTTGTTCTACTAATATTTTAGTGCTTATTCTTTTTCCCATTGAAGGAAGTTGTGGCAAGAAATAAGCAGTCCAAATCATTAGCTTCTGTAATAGTTGTAATGACTGTAATAATGTAATTAGTCAAGGAGATATTACATATTCTCTGAACATACAAGTACTATGGCCATCTAAAAGGTAATACAATAGATTATGATACTATCTACTGCATGTTTCACTAATCCAAACCACTTTGCTTTCTTAGCAGGTTTTAGGGTCATCCCTATTATCTTGGAATGGGTATACGATGCTTTGATTCAATTTAAATAAAAAATAGCAAAAAAGTATTGTCGTTTGCATTCTTATATATTAAAGATTGTTCAACAATATTAATTTGAATACCATATATATATGGGAACCTTTACCTTTACCTTTACCTTTACATATACACACACATATACTGCTCAAAAAAATAAAGGGAACACTTAAACAACACAATGTACCGTATTTAATAGTAGGATGTCTTATTTTCTGTTCCCTTTATTTTTTTGAGCAATACACACACACACACACACACACAGAGAAAGAGAGAGAGTGTTATACGCAAGCCACTTTGTCACCCTAACCCCTCAATTACATCTGTTTGAGGCTAATACTGAGTTACTGTTTAACAAGATTGTAAGTGAGATATTTTACATGTGATTTTTCTACATGTGTCATGTATCCTGTTTTCCATACTCCAGAAGAACCCATTTTCAAACCTGTGGAGCCATCGTGACCGATGTTAAAACATATTCCCAGAGGGAAGAAAAAACACTGAGATAATAAGCTAGACTTTAAAATGAAATGTATGGTTGCTTTAAAAAAAAATATCAGGAATCAGCAGACCAGTCAAACAGAACTCATTATTTGATTTTAGATAGATAGATAGATAGATAGATAGATAGATAGATAGATAGATAGATAGATAGATAGATAGACAGACAGATAAACACAGACAAACAGACACATATACACACTGCTTAAAAAAAAATAAAGGGAACAGAAAATAAGACATCCTATTAAAGACAAACAGACACACATACACACTGCTCAAAAAAAATAAAGGGAACAGAAAATAAGACATCCTATTAAATACAGTACATTGTGTTGTTTAAATGTTCCCTTTATTTTTTTGAGCAGTATATGTGTGTGTGTGTGTGTGTGTGTGTGTATACACACACATACATATATATGTGTGTGTGTACACACACGAATCTCGAGTGCGGTGTAGCAGAGTGAGTGCCTGTTACTCGTCCCAGCTTCTGCCAACCTAGCAGTTCGAAAGCACGTAAAAATGCAAGTAGAAAAATAGGAACCACTACGGTGGGAAGGTAACAGCGTTCTGTGTGCCTTTGGTGTCTAGTCATGCCGGCCACATGACCACGGAGACGTCCTCGGACAAGCACTGGCTCTTCAGCTTTGAAACGGAGATAAGCACCGGCCCCTAGAGTTGGAAATGACTAGCATGCATGTGCGGGGGAACCTTTACCTATACATACATACATACATCATACATACATACATACATACATATATACATATTTAAAAATACAGGGAATAGAAAGATTATGCAGGTTATATAAGAGAGAAGTCAGGAAGACATACATATTGCCTAATTGGGGTCATACAGCATTTTTTAATTTTGGCAATTTTCAGATGTGTGGACTTCAGCTCCCAGAATTTTCAGCATAGCCAAGAATTACAATTTGTCTTTAGATAGCAGCACAGTTACCTGGCTAATGAGGTGATTTATCTGTACTACAATGTGATAGGATTAAAGCCTGTTCTTATCACATTTAAATAACATCTGAGTTAATAGTGTCTGTAAACCTCTGGGATTTACCAAGTTAATTAGCTGCTAAATAAGTAAACAAATAAATAAATGGTTAATTCCAGCTAGTTCAAAAATATTTGGTGAAGTGCAATTTGCATTACATTTTTTATGATAAGGATTAATATTTTTTTCTATTACAGTGCAAACTAGAGTATCAAGCCTGTGCCTCAGGAAAACATATCTCAGCTAAGTGTGAAGGACGTTGTCCTTGCCTTTCAGAAAAATCCACAAGTGCAGGCAGAAATGATAAGAGAGGTAAGTTTTGATGTTCATGTTAGATCTCTCAGTTAGTTCAGCAAATGGTATGTCTTTTTTAAAAAAGAAAAGTAATTAATGACCAGCTAAATGACTCTTCACTTTAAAGCCTAGCTTATAAAGATAAATAGAATTGCTTATTTGAAACTCTACTTGTTCTAAGTGTTTAGAGAACACCAAGAGATTGTAGGACTGTAGGCTACACTGGGTAGTTAAAAAGGATCTCTGAAGAAGGCAGCATAGCCTTCTGTATTTCTGAGAAAAAAATAAAAATACCATGAGATTTGCCATATTTAACAGACTTGGAAGTAAATCCTAGATCTCTAGACTTAGCATAAAATTTCCATACGCTATTAGCTAATTTAAAGTCTTTATTGCAAAAAAGCCTTAACAAGTAATTGGATTACTCGCTGCTGAACATTTGTCTTCCAGCATATAAAATTTTGGCTTCTTCTTTCTGCCTTTCTAATTGATGGATACTTGGCCAGTTTGCCTGGTACCATTGGATGACTGAGCTATCCAGATAACAGTTGTCTCTTAGCCTAGTTTGTTCATGCTAGTTTAAATCACTACTGATATTTCCATGAAGACACCATAAACCACATTAGATGTAAAATAGTCTTTACTTATATCTTTATCTGAAAGCAATATAGAATAAATGGTTTGTTGGCATATTTTTAATAATTATATACCATTTTGCTAACTGTTTTGGGGGGGAAACTGTTATCAATAAATATATTAATATCCATATATTAACATTTAACATTCCTTTTTTAATAATAATTTTATTAAAGTTTACAAATACAAATAAAAATGAATACTGACTAACAAAAATATTAAAAAGTAAAGAAACACAAAAGTGCAAAGACTGTGAAAAAAGAAAAAATATATAAAAAATATACATAAAAATGACATTCTGCTCCTTCCAGCTTTAGTATTTTAATAATACTCCTCAGGTATTTTAATAATAATAATAATAAACTGGTTCCTCTGATATGTTATGGCTTTTCTGTTGCTTTTTGGCAAAAGAATATGTGAAATTGCAAATTCATTTTCATATGGAGAAAGCTTGGAGGCTGCATGATTTTGATATAGGCTCACTGACATTAGCATGAATAACTGGTTGAATAATAATAATAATAATAATAATAATAATACCACCACCCAGGGTAAAGAAATCAAGTACCCAGGGTAAAGAAATCAAAGCCTTGCCAGAAGTAATTCAGAATGTAGAGGCAAGCCAGGGGGAATTGGCAGTGAAGGAATCCAGCAGTTATATGCAACTGTTCTCATTTGGAACCTCTTCCTCAGGAAGAACAAAGCCCTCCAACTAAAGAAATACGTGGCAGTGCCTGGAGACAGCAGAACAGATGAGAAAGAACTGGAGAAGATAACAAAATACAAAAACCTACAAATAGAAATAGAAAGACTGTGGCAAAGGCAAGCAAGGGTAGTACCAGTAGTAATAGGTGCTTTGGGTGCAATCCCAAAACAACTGGAGCACCATTTGAACACCATTAGCATTGACAAATTCGCCATTAGTCAATTGCAAAAGGCAGCCTTACTAGGAACTGCTCCCATCCTGCGATGATATCTATAATACCATCGAACATCCACATCTGCCTATCCCAGGTCCTTGGTAAGGACTTGATAGGTAGACAAAAATGCCAAATCCAGTCTGAACATCTGGCTGACTGTGCTTCTGGAGGCAGGTTGTTCCACAGTTAATTGTTCTGTCAGGAAGCTTCTCCTTAGTTCTAGGTTGTTTCCATCCATTGCTTCTTGTCCTGCCTTCGGGTGCTTTGAAGAATAGCTTGACTCCCTCTTCCTTGTGGCAGCCCCTGAGATATCGGAACACTGCTATCATGCGCTCCCACATCCTTCTCTTCATTAAACTAGACATACCCGATACCAGCAGCCATTCCTTATATGTTTTAGCCTCCAGTCCCCTAATGATCTTTGTTGCTCTTCTCTGTACTCTTTCTAGTGTCTCAACATCTTTTTTACATCGTGGTGACCAAAACTGGATGCAATATTCAAGTGTGGCCTTACCAAGGCATTGTAAAGTGGTATTAATACTTCATGTGATCTTGATTCTATCCCTCTGTTAATGCAGCCTAGCACTGTGTTGGCTTTTTTGGCAGCTGCAGCACACTGCTGAATGAATGAATGAACCTTTATTATTAAAGAACAACATGTATACATTGAGATTGGCTGAGCCTCCCTTCGCGCCCCCCCAACTCACAGTGACAACAAACCCACTATCTTGTTACATCATGTGAGCTAATTGCACGACACACCGGCCTTGCAAGTCAATCATACATAAAGTTATTTCCCGTTCAGGAATCTGACAGCCCATGGATAGAAGCTGTTCTTCAGTCTTTTGGTACAGCTGGCTATATTTCTATATCTCCTACCCAAAGGTAGGAGAATAAAAAGATACTGACCAGGGTGTGAGTTGTCCCTGAGAATTTTTCTCACTCTTCCAAGGCAACGAGCCCTGGCGATGTCATCCAGTAGTGTCAGGGGACAGCCCACGATGTTTTGTGCTGTGCTCACCACCTTCTCTAGTATCTTCCTATCCACGGCTGTCAGGGCAGCATACCAAACCACAATACAGTGCGAGAGGACGCTGTCTATAGTAGACCGGTAAAAGAAGGTCCTTAGCCGTTGTTCTACCCTGTTCTTCCTCAAGAACCTGAGGAAGTGGTCTCTGTTGGGTCTTTCTGGCCACCTGGGTTGTATTGACTTTCCAGGTAAGATCTTCACAGAGGTAGACTCCCAGGATTTAAAGAAGGAAACTGTCTCCACACAGCCCCCCTCCCCCCCAATATAAAGTGGGGCAGGTTCCTCTCTTTTACTCTGGAAGTCTAGCACCATCTCCTTTGTCTTGCCAATGTTCAGGTGCAAGTTGCTGGCTCATACTTAAATGATTGTCCACTAGGACTCCGAGATCTCCCTCACAGTTACTACTACTATTGAGCAAGCTGCAATGCTATGTAAGGCTAAGTCAGTGTTAATTCTCCTGAATTCTGCACATAATAACTCAAACTTTGCCAGTGTATTCTACTTAATGTGCCACCTTATCAAAGCTAGTGGTGATAATGATAATGATAACTTTTTGTCACTTTGAATGTACACCAATCGGCATACATCAAAATGAAATTTCGTTGCATACAGCTCTCAAAGGGTCACCACCTCTGATATATACTCTTTGTTCGGGGCCCACTCAAATTTCACATTGTCCATTTTAGTCTCTAGGGAGTGAACGATGGCAAACAGGACAGATGGAAATGGGGCTCCATGTGGATTAGCCCTCAAATTCGCTTGTATTCTGACAACCTCGCCTTCTTTCCTTTTTATTTATTTATTTATTTATTTATTTATTTAGATTTATATACCGCCCTTTCCCAAAGGACTCAGGACGGTTTACAGGATATTTAAAAGAAAATAAATACAAAAGTTAAAACAAATTAAAAAAGATTAAATGAAACTCTGAGACAAAATAAAAACCCAGTTAAAATTAAAAATTAAAAATTCTCAGCCTGGGCCAGAGAGCTCGAAGAGCCAGGTCTTCAGGTCCCGGCGGAATGAACGGAGGTTGGGGGCAGTCCTAAGCTCCGTGGGCAGCTGGTTCCAAAGGGCAGATGCGCCCACTGAGAAGGCTCTACCCCTGGGTGTTACCTGCCGGCAATCTTTAACCGGCGGCACCCTGAGAAGACCCTCCCTGTGGGAGCGCACAGGACGAAGGGAGCTTGATACTGGCAGCAGGTGTTCCCTCAAATATCCCGGACCCTCGCCATTTAAGGCTTTATAGGTCATCACCAGCACCTTGAATCTCACCCAAAGGGCAACCAGAAGCCAATGCAGCTCGCGGGTAGAGGTGTTACATGGGAGTATCAGGAGACCCCCATCACGACTTGCGCGGCCGCATTCTGCACCAGTTGAAGCCTCCGGGTGGTCCTCAAGGGCAGCCCCATGTAGAGAGCGTTGCAGTAGTCTAAACGGGAGGTCACGAGCTCATGAGTGACTGTGCGTAGGGCATCTCGGTCCAGGTAGGGTCGCAACTGGCACACCAGGCGAACCTGGGCAAAAGCTCCCCTTGTCAGGGCTCCTATATGATCTTCAAATTTGAGCCGTGAATCCAGGAGGACACCCAAGTTGCGAGCCCTATCAATGGGGGATGGGTGGGTGGGTAACACCTCACCCCCCATTGTTAGAGATAGAATAGTCTGGTTGACCTGAGATGCCGGTATGCACAGCCACTCAGTCTTGGCAGGATTGAGACGAAGTCTGTTTCTCCCCATCCAGACCCAGACTGCTTCCAGGCAACGGGACATTACGGCAAGGGCATCGCTGGGTTGCTTCGGGGTGGAGAAAAAAAGTTGGGTATCATTTTCTGATCTTGACTCTTCCACCTTTTCCTTAAAGGGGCCTTGCTTCTTTTCGCCCCTGGAGCACGCTGCCGCTGCCACCAACTCCTCCAAAAGCCTCTCTCTCTTCCTCTGGGCCTGCCGACAGCCTCATCCAGTTCTTTCGCTCCATAAGCTCCAGGTCTTCTCCTCCTCTGCCTCCTCTGGAAACAGCCCTGATTTGCAATACAATCCATCACTATAAGGGGAGATACTTATAAACAGAGCAAGCACACTAGTTATTTATGCCAAAACTCCTGGCACCAAGGAATCAGAGGAAACTCTTCCCCAGCAAGTCAGTAGATACTTTTCAACATCATATCAAAACTAATTATTCACCCCAGCAAATTAGTAGATACTTTTTGGCATCATGCCAAGAGTGATCGTGTAGGAGACCATATGGAAAAATAAGAGCTTACTTTGATAGCTCTTTGGAAATGTTATTCAAAGGGTGGAATAGGTTGCTTCCTCAACTGGTTTAATACAACTAAGGTTCTTTGCTGTACAATTTAGAGTTTCTGTACTGTTCTTTGTCCTTGCTATCTTTAAAAATACACATTTCAAGAACTGATTGTTGTGAAAAGTGTACCATGATATCAGAGAATCTATTTCCTCTTCTAGTTTCATCCAACCCTGCGATCAAAAACAAATAGAAAAGTTGCAGATGTATTTTGTGTTTCCCATCTATCTTACAGCAGAATTCTTCAAATTTTCTGCTTTTTCACCTTGCAAAATGATAACTGAATTTGTACAATCCCCACATCAATAAAATAAAACAATAACTAAATAAATGTGTGTTTCCCCGAAAGGAAGACCTACCCCGAAAATAAGCCCTAGCTTTATTTTTGGGGGAGAGCCTAATATAAGCCCTAGCCCCAAAACACGCCCTAGTTTTAGGGCAAAGTACACACCTAAAATCAAGCTAGGGTGGGGGTGGAGCTGCCCCACATGCCTGCACCCGCTTACCGTTGCAGCCAGGCCTTCCATGAAGTGACACCGGCCCACTTCTCGCCGGCCCACTTCTGCAGTGCCCCCCAGCCTGCATTTTGCCATCAGGGGTCTTCTGGAAGGCCTATGTAGCTGAGAACCAAGCTACCGATTCAATCTTACTAAATAACTAATGGAGGAAAGGGTAGCCAAGGCAAAATGACTACAAGGTTTAACACTGTTTCTGTTTTATCTGGACAAGTGAGTGAGTGTGTGTGTGTGTTTGTGTGTGTGTGTGTGTGTGTGTGAAAGAGAGAGAGAGAGAGATCTAAGTTGCAAGTTTTTTTTTTTTAATAATAAATCTCAGAGTGGTTTTAATCAAATTGATTTCCTCAAAGCTAAGTCTGTCAACTCAGATTGAACCGTGTACTCTCTACAATATATTTCTAATTTCCAGCTCAAATTGAATAAGAACTGATTCTTACAGGGATAGCCATGATTATTAAAGATCCACTTAGCAATGCCTTTCTTTTTATGAATGTTTAAGATTTTTTCTTGTTTTTTTTTCTTTTAATTTTCAGAGAGAGAACACATTTATTTTTATTTATTTTATTTATTTTATTTTAATTCCATTTATATCCCGCCCTTCTCCGAAGACTCAGGGCGGCTTACAAGCTTAGCAGTAGCCTTCATTCTATGTATATGCCTGCTTGTTAGGGCTTTCACACACACCCCAAGCAGCATTATTACAAAGTCAACTTATTGCCCCCAACAATCTGGGTCATCCCTTGCCTTTGTAATTCTGTTGATTGTTTAATAAATCTAACAGCCCTAATTATGGTAAGATGACATATTCTACAACCTAATGTTGTATTAATCTTTGCAATTAACTGCACTATGCTTGTCATTTTTTTAAAAAAAAGAAATAGTTACAGTTGAATAGCTAATAATTTGCTGAATATAATGAAGATAAAAGTTTAACCTTAAAATTAGATACATTTTGTCCCCTTTATTTTCTGAAATAAGCTGAGTGGCCACAAAATACATGGATTGCTTGGATTCAATTTATTTTTGACACTTAGAAATTTTAAATATTCATAGTATCCTTTGGTTTTGTACAAATGTATAGTTACACATATAGGGAAATCCTATTATGTCATATTTCTAAATTTGTCAGGGAATAATATTTTCACATTGAAATCTATTCTAATCTATTTGTCCTGACCAGAGAACCCTGTGGCATATTTGAGTTCAACTCTTGCTAGTTTGATATGGTGGATGCTGCATTTATTTATGTTTATACTGGAAAAGTCCATACAGCACATTTTAACAAGACAAATCTGAATCTAGCCATAATAACTTAGACAAAAATCTGTTTTTTAATGGCAGAACTATTTTTTTTCTAAGAATCTAAAGTAGCAACAGAACTTTTGAACTGTTCTCAGGAAAAGCTAAATCACCACTCCCCAATTTTGTCATAAACAAATTTGCAAATGTGATTTTAAAAAATAAGCCATTAGAATAATAATGTATGTGTTTTAATGCTGGTTTTTCAGATGATAATTTCTAAAACCCAGAATTTAGGCTCTAAAGCAAAAGAGAGAGTGAGAAAGTATCTATCTATACTAATTTTGTGTGTATGAATTACGAGACGCACTCTAACGAAGGCTAGTTGAGTAAGCTTGTGCCAGGGACTTTTTCTCAGCTCTAGGAATCAGGTAATAGCAAATCACTTCTGAAGAATCGTGTCATAAAACTTCAGATACTAGTCCAAGGAGTCCAACACATTGACTGGTAATAAAAATCTAAAATCTAAGTGCATTTTATTGGATGTCCTTATTAAGTTGTTCATAATTGGGAATTCTGTCATTAATCTGATGTTCTTAACTAGTTTTTCTTGTGCTAAATTCATGAAGGTCTTTGTTAGAGAATGTTAGAGAAGCAGTTTTTACTCAGGTTTCAATCTCAAATACAAGCATGCACATACACACACAGAAGAACACAGGCACACACAGAGAACTCCATAGAAAAATATTCACTCCTCAAATTTTCTTGCATATTTTTGGAAATGAATATTAGCAGAGCTTCATGTGGATCCATCTAACGTATAAAGGGAATGAGAGTGATAGATATCTGCAGGAGATTAAACAAGAAGGCAATGTGGGCTGGGAATATGTGCTTTGATATTCAGTGCAAACTCCTCTGTTATTTCTTACAATGTCACACACAAGACATCTTGATTTCACAGTGTACATTTATCGATTGGCAAAATCCCAGCTTGCTGCACGTACTCTGGTCTGAATGAAGATGTAGAAGCAAAGTTTAATGTTTGATTCATTTATTCCATAAACAAAGTCATCCAATTTGTGATTTGCCACTAGGAAAAATAATAATCTTAATCCTCTTCACTCACTCCCAGTCAATCACTCTATTAAAGGAAGAATGACTGACACTTATATTAGCACTTCATTAAACTAACAGAGTAACTAAAATGTCCTACGCAAATCTCACAAGTTTTATCCAGAGAAAAACTCACCGCACTAATTCACCATGGGAAAAAATTTCTGAAGAACTTCAGAACTTCTGAAGTCATATGTAGCAAAAATTACAAAATGATTTCAAAGTTCACTTGTTTTTCCATGTTGTTGTTAGTTGTGAAGTCATGTCTGACCCATTGCGACCCTATGGACAACGTTCCTCCAGGCCTTCCCGTCCTCTACCATCTTCTGGAGTACATTTAGGCTCACGCCTACTGCTTCAGTGACTCCATCCAGCCACCTCATTCTCTGTCGTCTCCTTTTTCTCTTGCCCTCAACCTTTCCCAGCATTAGGCTCTTCTCCAGTGAGTTCTTCCTTCTCATTAGATGGCCAAAGTTTTTCCATATTATACCTTTTTAATGCGATTACGTTTGCATCAGTTGTATGTATATTATTATGTAGGTCAGAGGTCCCCAACTTTTTGGGCACTAGGGACTGGTTAAGTGGAGAGAGGTTTTTCCATGGACGGAGGGTGCATGGTTTTATGTGCTGCCTGCATCTCATTGGTGGGGCTTTGCTTGTTGTGCGGACCTGTTGCTTGCATGTCACGGCCCAGTACTGGTCCATGGACTGGGGGTTGGGGACCCCCGATGTAGGTTTTCTGTAGTGAAAACTATAATTTATTTTTTTGTTTTCTAATAGTTTGTGAAATATTGTATTTAATATTCATATTTAAAGTAAGATAATAAAATTTTTCTTGAGATTGTGATGCAGAAATAAAGAACAGTTATTTTTATGCATACTGCTTTTAAATTACAATTTCAACATTTCATATCCATCTTTTATGATATTACGATCACATCCTTGGCCACAGTACCTGTTAACAATTTCTTATTAATAGTAACTGCCTTGTACTTCACTTTCAGCATTTCATATCCATTTTTATTATATTAATGATCACATCTTTGGCAATAGTAGATGTTAAAAAAATACTTATTTCTGTTAACATCTAATGACTGCCTTGTTCTTCACTTGTTTTATTATTTTAATTAGCACTTTTATTGCCTTTTTTATTCTTATCTTAAAGTACTTTTATTAATGGACATTACTCTATTTGTAATTTTAAATACTATCTCCGAAAAGTGATGTTAACAGAAAATTAAATTACTTATGCAATAATATTTTTATGTTAATTTTTCATTTGTAAATAATAATATGTTATTTCCTTGACGTTTGATGTTATTTAATTTGCTAAAACAAAAAGTAATAAATTTTCCTTCTCAAATCAAGTTAAAAATCATATGACAGAAATACTATCAGGTTCAAATAACATACAAATATAGATTTGGCTTATTAAATGATTTGCATGTATGAATATATAATTAAACTAAATGAATGTATAAACTAAATTAGAAAATACAGTTGGGATTGCATTATGTCCACTCCCTTCCTCAGACTGTATTATTCAGAATGCAAATAAAGTAGAATCATGATTCATGCTGACAGTTACGCTTAAACATGAAAGATCACTATTGGTCATAAAACCTGGAACTGATGCTGAAGTTCAGCAACATCTGGAGAACTAAGGATAACAATCCATGATTTATTCTTCCCGATTGTTTCAACTAATTAGGAGCTATGTAAATACTATTATGTTAATGTGATAAGTAGCCAGGTTAAGCAGGCAAACCAAGCTTTATGTACTGTTCACTTTAATGACTTTTTAAGTACCTAAAAGAGTTTGGTATCAGGTTTAGCATGAAATATGTCAGCAGGATTGAAGAGGGGACAAACTATGAGTTGCCTTTGCAACTCTGGCTTATATATCCCAGAATCCTATAAAACTCCTAATAGGTGATAATATTATACACATGTATAATGTCTGTGATAAATTAATAAAATACTACATTTTTCATTTATCTGAATCCAATGCATCGTATAGGAAGGTTAACAAATCCAAAGAGCATTTTAAAAAAGAATCTAATGAATTTGTTGCTTGGGTTTCACCTTACTCATCAAAACTAACCAATTGCTTTTCTGTTTCAGTTTAGCATGGGTTCTGTCCCTGTTTGTTGTTAGTTGTGAAGTCGTGTCCGACCCATCGCAACCCTATGGACAATGTTCCTCCAGGCCTTCCTGTCCTCTACCATCTTCTGGAGACCATTTAAGCTCACGCCTACTGCTTCAGTGACTCCATCCAGCCACCTCATTCTCTGTCATCCCCTTCTTCTATTGCCCTCAATCTTTCCCAGCATTAGGCTCTTCTCCAGTGAGTCCTTCCTTCTCATTAGGTGGCCAAAGTATTTGAGTTTTAGCTTCAGGATCTGGCCTTCTAAAGAGCAGTCAGGGTTGATCTCCTCTAGGACTGATCGGTTTGATCGCCTTGCAGTCCAAGGGACTCGCAGGAGTCTTCTCCAGCACCATAGTTCAAACGCTTCAATGTCCCTGTTACCTACTAATTACAAAATTCAGTATAAAATTATTAAAATTATTTTGGTTTAATTACAATTAGTACTTTTGATTTAATTCTACATATTTGTAACTTTTATTATATTTTGAACAAGTTGTAATGTTCAAAAGTATTAGATATGAAATTAGAACATTAAACAAATACTGGCTCCGTACTTATGGGTTTCTAAAAAAGCACTTATTTTAAAGGAGCAAACCAGTGATAACTTTTTTTTGTCTGTTCCTAAAATTTTAATCTTACCCCTAGTGTGATTCCTTATGGCAACATCAGTCTAAAAAAAAACTTTCAGCTTAGTTACTACAAAATGGTAAGCCTAGATGGTTCAAAATTAATATAATATGTGACAAACTAAGTCAACATTCTCTGCAATTTTACTGGGCGTGAACAGAACCTGTGTTTGCGATATTTAAAATACAATTTAGTAGAACAGATTTGGTTGTTTAAGAATCAGAATGAAGCAAAAAAGAATGGGTCCCTAGCACTTTGAGCACTCATTTTCAAAATAAAATCCAAACTAAACTTGCAATAGTTTTCCATCTGGGAGCAATCATTGTTACCCACATTCTTTCTTAATTTCAGCAGCCTAAATGGAAAGAATATAATAGTAGTGTTGGTATAACTAAATAATACAAACAATTTACTGAGAATCACCAAAATATCAGCTCAGAAACCTCAGTCTCCATATTGATAAAGGCCATGTTATTGCCTTAAAGTAGTCCAGTAGTCCATATGTAACTTGAGAGTGTGTTAAACAACAGGGCTTATTATATCCAAGTGTGAGATGAAATACAACTTGTAGAAGTAGATACCCTTTATTTATTTTACAGTTTATTGAGCTTTCCCCCACTAGAAGAAGGAGGAAGGGGAGAAATAAGACAAAAATGATTCTTTAAAAAAAGCATATCAAATGCAAAGTCCTAGCTTTGTGCCTTATTAAAATTATTTTTGGAAAACAATACTTTCCTATATATATGAAAGTTAGAATTGAACCATCCAATGTAAACACGTTAAAAAGTTGCCTGTTATTTCTCCCTTTTGTAAGATCCTGGTGATAAGAATGAGATTGAGTAAATAAGTTTCTTCTTCATGGACCTGTTGTTATGTAACAGAGGTCCCACTAAAATTAGATTAGTTGTTGAACCTCCAGAAACATTATGATGGAAGTTTATTCAATTGCATTTTTATTTAAATTAGAATTCTTTATTGGCCAAGTATGATTGGACACACACAAGTAATTTGTCTCCAGTGCATAAGGACTGTCAGGACCCACCTCAATCCATATCTTAGGAAATAAGAACTCTTGGATGCAAGTTTAGTCCAAAAGGAAAATGTTTACTAGGATGGAATCGATTGTGGCAATACAAGACGGAATCTAACAAAGTTACATTTCAATCCTATATAAAGCGTTCCCATTTCAACCCCCTCCCCTCATCCATTTGGTCAGGCTCCCATCATTTACTTAGGTGTCAGGCCCTTCCGTGGGAAAGGGAACTCTCCTTGTTTTTATTTTGATTACTTCTTCCTTTTCAGTTGTAAATGAAGATGCGATCCAGATCTCCCTCTCCCCCTCCTTCCCCCACGTCAACTGTTTCCCTGGTGTTTGAAGATGGCCTATTTCAAACTAAGTAACTATCCTCTCCCCCCCTTTCGAAGAGATGGCAGAATCCCCAGAATAAGCACAATGTTCTACCTATACATTTATGAAATGTGATATAAATGGATTCTGACACTCTCAGTGTACTAAAACAACTAGTGATAAATCATGATCATATTCATAATACAGTCATCATAAATCATAAGATACAACACTCAGCGATAGTCATATGCTAAAGGAATAGGTAGTAGGAAAGATGGTGATGATGATGATGATAACAACAACAACACAGCTCTACTACATGGTTTGATATCTTAGGACATACTGTAAAACAATATTTTGGGAATTAGTTGTTTAGCAGAGTGATGACATGAGGAGAAATGCTGTCTGTGTCTAGTTGTTTTGGCATGCAATGCTCTGTAGCAGACATGTCAAACTCGACATATTGGAACTTTTTCCCCATTGCCGGCAATGGGGTGGGTGTTGTTTCCTCATGACATGTCCGGCCTGTAGGCTTGCAATTTGTCACCCCTGCTCTATAGCATCATCTTGAGGGAAGAAGCTGAAACAGAACAGAATAGAACAGAACAGAACCTTGGAGGTCTTCTAGTCCAGCCCCCTGCTCAAGTGGTTTATGTCCAAGTTGTGAGGTATTTAGATATTTTCACAGCCCTCTTTCTGGCTTGTGCAGTATACAGATCCTCAATGAATCGTAATATTTTTTTTTCTGTAGTCCTAACTAACTGTGCCAAACGAGACAGTTATAGAGGTACAAATGACAGATTCGATAATTGCCACTAAAATTACATTAGCTTGTTGAACTTCCAGAAGCATTATGATGAAAGTTGATATATAAATGATATATCTTTATTTCAGTTCAGATTAATTTATTTTGTACATTACTCTGGTTTTATCTGTCTTTATTAAACTGTGCCTTGCCAAGCATGAGAGTTTGTGTGTATGTATGAATGAAATATGGAAGAAATAGTTCAAGATGTTATAGGAATCCAGGGTTAGGAATACTGCTTTAGGGGCTATTGATACTTTTTGCCTGTCCACTAGGGTGTTGACCTATTTAATTTTAAAAGAAAATGGAAAAAAAATATTGGATTTATATATCTACTTTCTTTGCCAGGAAATAAAATAGTTACCTCCACACAAATTAAAAATGCTATCATTCCTAGTAAAATTTATCCTTACAGAATTTAGAAAGACATCTCCCATAACCCACAGTTCATTTTACCGTCTGCCACTCTGTCACTTTTGAAACACAGCTTGACAGCACCTTCAAAGGATTGATCTGAGAACATATTTTTCAATGTCATTTTTACTTTTCTTAAACGGAGAAACAGTTCTGTTTGAAAGAATTTATATGCTAATTTAACAAGGACACTGTTAACCCGCATTGCCATTTCTTTGAAAGAAAGGAGATAGAAAAAATGCTTTCATTTTAATTAAAAATTGTTATATTTATCAGAATTTATTGAATCCCAATATTATTCTTTTTTGCACTTTAAATCTTTTTAATTCCACTTGATGGATTTTTATTTTTTTTTTCCTTCCAACAGAGGCCCAATTCTGTATGTAGTGAAAACATGATGAGCAGGACTTCTGCACTTTTATTAACAGAAAGGTATCAGAGGTCTATGTGAGTGCTCTGTGTTTCATTGGTCTGTCATGCCCTGGATTTCTATATTTTGATCTAGTCAGGGAAAAGTATCATAACTATTTTCTTTTTCATGCCAGGCAGTTTGCAATCAGAGTAGTTACAGAGTAGGAAATACATATATCCCAAAACCTACAGTGGGCTCGTGGATTAGAAATACTCCTAGTAATTCATTAAATATCTAAAAAATTCTATATAATCACAATTCTAACCAGGACCGAAATAGCCTACAATTGCTATGATTTTTGCACGGTATCAAAGGCATGAAGTTTAATAAATCTGACAGCTTCCTTCTGGCCTCAAATCATACCCTTTAGATAATCTAGATCAGGGGTGTCAAACTCAATTTCATTGAGAGCCACATCAGCATTGTGGTTGCCCTCAGGGTGGTGGGGGGCGTGGCCAAGGTGAGTGTGGCCTACTGGGTGGGTGTGGCTGGAGTGTGTATGGCCTATTGGGTGGGCATGGCATCAAGGGTGCTTATGGGGTCCTGGGCAGGAGTGGGACACATCTGGGGGTCTCTGGCAGAAGGAGGATCTCTGGGCCAGGGCCAAGGCAGCGGGGGCCGTTCCCTCACTGTTTCCAGGATGGCTTCAGGGGCCACATGAAACCACTTTGCGTGCCAGATCCAGCCCCCGGGCCTTGTGTTTGACATGTCTGATCTAGATAATACAATCATTGATAGATTATATCTCCTGAATAAGCCACATTTTTCATTGTAGTCCCTCAATTTTTTTCTCGTTTGCACAGACATTTCTGGTACATGACAGAACTAAAGTCCTTTTGGTGGGCTCAAGAAGCCATCTCTTCACTATACATATTTGTCTATTATGACTTGCTGTTACTTACTTCAGTTCCTTTAAATATCATAGTATCGAATATCTTGGATGCTTTCACTGTCCCATCATTTATTTTTTTCTTTTAGTTATGTTTTTTTTCTTTTAATGACCCTACAATCCTTTGCCTCAGGATGGAGTCAGGATGATTGAATGGAGCTGAACGTTTACTGGCCGGATGCCCTTCCTGATGCCTATGCGGAGTTGACAGCAGACAATTACTGATTGTGCCCAAAGAGAGAAATATCTGCTGCTACCTAGGATTGAACTCATAGCCTCCTGAATGTGAGACAAGAGCTCCACCTCTAGGCCACCATGCCACTCTTTGTTTTAGCTATATTACCCATTTATCTTTATCTTTTAAAAAAGTATAATATATTGTTTGCCATTATTATTTGTTGTAATACTATCCATGACTTGGCATATCTTAGTGTCTTATTGTCCTGAAAAGCTTTTCCCATTAATATGTGAAATGTGGGAGGAAACTTTCTCAGATGGACATTCCTTGTACATCCTGCATTCTGCAAAATGGCTTTCAATGGATTATTTCCCATTGGCAGGAATTTGCAAAATTATCTGCCAAAGTCAGTAATCTAGTCTTAGACTCTTTTTATGGGATCAAGTTATCTAAGCATCAACTGTATCAACTAAGCAAACCTTTGGTTATCATCAGTCTAATTGGGCTTAGACAGTCTTGTTTTCAGCCCACCTATGTTGTTGTTGATGCTTTTGGTGCTGTTGGCAGCCACAATGCCATTTGCTATCCAGCATAACACTTCGGCTGCTGGTAAAAATTCAGTGAAGAAGTGTCACAGAGACATGGTACCGTCACTTTGAAATAAAAGGTCAAAACTTGACAATTGCAAGGTCTACAATTGACTGCTGCAATTATATTAAAATACTGGAGCTATCTGTTTTTTTATTCTGGAAGTTTTTAAAACTAAAAACAGTACTTATACCTGTGTTTCAATTTTTCCCTTTAGACAAGACCTGCCAATAAGTTTTGACTTAGGGAATTAGAGTTCTCCAGTTACTGAGCCTGTGCAGCATACAGATGTTTAAAAGGACACTCTCAATATCAAGTCCAGCTTCACTCAGCAGTCTCTTAAGCTTCTTTCTGTCTGTTACAGAAGCAGATTTTCCTCAATAGCAGCTGTACTTCCTGTTAATGATTAATCTCCCTCAGCATTATTAAAGCCTTGGCCTAATGATGGTAAATCAGACTTGATATTTACCACTTTGGTAGCATCTCTTTCCTCTTCTGACCAAGTTACAGCAAGATATTTTGGAGGTTATCCATCACGATAAAGAATAGCTTTTAGAAATCAGTGTTGTTTTGGGCAATATGGTTTATTCCAATAAGTGATGATTGCATATTTCATTTGGTGCAGTCAGCCACATATCATACTGTATTGTGATTTTACTATGACAACAGTCTCAGTCAATCACATATCCTAAATGTTTGTTCTAGTCCAGGGGTGTCCAACTGCTAGCTTGCGGGCCGAAAGCCACGCCCACTCCATTGTCGGCAATGGCAAAACTGTCCTGCGTGATGTCACGTGACATTGCGAGTTTGACATGTCTGTTCTAGTCTGTCCTGCTTTGAACTATGACACTAAAGAATCTTGCCAAATTCTGACATCAGTGTCTATTTTGTACATTCTGGATAACTTATTTATTTATTTATTTATTTATTTATATACCGCCCTATTCCCGAAGGATTCAGGGCGATTTACAGGGCAGCATAAAATACAATATAAAAGATAATATAAAATTAAAATAAATTAAATTAATTAAGCCCAACAATTAAAACAATATTTAAAAAGCTAAAACCCCTTCAGTCCAGGCCTGATAGATCGAAAAGCCAGGTTTTCAGGTCCCGGCAAAATGAACGCAGATCGGGGGCGGTCCGGAGTTCCACAGGTAAATCATTCTAAAGGGCAGGCACGCCCACAGAGAACGCTCTTCCCCTGGGAATAACCCGCCGGCATTCCTTAACTGGCGATATCCTGAGAAGGCCCTCCCTGTGGGAGCGCACAGGACAAAGGGAGCTTGATGACGGCAGCAGGTGTTCCCTCAGATAACCCGGACCCAAGCCATTAAGGTCTTTATAGGTCATCACCAGCACCTTGAATCTCACCTGAAGGGCAACCGGAAGCCAATGCAGCTCGCGGAGTAGAGGTGTTACATGGGAGTATCGGGAAGCCCCCATCACAACTCGCGCGGCCGCATTCTGCACCAGTTGAAGCCTCCGAATGGTCCTCAAGGGCAGCCCCATGTAGAGAGCGTTGCAGTAGTCTAAACGGGAGGTCACGAACTTAAAACTGTATTTATAGATACAACATTTTTTTCACATAATCTGCACGTCACTTTACTAATAGTTTGCAACACAGGCTGAGAAGAGTGTTCCGTACCAGTGAACCAGGAAGGCTGGAGGCTCAATAGTTTCAGAAGATTTTATTCCTTTTATTTCACATTGCAAATTATCATATTTGCATATCATCAGTGTTTTTCAAGGAGAAGATTGCTCCGGTCTTGTTTCATATGCTTAATGGTAGACATATGAAACAACTTTTTTTCAACATGCTCTCCAGCTTATGAAGCAGCAAATAAATAGGGTCTACTGCTTAGCATAATAAAGATATGTCATAAAGGATAATCTTTTCCAATAAATCATATTTATGCTGCTGTTTCTTTTGAAGTAATCCTATGTTGATCTTTGAATATAATGCAGGATTCAGTGACCTGTGTGATTATTAAAAAAAATATTCTATAAATAGTGACAGTATATTGCATAATGAAATTCATATATAAGATCAGTGCTAATACAGGGTATTTTTACTGTTTATTATTCAACCAATGCATACATGTATAACAAATTTGTGGCCCTTTATAGATTTGGGAAGTGATGTTGGGAGATGTAGTGTTTATTATAATTATATCATTATAATATCTATTATAATAAACTTCTGGAATTATTAAATTTCATGTGTCACATATTCCCTGTGCTTTCTCTAATATATCTAAAACACATGAACTATTTGCACCATAGCTATTGAATTACTAACAACCGAGTTTGACAGAAAACAAGAAATGAACTTCACCATATAATATATAACATTCCACAGTGAATTTTTCTTGCTGTTCTTCGGAGATATCTTTAGCAGTAATGCACTTCTCATATTACATGAACAATTGAAACAATTTTTTTCAAGTATCAGTGATTAACAGATTATTTTCTAACTTTCTTCAGTAAAGTCCCAATGTTGACACCAACAGTTTACAATACAATACAATACAATACAATACAATACAATACAATACAATACAGTACAGTACATTACAGTACAGTACAGTACAGTACAATCCAATACCAGAGTTGGAAGGCACCTTGGAGATCTTCTAGTCCAACCCCCTGCTCAGGCAGGAAACCCTATACCATTTCAGACAAATGGATGTCCAATCTCTTCTTTAAAACTTAGTGTTGGAGCATTCACAACTTCTGGAGGCAGATTGTTCCACTGATTAATTGTTCTGTCAGGAAATTTCTTTTTAGTTGTAGGTTGCTTCTCTCTTTGATTAGTTTCCATCCATTGCTTCTTGCCCTCAGGTGCTTTGGGGAATAGCTTGACTCCCTCTTCTTTGTGGCAGCCCCTGAGATGTTGGAACACTGCTATCATGTCACCCCATCCTTCTCTTCATTTAAACCAAATAATTCCAGTAAACATTCTTTATATATTTTAGCCTCTAGTCCCCTGATAATCTTTGTTGCTCTTTTCTGCACTCTTTCTACAGTCTTAAACATCTTTTTTACATCATTGTGACCAAAACTGGATGCAGTATTCTAAGTGTGGCCTATTCTATTTAATCAGTCTCAGTTTTGTGAATTTTGTAAACAGTATAGATTAGCGATGAAGGTATTAGGGAAAAAAGATGAAGTTAGATTAAGATGCAATTGATAAAAGAAACTCAAGGATGATAATCTGACAGTTCTTTTCAGCTAAAAACAGTGGAGCTGATAACCATCACACTCACTTCAATCAAATAACTTTACCATATATTATTATTATTATTATTATTATTATTATTATTATTATTATTATTACAATTATTATTATTAAATAGTTATATAGATTGTTGCTTAGCATTTCATTGTCCATCTTAAAATGTCCTTGTAGATATGACACTAAAATAGTTTGCAAAAAATATCTTAATGGGCAAGTTTATAAGTTCTTGCAAAATATGTTTGCGCTGTAATACCTTTATTGACAAGTTCATTTAAAGGTGAAGCTACAATTTACTACAAAATATAGAGTACATAGTCTTCATGATAAGACATTCAATAATATGATAAGAACTGCTTTATGCATATATACAGTCAAAATTTAAGAATTGGTATCTTCATATTCACTGTTATAAAATTTTGATTATTCAGCATGATGAAAATTAATTTAAGCATTTTCCCCCTACTGATTGCTTATCAGTTGTGGTACCAGATAGAAATGCTGGCTTATGAAATTGGAAAGAATCTATATATGGTTGTTGAATATTAATACAAGATATAAAAGAAAGAACAATACTTATCATTTTATTAAAATTATAAAACTATATTAGCAATAAAACCCATGCTATGTTTCTATTCAAGATGATTCTTCATTTTCCTCATGCAAATAATTATACTTAAAGGACACATAGATTAAGTGCACTGGAATGATTTTGAGCCTTCTAGAAGTATTTTATAAGCAATATTTTTTTTTCCTGCAAGTCAGTCTTGACTTCTGGGGGCTACCTAGAATAGTCCTTCTATTTTGTTGGCAGAAGTTTCAGAAGAATTGTCCATTGCTTCCTTCCTGTGGCTGAGATATAAAGTCACCTAACTGGCTTTGTGCTTTGTCCCCAACCTTTTGAGCACCAGGGACCAGTTCCATGGGGAGAGGTTTTTCTGTGGACTGGAGGGTGCATGGTTTTGTGTGCTTTGTTTGTTTGTGCAGACCAGTTGCTGGCATGCCGTGGACCGGTACCAGTCTATCAACCAGGGGTTGGGGACCCCTGTCCTAGCCATTTCACCAAATTGGCTCTTTGCATTGTAGTCTTCCAAAATTGTCTATACCAGGGGTAGGCAATCTTGGCTCTTTTATGACTTGTGGACTTCAACTTCCAGAATTCCTGAGCCAGCCACGCTGAGGGAAAAGGAGAGGTTTCCAAGCTGAGCCATGCTGGCTCAGGAATTCTGGGAGTTGAAGTCCACGAGTCATAAAACAACCAAAGTTGCCTACCCCTGGTCTATACAATATGTACTGATAAGAGCATATATAAATTTGAACACTCCACCCTCTGTGCCAATATAGATAATCAGACCAAAAATAAAAATATGATTAACATAGACACATACATCACAGAGATACCAGACATCTCCCCCTCCATATACACAATGAGGACCAAGGATGTTATTGAAATGTTTTGCTTTTCCACTTACTGTAAGTGACTGCCAGCATTTTACAAGAAAACAGGGAAGAATCCTAGATATGTGAAAAGGTACAAATTAGTAAAATAAATTGATAAAAGAAAAAAAAGTCAAACAATTCAAAACAATCCAGCCTTCATCACAAAACATGTAAACAGTTGTCTTGAGGGCATAACTATAAAGTCTATGAACTGTTGACCACAAAGGATAAAGGAATGCAAAAGAAAAGTTTCTCAAATTTAAATATTTCAAGTGAAATATTTAATGTAAAACACCCATAAATAAACTCACAAAAAACAAAATGCCACAATATTTAATATGACAACAAAGGGCAGAAAACGATAACTAATAACTATGAAGAAAAGAACAAAGAGCCAAAGGCACCTAAAAGAAGTGGCAGACATTAAGCTAGAAATAGATAAAATAAATAATGTATGAAACAGGATCTTAGAGCTGCACCACTTTCTTCCTAATGCCTTGTCTCTCAGTTGCCACCACTGGTATAAATTCAAGCCATTGAAAGAAGTACAAAATTTAAGATAAACATATCTCGCCCCAACCCCTCTCCCTGTGTACTTAGTAAATAAATAGCTCAGATCTGTCTTGACCTGTCTGTTCTCCATGCTGTAAATATTGACATAATCCTGAAGTTCTTGATGACAGAATGAGACATGTTTGACAACAGTGTGGAAACAATTTGATCAAATTCTTGTACTGTGTATCTAATTTAATTGAAAACATTTTAAATTTTCTGCTAAATTAATTATGGACAGAATGCCTTTATGTAACATTAATTTAAAGTGGTAAAAAAGCTGTACTTCCCTGGTATTTCAGCCGTATTTATGTTAATTATAACACAGAATAACAAGGTTATAAAACTCAAATAGGTGAGTAACAAATCATATGGCTTTCATTTGCAATTTCTATTCTGTTCGGTTCTAATAAAACACAAAGCGTTGATTTGCTTTCTATTTTTTTGTAAAGTAAAGAAATAAAGCTGTCATGTAGAATAGTAGCACCCAAGTAGCATTGGGTTGGGGTTCTTTCCTTCTACAAACTATAATGCTTCTATTTTATTTCTAGTTTGACATGATTAATGAGTATTTAGGCTCTGAACATGTAAAGCTTCATGTGAGCTGATAAAATAATGTTCTGATTGGAGTGAATTAAAGGTTATTTTAACCTTGTTTCAGAGCTATGTATGTAGGGCCTTTACTTGTTTTCCCAAAAGTTTTTTTCTATTTACCGCTTAAGTCTGAACAAGAAGGAAGTTTTACATTGGGTGGCCTACCTTATTATGTTTTTCTGTCTTGCAACGGCCCATCATTTAATTTGCAAAATGACATGGCTGCAAATTAGGTAATTTGGTAAGGTAATTAGCTTCAATTATTGCCCAAGGCAACCAAGATGTCAGGTAGCAATCTATCAAGCTTCCAATGAGTCTGTCTCAATAGTTGAAGAATGAAGGTAGAATAAAACCATATCATAGACAGCAACTAATTATCTAGTTTTCTTCCTAGTTTTGGAACTCCTAGAATTGTTTTCATAGAAAGTTGAAATAAAACTCTCTGATAAACTGAAGGACAAAAAGGATAAGTACAAAAAATGGAAAGAAAACTAAGGCACAATACCAACAAATAGCCTGAATTTGCAAAAGTGAAGTCAGGAAAGCTAAGGCTTAGAATGAAGTAAGACTTGTAACAAATGTCAAAAATAATTTTTAAAAGATTTTCAACATATTAAAAAAAAGAAAAAAGTCAAGGAAATTATCGGTCCACTAATGAGAGAAGATGGCAAGGAAGTAAGAAGTGGTAGACAGAAATCAGAGCTACTTAATATATTCTTTACATCTATCTTCATGCAAAAAATAATATAGTCCAACCTACCAAAACATAATCGTAAAAGACAGACTAGGAATACAAATTAAGTAAGAAAATGGTAAGAGAACACCTGTCCACTTAAAACAACTTCACCTGGACCTGAAGGATTATATTCCAGAGTTCTGAAGGAGCTGGCAGATGTGATCTTGGAATCATTGAACCATATCTTTCAAAGCTCCTGGATTACCAAGGAATTACCAGAGGATTGCAAAAGAACCAGAAGTTTGCAAAAGGGGGGGGAAATCCAGGAAACTACAGATCAATCAGCCTGACATCAATACTTGGAAAGATCCTAGAAAAGATAAGCAACAGGCGAACACCTAGAAGCAAGCAAAGTTATAACCAGAAGCCAACATGGGTTTGTCAAAAACAGATTATGCCAAACAAATCTTATTTCATCCTTTGACAAAGTGACTAAATTAGGGGATCAGTAAAATGTAATGAAGGTTGGAACACTTTCCATCAATTCTCCAGGACAAGAGAGAGGCAAAATTTCACCACCACTTTTTAAACTATTCATTTAAGTACATTTTTCACAGTGACATATCAAATGTTGTATGACTTTATAAAATAAATGAAATCTGTAAGCCCTAATCTTTAATGTTATTTATTCACTTAGACTCCCTTAACATACTATAGCCATGGTGGTGAACCTATGGCACGCGTGCCACAGGTGGCACGCAGAGTCCTCTCTGTGGGCACACATGCTGTTGCTCCAGTCCTAGGCCTTCAGCTGGGTTTTATAAAACCTTTTCGCTTTAGGTCTCCACCGCCATGTGCAAAAAAAAAAAAAAAGGTTCAATCAATCAATCAATTTCAACTTCTTGAGTGGAAAAAAGATCTCGCAAAGTAAAAATTGATTGATTGAAGTTTTTAGACCCATCCAGTCTGCCGTTACCACCATGGCCACGCCCACCCAATGGGCCAGACCCACCTGGCACCCAACGATACATAAGTGGGTTTTGGGTTGCAGTTTGGGCACTCGGTCTCTAAAAGGTTCGCCATCACTGAACTATAGCATCCTTGTGGAACTCTGTTAGCATTCACTGGCAAAGACATGCATGGATTCTGATAATACAGAAAGGGGACAAATTCTTTTGGAATAATAGTTATCTCTACAACCCACCAACTATATTTGCTATTCATATACAACATATTAATAAGAAGTATCTTTGAACAGTTCTCTGCAATATAGTACTTCTAAAAACAACACTATCATAGTTGAAATATTTTTTTTTTTTTTATTGAAAAGTTTTTCAGGACATTTTAATTATTACATCCCATCCCCCAACCCTTCCCTCCCTTCCCAACCCTATCCCACCCTCTCACCCTCCCCTTCCCCCCTCCCCCCCCGGACTTCCCAGAGCTAGATACAAGGTATAAAAATAAAGTAACCAATCATAAACTCCCATATACTAACAACAATAAACTATTAAATCTCTCGCACTTTAGCTCTTATAAGTTGACTACAAGCAATATACTTATTCAAATGCTAGATGAAACTTTTTAGTCCCGTATTTATTCTGGATGTAATCAATCCATTTTTTCCACTCCACAATATATCGTTGTTGCGAATGGTCTTTCAAGTATGCTGAAATCTTCGCCATTTCCGCCAGGTTGGAAACTTTTAAAGTCCATTCCTCTATAGTCGGCAGTTCTTCCTTCTTCCAGTATTGCCCTATTAAAAGTCTCGCTGCCGTAATTAAGTTCAACATCAGATTAATGTCCAGCACAGTAGTATCAGTAATAATGCCCAATAAAAACAACTGCGGACAAAACTTTATCCTTTTCTTGAATATCTTCTGCATATTCCACCAAATTTTAATCCAAAATGCTTTGATCTTTTTACAAGTCCACCATATATGAAAGTACGTTGCATCTTCACTGCCACATCTCCAACATTTAGGCTGATAATTCGGATACATACTTGCTAACTTTCTAGGATCTAAATGCCACCTATAAAACATTTTATAAAAATTCTCTCTTAAGTTTTGGGCTTGCGTAAATTTCACATTTCTAACCCAGATCTTTTCCCAAGTGTCCATTGTAATAACTTCGTGAATATTCTGTGCCCATTTTATCATACAATCCTTAACAATTTCTGTTTCTGAATCAATCTCTATCAATGCAAGATATATCCGTTTGATATGCGCTGGTCCCTGATTTCTAATTTGCTTTACCAAATTTTCATCATCCATTAAAAAACCAATTTTCTGATCCTCTTTCCACCTGGCTTGTAATTGCCCATACTGAAACCAAGTTTGAACAATCTTTTTTTCTCGTAGAAGATTATATGACTTCAAACACCACACATTCCTCTCCAAACTCAAAATTTCCTTATATGTAATCACATCATGTTTAAATCCAACATTTATATTCTCTATTGCGTGTTTGGGTATTGCCCATAACGGTATCTTATAATTTAACTTTTGTCTGTGCTTTTTCCAAACTCGCAACAAAGCATACCTCAAAATATGCCTTTTAAACACATTGTCTACCTTTTTGTCATACAATAAATATGCATGCCAACCAAATAACAAATCATGCCCTTCAAGATTTAATAGTCTCCCCTGTGTCAAATTAATCCAATCACTTATAGCTGATAATGCAGCAGCTTCATAATATAATTTAAAATTGGGCATTCTTAGACCACCTCTTTCATGCGTATCCTGCATAATTTTAAATTTAACCCGTGGCCTTTTCCCTGCCCAAACAAATTTATTAATACCCTTCTGCCATTCCTCCAAATTTGAATCCTTTTTAAGAATGGGTATCATTTGAAACAAAAATAAAAATTTTGGCAGAACATTTGTTTTTACTGCTGCAATTCTTCCCAATAATGACAATTGTAATTTTTTC
>JAKJMR010000498.1:530068-551124 GCA_024449315.1 Daboia siamensis | reverse complement strand
GATCATGGAGAAAGCTAGGGAGTTCCAGAAAAACATCTACTTCTGCTTCATTGACTATGCTAAAGCCTTTGATTGTGTGGATCACAACAAACTGTGGCAAGTTCTTAAAGAGAAGGGAGTACCAGACCATCTTATTTGTCTCTTGAGAAACCTATATGTGGGTCAAGAAGCAACAGTGAGAACTGGACACGGAACCACTGATTGGTTCAAAATTGGGAAAGGAGTCCGGCAAGGCTGTATACTGTCTCCCTGCCTGTTTAACTTATATGCAGAGCACATCATGAGAAAGTCAGGGCTAGATGAATCAAAAGTTGGAATTAAGATTGCCGGAAGAAATATCAACAACCTAAGATATGCAGATGATACCACTCTAATGACAGAAAGTGAAGAAGAACTAAAGAGCCTCTTGTTGCGGGTGAAGAAGGAGAGTGCAAAAGTTGGGCTGAAACTTAACATTAAGAAAACCAAGATCATGGCATCTGGCCCTCTCAATTCCTGGCAAATAGATGGGGAAGAAATGGAGGTAGTGACAGATTTTATTTTCCTGGGCTCCAAGATCACTGCAGATGGGGACTGTAGCCAAGAAATTAAAAGACGCTTGCTCCTGGGGAGGAAAGCAATGGCAAATCTAGACAGCACACTAAAAAGCAGAGACATCACCCTGTCAATAAAAGTGCGTATAGTTAAGGCTATGGTCTTCCCAGTTGCAATGTATGGCAGTGAAAGTTGGACCATAAGAAAGGCTGAGTGCCAAAGAATTGAGGCCTTTGAACTCTGGTGCTGGAGAAGACTCCTGCAAGTCCCTTGGACTCCAAGGCGATCAAACCGGTCAGTCCTAGAGGAGATCAACCCTGACTGCTCTTTAGAAGGCCAGATCCTAAAGTTGAAACTCAAATACTTTGGCCACCTAATAAAAAGGAAGGACTCACTGGAGAAGAGCCTAATGCTGGGAAATATTGAGGGCAAGAGAAGAAGAGGACAACAGAGAATGAGGTGGCTGGATGGAGTCACTGAAGCAGTAGGCGTGAGCTTAAATGGACTCCAAAAGATGGTAGAGGACAGGAAGGCCTGGAGGTACATTGTCCATGGCGTCGTGATGGGTCTCTCTCTCTCTCTCTCTCTCACACACACACACACACACACACACACCATATTTAGTTTAAATAGCATATTTTTATCTATTTTTCATAAAACTTGAGATTCATTGAAGCCAAATAAGAGCTTAATAGACAAAAGAGTTTTCTATCACATTGCACATTTGATGAATTCAATTCCAGTGATTATAATCAATGGCTATGTGCTTTCCAAATATATCCAGTTGGCCACTGTGTGACATGGAAATTTGAATGAGATAGAAATCTAGGCAGATTCAGTAAGACCCTTTTTATGGTTTTATTTTGTAATTTTAAAGGGTTATAAATAATTTATAAAGGAACAATTGCAAATAAAACTTTTCAAAGACTTTATGTAAATTACATTTTATAAAAAAAATTATAGAAAAAGAAAGAGGGAATAGAAGTTATAACAAAATGATTGCCTGTAGCTACTTTCCACTTATTTACAATATGAAAGATTTAATTTTTAGGCAGCCTGTGGAGATTAAAGGGCGTTTTATTTTGCTTTTCAGCATGTGGCGACTTGGAGTTCAGAGAAGTTGCAAATCGATTGAGAGACTGGTTCAAGGCCCTTCATGAGAGTGGAATTCAGAAGAGAGCTAGACTTTTGCAAAGGCCTGAAAGAAGCAGTAAGCACTTAACAATTTTTAATATGTCTCTGGAAGAATCTCTGATTTAGAAGGAATTTTATTTTTCATTAAACTTCAAATTTTGTTTCCTAAATCCTTTCTAGGATGCTTTCGATAAATTCATGTTCTTAAAACGTTGCCCTGCAGATAATAGAAGCATGTGTATGTATTAGCATGTAACAATATACACCTAGATTTATCAACAGGTTCTGCACCCTTATGAATGGATGGAAGGATGGATGGATGGATGGATGGATGGATGGATGGATGGATTGCTAGGCCATTTCATTCAACTGCTAGGATACAGCGGTCTGTATACAGTACTATTAATCAATGTCTTTCTGTTAAAGCAGCATGTCCATTAAACCTGAATGGGGTTTCATGTATGCATATACATTTTATGCATATTGCACATGTGCATAAAATAGGAATGGGATTTAACGTATGATAAGTTTATACATTTTATATATACATAAAATGGAAATGGGATTTTACACAAGCATAATTATTTATATTCTACAAATATCAGCCCTGAGGGCAGAATTCCAATTTTTGGAGCATGGAATTATGTTAGGTAGAATTGATTTCACTGATGAATGTTACTTTGCTGTCAGACAGCACTGGACAGAACTGGACTGAAGTGGCAGATAGTATTCAGTAGCATATAGTAACATAACAATTGTTAATAAATGGTACTATCTTAACAGAGAAATAAAATCAAAACTAGCAGAATTTGTAATTATTTCTAGGCTATGTTTATGAGGTTATGAACAGTGACATGCTTGACAATGGATTTCCTACTGAAGAACATTGGGAAGCCTACAGAGAAAATCTACTTTAGCAGATTTTGCAAGCGTTAAAACTGGACTCTTCAGTAATACAACAAGCGAGTTCCTGTCTTGTTGTTTAATACATGCTTTCTGCTGTTAATTGCTTTCCTTGTTAGTGTCATTATTTACACTTTTAGATATTCTGAATATTTGTTCATGTTGGTTTAATTTCAGGTACTTATTTGTGCAGATTTGCATTAGATTTTAATTGTATTTTATTTCTTTGTGTGATTGCAACAGTGCATATATAATTTATGCATCATTGCATTATAATTCAGTAGTAGTGAGACCGATACATACAGGATCCAGATTTATCTTATTCATTGGCAGGAAAGGGAATATTTGAACATGATATCAAGTGGTAAAACTGAACAGACTATTTCTTTAATTCTTGTTCCAAAATTATTTATTTTTATTAAGAAAATATATCTGGCTGTCCAACTCACACTGACCCTGTGCTACTTATGAGGATAGAACAAAATGAAAGAACTGAGCGGTCTTCATATTTAAAAATAACTATTTTAAAAAATAGCTATTTAAAAATAACTATCACCTTTTTAAAAACAAACCATATTATATAGAATAGATTTCAAAGCAATGTTTTGATTCATCCCCTTTCATGGATTGCTGCATTGTAATGGTGAAGAAGATTTTCCAAGGATTCTATGAGTTCTATTGCTGAGAATGTAGCTTCCCCTCCCCCCCCCCAAGAATTCATCCACAATTGTGATGAATCATGGATGAGGAATTAAATTTTCCACAAGGAAACAACAACCTGATGCAATATTCTTCCAAGAAAACCAAGTGGATATTTATAACCATGACAGTATCAATATCATACTGGAAAATGAGCTTCCATCTTGGAAGGCATTTGGTTTAAAAAGCTTTCAGACAGAGCAGAAGGAAGATCCAAATGGCACTGAATATAATAGGAACTAAAACTGCTTGCATTTCTACTGGTTTTCTGCATTTAAAATTGAAGTTATGCTAAGTGAGGAAAAACTCAAGTACAGTGAAAACCATTTTCATCAAAAATAAGTTTATCAATATTGATCATTGGAAATATTGATTATATAAAATTTGTTATTATTTTGGAAATTTTAGAAATAAATATACAACAGCCAAAATGCTTGGTAGCTGGAAAGTCTCCACATTAGTTGAGTTTTCACAAGCTATCAATTATTCTGATTTCAGGAAGACAACCAAATGTTATTCATATATTTTGTATTTTTCTTACATGCAGTTGCCAAGCACTTTTTGAGATTGTGTATATGATGAAATTCCCTTTTATTACTTTGTAAAGTTTGATGATAGTTTACATAATGTAGATATCTCTATTTGTGTTTTTTCCTGTTAAGTTTCTGTAATATGTTGTGTTTTGTATGTATGGTTTTGTAATACGTTGTGAGCTTTGGAGAATCTATTTATTGCAACAGAAAAATCTCAGTCTAAAGTGTATCATATATTCATGAAAGCATCCTTTTGAAAGATGACAAATTGATCCCAGCCTGATTAAAAGCAGCCATTATATACCTAGTTACAATTCTTATTTTACCCAAATTTCTGAGGAGCTGAATATCTTCTTCACCTGCTATGAGGTCAAAAGACCAGACCCCGTATTCTCTGCTGGCCGGCCTTCTGATTCTCAGCCACTCACCCTGTGTGAACACCAAGTGAGAGCTGTATTGAAGGCTGTGAATCCCAGCAAAGCCGCAGGCCCAGACGGGGTGCTAGGGATAGTGGTCAGGAATTGTGCCAACCAATTAGCAGGGGTCCTGACAAGGATTTTTAACATCTTGCAAACGGCATGTGTACCATCATGCTTGAAAGCAGATACCATTGTCCCAGTCCCCCAAAAAACTGCTGTTGAGTGCCTGAATGACTACAGACCTATTGCATTAACGTCTGTAGTCATGAAATGCTTCGAAAGATTGGTTCTCCAACATCTTAGGACATGCCTCCCACTGGACTTTGATAAACATCAATTTGCCTACAGGAGAAATAGATCGACAGACGATGCCATAGCTACTGCTTTACACTCTGTAGCAAGTCATCTCAAGAAACCTGGAAGTTATGTCAGGATACTTTTTGTTGACTACAGCTCAGCTTTCAACACCATTTTGCTGAGCATTCTCATCGAGAAGCTGACTGACTTGAACTTCTCCCCCGCCATCTGCGATTGGATTCAAGACTTTCTTAGAGATCAGTTACAAACAGTGACGGTCGGGTCTGCTTTGTCCACCTCCCTGCAGCTTTGCACCGGCACGCAACAGGGCTGTGTGCTTAGCCCCTACCTGTACTCTTTATACACATATGATTGTGTATCATCTGACCTATCCACTGCGATAATCAAGTTCGCAGATGATACAACTGTGGTGGGTCTTATTACAGGTGGGGATGAGACAGCATACAGGGCAGAGGTACAAAAACTATCCATATGGTGTAGTAACAACAACTTGCACCTAAACATCGGCAAGACAAAAGAGATGGCGTTATATACTTCTGGAGAAAAAAGGAGGAACCTGCCCCACTTTACATTGGGGATGACTGTGTGGAGAGACTTTCCTCCTTTAAATTTCTGGGAGTCTACCTCTGTGAAGATCTAACCTGGAAAGTTAACACAACCCAGGTGGCTAGAAAGGCCCAACAGAGGCTTCACTTTCTCAGGGTCTTGCGGAAGAACAGGGTAGAACAACGGTCAATGACCCTCTTTTACAGGTCTACTATAGAGAGCGTCCTCTTGTATGGTATTGTGGTTTGGTATGCTCGTCTGACAGCCACGGACAGGAAAGTATTACAGAGGGTAGTGAGCACAGCACAAGACATTGTGGGCTGTCCCCTGACACCACTGGATGACATCGCCAGGGCTCATTGCCTTGGAAAAGTGAGGAAAATTCTCAGGGATGACTCATACCCTGGACGGTATCTCTTTTCTCTCCTAGCATTGGGTAGGAGATATAGGAGTATAGCCAGCTGTACCAACAGGCTGAAAAACAGCTTTTATCCATGGGCTGTTAGGCTTTTGAATGGAAATAATCTCTGTGAACTTATGCAGAATTGACTTGGGAGGCCGGTGTGTGCTGTAGTTGGTTCACATGGTGTGGTAGGATGGAGGGTTTGTTGTCACTGTGTGTTGGGTGGAGGTAGCATGGGGGAAGGCTCAGCTAATCTCAAAGTACGCATGTTGTACTTTGACAATAGAGGTTTATTATTATTATTAAGTATTTTTCTCCTGATAAGAAAAAGAGCTTTACACATCCGCATAATAACAATAATAATAATCCCCCAGTGAGGCACTACCTTGATGTTGTTGTGGGGATTGTATGCTCTGAGGAAGATGAGAGCTATGCCAGAGGTTCAACCATACTGGACAGGTCTCACCAGAGGAGTCAGACATAAAAAAATATGGTGAGACATAAATTTCAGAATGCCATATCGGCTCGGATGTCACCCGGGTTAACAAGGTCCTTGCCAGATGTTGGAGTTCCTGGATATCTGGTGAAAAATGGGTTACAGGACTCAGTACTGTTGGCTGAGCAACCAGGGCCAGCAGCTGCAGAACTACTGGAAGAAAAGGGTTTTTACCCATTGCAAATATACAGTTATTAAAAACAAAGAAATAATAATCTATTATTACAGATCAAGTCCAACAAGAAGAGGATATCTAAAACGAATGCACCAGTTCTGGAAAGAACAACATCCAGAATCAGAAATAACAGAACAGAGACTAGCAAATCAACGCTGATTTATAATATGAAATAAAGTATTCACAGAAACAGAATTGGAGGAACTGTAAAGGTTTACCCAGGGCAAAGGAATCAAAGCCTTGCCAGAAGTAATTCAGAATGCAGAGGCAAACCAGGGAGAGTTGGCAGTGAAGGAATCCAGCAGAGATATACAACTGTTCTCATTTGGAAACCAGGCACCTCTTCCTCAGGAAGAACAAAGCCCTCTAAGTAAAGAAATAAAAGAATTGAAACAAGGAATAACTGAGCATCTAGAACAACACAAAAACAATAGAATAAGGCTGCCTGCATTGAAGCTTGTTTCAAAGAAACAGCTAGCACAAGCATTAGAAGATGCAAATACTGCAATATCAAGTATAAGCACCAATTCACTGCAAGAAACAAACTAATGTACTGCACAGCTGCAGTTATAACACAGATGCAAAATCAACAAAGAAGAAAAACAAACAGTGCACCACAAAAATGGAAGTTTAGACTAGAAAATAAGATCAGCAAGTTAAGATCACATGCAAACAAGCAAGAACAGATGAAAGAAAAGAAGCTGAAGAAGATCAAAGAATACCTAATCAAGAAATACCACTTAGAAACAAGGAAGATCAAGGAAGCACTGGAAATAATAAAGCAGCAAATAACAGCTATAGCCAGGAAAATCAGTAGATACAAAGCTTGAATTACAAATTTTAGGCAGAATCTCCAATTTCAATCCAATCAGAAATGTTTCTACCAATCCATCAATGGAGAAACTGCAATGAATCAGTCAGTACCTGACAAGGAAGAAACAGTGCAGTTCTGGAAGTAGATATGGGATAATCCAAAGAAATACAATAAGGATGCGGCTTCAAACAGTTCAACAATATACTACAAGGAGGAGAAATTGAAAAGTGGCTAACAACTGGGAAAACCTACCTAATAATGAAAAATCCAGCAAAAGGGGCAAATACAGGGCAATTACCTGCTTACCAATAACATTCAAATTGCTAACTGATGTGGTAGCTGATGCAGTACAACAGCATCTAGTTGGAAACAGTCTCTTTCCATCCAAGCATAAAGGAAACCACCCCAATAGCAGATCAACTCCTAATAAACAAAATGATCTTGGAAAACTTCAAGAAAAGAAAGACCAACCTGAATGTGGCATAGATTAACTATAAAAAGGCATTTGACTCTCTGCCACATGACTGGATAATCAAGTGCCTAGAAATAACAGGAGTCAGTAGAAACATCAGAAAATTTGTGCAAAGATTGATGGCACAATGGAAGACACAGTTGCAGGTCAATGGTGAAAGACTGGGAGAGGTTAATATCAAGAGAAGAATATTTCAAGGAGATTCATTATCACCACTACTACTTGTTATTGAACTGTTTCTGTTCAACTGTTATTGAACTCAGGACATGGCTATCAAACATCAAAAACATCTCCCAGACTATCCCACCTCCTTTACATGGATGATCTGAAGCTGTATGGAAAAACATCATCTGAAATAGAATCGCTGCTGAACACTGTCCATATATATAGCCAAGATATTGCAATGGAGTTTGGATTGGATAAATGTGCCACACTTACTCTCAAACAAGGAAAAATGGTGAAAACTGAAGGAATAAAGATGCCCCACAAAAATAATTAATAGTCTGGATTACTAAAAACACTTGGGTATCCTTCAAGCTGACAACATCAAGCACACTGAAGTCAAGAAAAAGATTAGAGGTGAATACATCAAGAGAGTGAAGAAGATCTTAAAGTCCAAACTCAATGGAGGACATACTGTGAAGGCAATCAACACCTGAGCAATTCCAGTCATTAGATACACAGCTGGAATAGTGGACTGGACTCAAGCAGAATTAAAAGCTATGGATAGGAAGACCAGAAAAATAATGACAATGAATCATGTCCTTCATCCACGCAGTGACATTGACAAACTCTATCTACCAAGGCAAATTGGTGGACATGGAATGCTGCAAGTACATCAGATGGTTGAAGAAGAAAAAATGGCTTTGGAAGAATATCTCAAGGACAATGATGAAGATGCACTGAAATTAGTATATCAGGAAGGCTTACTGACTACTGGAGAGACCAAATTGGCGTACAAGACCAAATGAAAAACAGAATAGAGGCACGGGAAGACAAAGCTCTACATGACCAGTACATTAAAAAAAAATAGCTGGGAAAGCAGATAATAACAAGACCTGGCAATGGCTAAGAGCAAGAAAGTTGAAGAAAGATACCAAGGGACTAATTCTGGCTGCACAAGACCAAGCCTTAAGGACAAATGCATACAAAGTCAACAACAGACAGTAAGTGCCGCCTATGCAAAGAAGCTGAAGAAACAGTGGACCACCTGCTAAGCTGCTGCAAGAAGATTGCACAGACTGACTACAAGCAGCGGCATGACAAAGTAGCAACAATGGTGCATTGGAAGATCTGCAAGAAATATCATTTGCCTGTAAGCAAGAACTGATGGGATCATAAAATAGAGAAAGTCATAGAAAATGTAAAGTTAAACTGCACTGGGATTTCAGAATTTAAACAGACAAGAACCTGCAACATAACACCCCGGACTTAACAATTGTCGATAAGAAAGACAAAAAAGTCTGGATAGTGGATATGGCAATGCCTGGAGCAGCAGAATAGACGAGAGAACTGGAGAAAATAACAAAATACAAAGACCTACAAATAGAAATAGAAAGACTGTGGCAAAGGCAAACAAAGGTAGTACCCATAGTAATAGGTGCCTTGGGTGCAATCCCAAAACAACTGGAGCACCATTTGAACACCATTAACATTGACAAATTCGCCATTAGTCAATTGCAAAAGGCAGCCTTACTAGGAACTGCTTACATCCTGCAATGATATCTATAATACCATCGAACATCCACATCTGCCTATCCCAGGTCCTTGGTAAGGACTCGATAGGTAGACAAGAATGCCAAATCCAGTCTGAACATCTGGCTGACTGTGCGATGATCAATAATAATTATACTTAAAAAGTTGGAAGGCACCTTGGAGGTCATCTTGTCCAACCTCCTGCTCAGGTAGGAAACCCTATTCCATTTCAGACAAATGGTTTCAGTGTTGGAGCATTCACAACTTCTGAAGGGAGGTTGTTCCAGTGATTAATTGTTCTAACTGTCAGGAAATTTCTCCTTAGTCCTAGGTTGCTTCTCTCTTTGGTTAGTTTCCATCCATTGTTTCTTGTCTTGCCTTCAGATGCTTTTAAGAAGAGCTTGACTCCCTCCTGTCCTTCTCTTCATTAAACTAGACATACCCAATTCTAGCAAACGTTCCTTATATGTTTTAGCCTCCGGTCCCCTGATCATCTTTGTTGCTCTTTGTACACTTTCTACAGTCTCCACATCTTTTTTACATCGTGGTGACCAAAACTGGATGCAGTATTCCAAGTGTGGCCTTACCAAGGCATTGTAAAGTGATATTAACCCTTCATGTGATCTTTATTTCATCCTTCTATTAATGCAGCCTAGCACTGCTGGCTCATATTTCAGTGATTGTCCACTAGGACTCCAAGACCCCTCTCATGGTTACTACTATTGAGCAAGGTACCACCTATACTATATCTGTGCATTTGGTTTTTCTTGCCTAAATGTAGAATTTTACTTTTTTCATCATTGAATTTCATTTTGTTAGTTAGTGCCCAATGTTCAAGTCTGTCAAGATCCTTCTGTATCTTAAGCCTATCTTCCAGAGTGTTGGCTATTCCTGCCAGCTTGGTGTCATCTGCAAATTTGATGAGTTCCCCATCTATCCCCTCATCCAAATCATTGATAAAGATGTTAAAGAGCACTGGGCCTAGAACAGAACCCTGGGGCACAACTAATTTTGTCACCTGGTCAAAAGTGCAATAAGATTTGTCTGGCATGATCTGTTTTTGACAAACCTATGTTGGCTTTTGGTAATGAGTTTGTTTGCTTCTAGGTGTTTGCTGATTCGTTGCTTGATTATCTTTTCCAGAATCTTCCCAGGTATTGAGGTCAGGCTGATAGTCCTGGATCCATTTCCTCCCGTTCTTTGAAGATGGGAACTACATCAGCACTTTTCCAGTCCTGTGGTAGTTTCCCACTGCTCAAGGATCTTTGAAAGATATAGTTCAGTGATTCTGAGATCACATCTGCTAGTTCCTTCAGAACGTTGGGGTGTAATCCATCTGATCCTGGTGATTTGAACTCGTCTAGGGCAGACAGGTGCTTACTTACCATTTCCTTGCCTATCTTAACTTGTGTTTCTAATCTGATTTTTACAGTACTATTTTTAATAGGTTGGACTGTTTTTTTTTCCCTCTGTGTAAAGACGGATGCAAAAAAATGAGTTAAGTTGTTCTGCTTTCTTCCTGTTGCTTGTCACCTTCTTGCCAGTTTCTCCCATTAATGGACCAATCATTTCCTTAACTTTTTTCTTGTTTTAATTATTCTCTTAATTATTGTTCTTTAATGTTTATTTTTACTCCTTAATCATAGGCTAAACAGTGCTGGGTAACTAATCATTTTGTCTCTGACAGAAATAGGAAGCTGAGCATAAAACAAGTGGTTTGTGTAAAGTTACCTAATATTTTGTTACTATTCTGAGAACTGTGCTTAACCATTGTGGCACATGCCACAGTGTATCAGACTTTTATTCATAGATTTAATTTACTTCAGTTCATTAGCTACTATATCTTCTGCTGCTTTCTCTGCTTATCAGTGTTTAATGCTAGCTTCTTTTTTCAATATCCCATAAGAACTTAATCATTCCTGTATCAATATCTGGAAAAGATATATCAAGGACAAAGAAATAGTCACCTGTTTATTATGCATGCAACTTTGGGGTTTGCCATGATGCTTATAGATTAAAAAAAAAGAATCCTCAGTTTACAATAGTTTATTTAGTGACCGTTCAAAGTTACAACGGTACTGAAAAAAGTGACTTATGACCATTTTTTACACTTATGACCATTGCAGCATCCCTATGGTCACATGATTTACATTCAGATGTTTCACAACTGGTTCATAGGAGCCACAGAAATTTTGGGCTCAATTGTGGTCGTAAATCGAGGACTACCTGTATCTGTGGGCATATTTTAGCTTTTTTTAATTTAATGCATCATAATTGCTAATACTGAAGTGGAAATACCAAGGCCTTAAACAATGTAAAGGTATTCATAGTAATCTCTGAAATGTTGCATTTTCTGTGAAAGGAAGGAAGCAGAACAAAATGAAATTAATGGGCTGCTATATATACAAATATAAGGGACGTGGTGGCTCAGTGGGTTAGGACGCTGAGCTTGTCGATCAGAAGGTCGGCAGTTTGGTGGGTCGAATCCCGAGTGCCGCGTAGCAGAGTGAGCACCCGTTACTCATCCCAGCTTCTGCCAACCTAGCAGTTCAAAACCATGTAAAAATGCAAGTAGAAAAATAGGGACCACTATTGTGGGAAGGTAACAGCGTTCCGTGCGCCTTTGGCGTCTAGTCATTTCAGCCACATGACCACGGAGACATCCTCGGACAAGCGCTGGCTCTTTGGCTTTGAAATGGAGATGAGCACCGGCCCCTAGAGTTGGAAACGACTAGCACGCATGTGCGGGGGAACCTTTACCTTTACCTTTATATATACAAAATTGGTAACAGGCCTATTTTATGACCAGCCCACTTTTGTTCCTGCCCCTCCACAATGAGCATTTTCAGAAACAACACAAAGAGAAGAATAGTTTAAATCTGACTTATCAAGGCTTTTTTTCCAAAGAGTCATCTGTGTGTTTTAACTTGCATTAGCTTATCTCAATGAAATATATGAAGGATTTTTCTTTTCTTTTTTTAACTTTCTAATGGCCTACTTTCCTTTTCAAATGGTTAGTTCAATAATGTTTTTCATCCTGAAGAAAATCTCTGTTCTAACATAATCCAGAGCAAATATAATATAAACTGAACATGAGAAAAAAAAATGAAGGAAATACAGTATAAAACTCGTATACATTCTTTTGTGAAATTCTGCTGCATTTCTTATTAAAATTATATTTCATTTTTATTGTATTTTTTCCTGTTTGCTAATATTGTTTTAAAGTTCATATAAGGATATGGGCGATTTTCAAAGAACACACAAGTTCAGATATTGAAGCTCTTGCTGTGAAGTATGCTCCTGTTCTGTTCTTTTTCTGTTCAATACAGAGGAGAACAAAGAAGGAATATAGACATGCAATAATAACTTTGCTAGAGCCTTCTATTTCTTAAAATAGTCTATAAATATGTGATCCATGGTAAATGCTATATGGATCTGTATGATTTCCAGAAGACACTTGGGATATTTTCTTAGCAGAATGGCAGGCAAATCTGCTATGAATCTCAGCAAACTCTGAAACATGGAAATGATGGGAATACTGGAGGTAATCTTTGGCAGATTTAAATTACTAAAGAAATACAGTATGTGAGATGAAATACAGAAGCCGTATCTAGAGGGAAGGATGGGCTGCATGATTGCTTTCAGTTTTCTGTGACAAAGTGGCAAGACATCTAGTTATTCGTGTTCTTAATGCAGTTGGAGTAGTACAACATGCTCCACACGAAACTGCCCTTGAAAATAAACCAGATATTATACTGATGCAGGATGTTGTGATCTGTATTCCATCAATAGAAGAAAATATTTGTAGTTCAAGTTGTACTGTGGACTCCTTGATGCTCTCTAACAACCAAGTTCAGAGACCATCAAGGACCTCATGTCTATATTTGGCAGCTGCAAAATATTTTAGCAATATAACATACTATATATATGTTGCAGATGTTACTTACATTAGTTGGTAGTGTTTTTTCCAAGTTCAGTTCAATCAGTTAACAATTTATTGCTGTTAATAACCCATAAAGGCTACTGTATAGGATCTGAGTTACCTACAGGATCATCTTCTCCAGAGGGAATCTGTCCATCTGCTCCAATTCAGCCATGCAGTGCCTACAGTTATCACTTTACAGAGTCTATAACCCGGAAGCAGCCTTTCTTAAAGGTGGCCCAATTCCTCTGGAACATCTTACACAGACATACCAAGCCATATTGATTCATATATCAATAATGTTTAACAGAATGCTAAATACCTGCAGAACTTTTGGTAGTTGAAGATCATGCTATATAAGGCCATTTAGCAGGATTTTTAATGAATTAATTTCAATTGCAATCCATGTTATTAATTTTTGAAGTTGGCAATTAGTAGATTTTTTTAAAAATAATGTCTAAAATATTTACTTGCTGTGTTTGAACTAGACACATGATAAATTGGGGAAACAAACAAATGATAAAATACTAAGTAACAATAAGGCTACCAGATCTACTTTGCAAAATTCCAGGTGGATAACAGCAAAACATTAGAGCAAAGAACTAGTGTTGCTGCTATTTAGTAGTCCTTTCAAATTTTGCATCATCTAGTAGCCTTGCTAAACACTGTTAGCACAGACCTGATCTAGTTTTATGCTATAAAACAGTTTCCATGAGAAAGGACACTGTTGATTCTGTTGATACGTGTGTCAGCTATGCCTTTATTAGTGAATTAATTGCTTGGTCTCTTTGTCTCTTAGGATTTGATACCAGCATTTTACCAATTTGCAAGGAGTCTCTTGGCTGGATGTTTAACAGACTTGATACAAACTATGACCTACTTTTGGACCAATCAGAACTTGGAAGTATATATCTTGACAAGAATGAGCAGTGCACCAAGGCATTCTTCAATTCTTGTGACACTTACAAGGACAGTTTAATATCAAACAATGAATGGTGCTACTGTTTCCAAAGGCAGCAAGGTGAGCAATTAAAATAATATTCAAACAGTTGAAAGCTATAGAAAAAAGGGGAAAAAAGATGCCTTATGGCAGTTTAATCTGGTTCTTGAAAATACAGTGCAACAATAACAACAACAACAAAAGAGTCAATATACGTGCGTTGTCCTATCCTAGATTCATTACAACAGTGTTAAGAAAATATCCCAAGTGTTACTTGCTTGGTGTCTGATTCAGACCACCAATATCACCATCTGCATGGTGCAATAGTGATTTTTAAGCAGAAGATCAAAGATTAGGGAATGGTTTTGTCTTGATCTAAGACAGGGATCTGCAACCTTAAATACCAAAGAGCCACATGGACCCGTTTCCCAGAGGAAAAAAACCCCACCGGGAACCACAAAACTCTCGCGTGCACACACACGCAAGGGGGAGAGCTTGATTGAAAAGTTTAATTAAAAAGAAATAAAGGCTGCTGTGCCTGAGTTTTCTCTCTCTCTCTCTCCCTCCCTCCCTTTCTCTCCCTCCCTCTCTTTCTCTCTCTTTCTCTCTCCCCCCTCTCTCTCCGATCTTATGCTCAGCTGGCAAGCTGGCTTCACGCTGTTCTCGGACAAGCTGACACACATTCTTATTGGGCTGGCTCTCCTGCCCTGCTTTCTGCTGCTTCCTGTGGAGACGCAGCAAAGGCAGGAGCCCTGCCCAATAAGCTTGTCAGCTTCTCCGAGAACAGCATGAGTCCACTCTCTTTTTACACACACACACACAGAGAGAGAGAGAGAGAGAGAGACAGAGAGAGAGAGAGAGAGAGAAGGGAAGCACAGGTGCCTCTCTCTGTCTCTGACTCTCTCTCTCTCTCTGCAAATGGCAGAGGAGAACTGGGAGCTGCAGGAGAAGGCTGAAAGAGAGCCGCGGGATGCTGAGCCGTGGTCTAGGACAACTCACCGCAGCCAACCAGCCATGACCAACTTGTCTCAGTCAACTTGCCGCAGCTGCAGGACAAGAGTTACTCTAATACAAAGAAATTATGGAATAAAATCATTACATAAATGTTGCAAAAGGAGGGATAAAATGCAATGTGAATGACAAAATTAAAATAATTTTTAAGTATTTTAAATAAATTGAATTGTTGAATTCAAGTTGGCCACAGCGAGTTGTCTCTTGGTGAGCTCTTGCTGAATTGGCCACGGCAATTTGTCCCATGGTGAGTTGGCCACATCAAGTGGGCAGCAGCGAGTTGTCCCATTCAATTCTGTCTTGTACTAGACAGCTTGATAGACTTCCCTATCCTATTCCTGGGGATTTATACTCAAAAAATACAACGGCAAATCATGTACAAAAGGGCATAATGTAGTCAAACACTGGTTTCAATGAGTAATTCTCTCAATGAAAATCAGAAGTTTTTGTCTTTTTGTCTTTGGGATTTATTTATTTATTTTTATTTTAATCCCATTTATATCCCGCCCTTCTCCAAAGACTCAGAGCGGCTTACAATTTTAAACACAAACCAATGTGCTTAGCAATAGCCTTCATTCTATGTATATGCCTGCTTATTAGGGCTTTTGCGCGCCCCCCCAAGCAGCATTTTTACAAAGTCAGCTTATTGCCCCCAACAATCTGGGTCCTCATTTTACCTACCTTGGAAGGATGGAAGTCTGAGTCAACCTTGAGCCTGGTGGGATGCGAACCTGCAATAATTGCAGGCAGCTGGTGTTACTTAAGGAGGCATTAGCCCACTGCTCCACCAAGGGATGCAGATATGTGACTAATGTTTTGCTTCTGCAGATAGTTACTGGCAGTTTCAGCTAAATAAATACGCTCTGCTCTTTTTCAATATTGCTTCTGTAATACTTTAAAATGTCAGTTATTATATAATATCTATTTTTGACAGATTAAATGTCGGCATGTTTTAAAACTCTCCTGGTTGTAAAATTTTAGTATAGTTTGGTTAAGCAAATATATGTACACATACTATCACACACATATAAATACATGAAACAATAGAAATAAAATTTACAAGAGTAAACAGAATGGGGTTTTTCTAAGAATCTAAAATAGACTCTATATACATTAATTCCCCTTCATGGATTACTGCCTTGTCTTGGCGAAGGGCCTTGTGTAATTCAATGAAGCTATGAGCTATGCCGTGCAGGGACACCCAAGACGGAAAGGTCATAGCAGAAAGTTCTGACAAAACATGATCCACTGGAGAAGGAAATGGCAACCCACTCCAGTATCTTTGCCATGAAAACCCTATGGACAGTACCAAAAGACAAAACGATATGACGCTGGAAGATGAGCCCCTCAGGTTGGAAGGCGTCCAATATGCTACTGGGGAAGAGCAGAGGGCTAGTACTAGTAGCGCCAGAAAGAATGAAGCAACTGGGCCAAAGCCGAAAGGACGCTCAGCTGTGGATATGTCTGGTGGTGAAAGGAAAGTCCGATGCTGTAAAGATTTTTTCTCCATAGGAACATGGAATGTAAGATCCATGAATCAAGGGAAGCTGGACATGGTCAAACAAGAGATGACAAGACTAAACATCGACATCTTAGGTATCAGCGAACTAAAATGGACAGGAATGGGTGAATTTAATTCAGATGACCATCAGGTATACTACTGCGGGCAAGAATCCCTCAGAAGAAATGGAGTAGCTTTCATAATCAATAAAAAAGTAGGAAAAGCAATACTGGGATACAATCCTCAAAATGACAGAATGATCTCAGTTCGAATCCAAGGCAAACCATTCAATATCACAGTAGTCCATGTCTATGCTCCAACCACCGGTGCTGAAGTGGATGAAATTGACCAGTTCTATGAAGCCCTACAGCACCTTATAGAACTAACACCAAAAAATGATGTCCTTATCATCATGGGGGATTGGAATGCTAAAGTAGGAAGCCAAAAGATAACTGGAATAACAGGCAAATTTGGCCTTGGAGTACAAAATGAAGCAGGGCACAGGCTGATAGAATTTTGTCAAGAGAATACAATGGTCATAGCAAACACTCTTTTCCAACAACCCAAGAGACGGCTTTACACATGGACATCACCAGATGGTCAACACAGAAATCAGATTGACAATATGGTCTGCAGCCAAAGATGGAGAAGCTGTATACAGTCAGTAAAAACAAGACCATGAGCTGACTGTGGCTCAGACCATGAGCTTCTTGTTGCAAAGTTTAGGCTTAAATTAAAGAAAGTAGGGAAAAGCGCTAGGCCAGTCAGGTATGAATTAAATCATATCCCTGTTGAATATACAGTAGAGGTGACAAATAGATTTAAGGAATTAGATCTGATAGACAGAGTGCCTGAAGAACTATGGATAGAGGTTCGCAACATTGTACAACAGGTAGCAACCAAAACCATCCCAAAGAAAAAGAAATGGGAGAAAGCAAAATGGGTGTCTGAGGAAGCTTTGCAAATAGCTGAGGAAAGGAGAGAAGCGAAAGGCAAGGGTAAAAAACAAAGATATGCTCAATTAAATGCAGAATTCCAAAGAATAGCTAGAAGAGATAAGAATGCCTTCTTAAATGAACAATGCAAAGAAATAGAAGAAAACAATAGAATTGGGAGGACCAGAGATCTTTTCAAGAAAATTGGAGAGATGAAAGGAACGTTTCATGCAAAAATGGGCATGATAAAGGACCAAAATGGCAGGGACCTAACAGAGGCAGAAGAGATTAAGAAGAGGTGGCAAAATTACACAGAAGAACTATACAAGAATGAGCTTAACGTCTCTGACAATCACAATGAGCTGGTCACTGATCTCGAGCCAGATATCCTAGAATGTGACGTGAAGTGGGCCTTAGAAAAGCTGAGCAACAACAAAGCTAGTGGAGGTGACAGTATTCCAGCTGAGCTATTCAAAATCTTAAAATATGATGCAGTAAAAGTGCTACACTCAATTTGCCATCAAATTTGGAAAACTCAACAGTGGCCTGAGGATTGGAAAAGATCAGTTTACATTCCAATTCCAAAGAAAGCTAATGCCAAAGAATGTTCAAACTATCGCACCATTGCACTCATTTCTCATGCTAGTAAAGTAATCCTTAAAATTCTACAAGCTAGACTCCAGCAGTATGTGGATCGAGAACTACCAGAAGTACAGGCAGGATTTCGAAGAGGCAGAGGAACTAGAGATCAAATTGCTAACATACGCTGGATCATGGAGGAAAGCTAGAGAGTTCCAGAAAAACACCTACTTCTGCTTCATTGACTATGCTAAAGCCTTTGATTGTGTGGATCATAACAAACTGTGGCAAGTTCTTAAAGAGATGGGAGTACCAGACCATCTTATTTGTCTCTTGAGAAACCCATATGTGGGCCAAGAAGCAACAGTGAGAACTGGACACGGAACCACTGATTGGTTCAAAATTGGGAAAGGAGTCCGGCAAGGCTGTATACTGTCGCCTTGCCTATTTAACTTATATGCAGAGCACATCATGAGAAAGGCAGGGCTAGATGAATCAAAAATTGGAATTAAGATTGCTGGAAGAAATATCAACAACCTAAGATATGCAGATGATACCACTCTAATGGCAGAAAGTGAAGAGGAACTGAAGAGTCTCTTGTTGAGAGTGAAGAAGGACAGTGCAAAAGTTGGGTTGAAACTAAACATTAAGAAAACCAAGATCATGGCATCTGGCCCTCTCAATTCCTGGCAAATAGATGGGAAAGAAATGGAGGTAGTGACAGATTTTATTTTCCTGGGCTCCAAGATCACTGCAGATGGGGACTGTAGTCAAGAAATTAAAAGACACTTGCTCCTTGGGAGGAAAGCCATGGCAAATCTAGACAGCACACTAAGAAGCAGAGACATCGCCCTGTCAACAACAGTTGCAATGTATGGCTGTGAAAGCTCGACCATAAGAAAGGCTGAGTGCCAAAGAATTGAAGCCTTTGAACTATGGTGCTGGAGAAGACTCCTGCGAGTCCCTTGGACTGCAAGGTGATCAAACTGGTCAGTCCTAGAGGAGATCAACCCTGACTGCTGTTTAGAAGGCCAGATCCTGAAGCTAAAACTCAAATATTTTGGCCACCTAATGAGAAGGAAGGACTGACTGGAGAAGAGCCTAATGCTGGGAAAGATTGAGGGCAATAGAAGAAGGGGACGACAGAGAATGAGGTGGCTGGATGAAGTCACTGAAGCAGTAGGCATGAGCTTAAATGGACTCCGGAAGATGGTAGAGGACAGGAAGGCCTGGAGGAACATTGTCCATAGGGTCGCGATGGGTCGGACATGACTTCGCAGCTAACAACAACAACAACATTAATTATTTTAATAGAATTCATTAGTGGAAAATATAATGATGTAATGACATTCCTGAATGTACCTTTGTAAAAACCTAAACAAATTTCCAAGCAGTTAGGCCTACTGGATGATATCTACTATTATTAATAATTACATATATATATAGTTTGCAGAAGTGATATGTAAATAGCAGAGCAAACCTGTAATTGTCATACTTTGTTTAAAGCAAGGCTTTTCCACCAGTGGTACGGGTACCGCCTGTGGTACATTGGCACCTAACAGATACACAGCCATCCTAGAAAAGGTTGCAGGGGAGGAGAATGAGCTGAACCAGTGGCAACACCACACAAGCCTGAGCGAGAGAGGGCTGGAGCTACATGGCTGTCAGGGCTCAGCGGAAGCACCAGGATCATTGCCAGGCTCTAGCTGGAGCTCGGCGCTGATCCTGGCACATCTGCTGATCCCAGAAGAAGCAACCACCCAGCAGATGGGGGGGAATAAAAACCAAACAGCCCACCCCCACTGTCAATATTTAACAGAAATGCTCACAACAATGAAAACCTCGGACAGGAGGAAGAGCGCCGCTGGACAGGCAGGCAGGTGTCTTGCTCGGCTGTGGCTTGTGGGGCACTTTTTTCTGTGCCATTGTAACTTTGAACAGTCACTAAGTGAACTGCTGTAAGTTGAGGACTATGTGTACTTTATCACTTTTTTCCTTTTTTTTTTTTTTGTGGTCATCAAGTTTTTGAAACCTTGCTAGGCAACTGGTGGTATTGGGATGTTGCCATATCCTAAAAGTGGTAAAATGGGTGAAAAGGTTGAAAAGCCCTTGTTTAAAGAACCTTCTTCAGTCCAGTGGTTCCAAATGTATTAATATTTATGGAAAGATTTTTCTATGATGTTTCAGTACAAATCTGGATAAGCAGAATCAGAATATATTCTTAGTCCAGTCTAGAAAAATGGTTTGCAAACCAAGTTTAGTGACTATCTTCTGGATAAGAAGTTTATAATGAAAATCAAAATATTTTTAAATATTTGAAAGAAACTTATAAATTGAGCAAAACTTTCTTCAGTTGTCATACCTGGCTAAATTTTAATGTGCCTAATGTTATTCTAGACCCACCTTGCCAGTCATTGCTTAGCAACATTCACAAACAGCAAGGGAGAAAGAAGTTTCTAGGTAAGTTATATGTTACTTTTTGAAGCTTTTGTCAATTATATAATAATTCCAGTGAAACTGCAATACAAAATTAACATGAATCCTAAATTAGTGACCCAAAATTCTAGTAACAGAATGTATAAATACTCTGAAAGCTATTAGAATTATTTCATTATTAGTTTGAAGATACTAAAAAATAAAGCTGTCTCTGCAAGTCTTAATCTGCGAGTCATAGCAGCACTCATTCACCATTTCTTTAAGCCATTCAGCCAGTGCTGTCCAAAGATGTTTCTGTAGTCATGTGGCAAGCAAAGCATAGGGCAAAATACTGAATGCTGTTACCTTCCCAGCAAAGTAGTCCCTATTTATCTACTTGCATGTATATGTTTTTAGACCACTAGGTTGGCAGGAGTTGAGGCAAGTGATGGGAGATCATTTTGTCACTTGTGGAGGACTCAAACTGTGCCTCCTCTTGAAGATAGTGCTGCTGTTTTAAACTATTGCTAGAATGACCGTTTTACTTTTAAAATGCAATAGAATAGAATAGAATAGAATAGAATAGAATAGAATAGAATAGAATAGAATAGA
>JAKJMR010000498.1:484078-530058 GCA_024449315.1 Daboia siamensis | reverse complement strand
GAATAGAATAGAATAGAATAGAATAGAATAGAATAGAATAGAATAGACGAAGGGACCTTGAAGGGACCTTGGAGGTCTTCCAGTCCAGCCCCCTGCTTGAGCAGGAGAACCTATACCATCTCAAGTGACTGTCTAGTCTCTTCTTAAAAATCTCCAGTGATGAAGCGCCCATGATTTATGAAAGCAAGTCGTTCCTCTGGTTAATTGTTAAGAAGTTTCTCCTTAATTCCAGGTTGCTTCTCTCTTTGGTCAGTTTCCAACTATTGTTTCTTGTCCTGCCTTCTGGTACTTTGGAGAATAGTTTGATGCCCTTTTCTTTGTGGCAGCCCCTCAAATACTGCTGTCATATCACCCCTGTTTCTTCTTGTCTTTAGACTAACCAAACCCAAGTCCTGCAACTGTTCTTCATATGTTTTAGTCTCCATTTTGATCATTTTAGGTACTCTTCTCTGAACTTTTTCCAAGGTCTCAATATCTTTTTTGTAGTACGGTGACCAAAATTGGCTGCAGTATTCCAGATGTGGTCTTACTAGGGTTTTATAAAGCAGTACTAATACTTCCCATGATCTTGATTCTATACCTCTGTTTATACAATCCAGGATTTATTAGCTTTTCATTCATTGAATCATGCAATATGATAAGAAAAACAAAATTCAATACTAGGGCAATATTTTTGTTATAGTAGCTTACAGATAAAAAAAATTTCATGGAACCCTTAAAATAGTCACACAGACCTGCACACACATAGGTTTTTTCATTACTGTGTACACAGAGAAAGAGCCTATATTTATCAATAGAGGGAGCAAGAAAAATACATTTTTAATTATTTTTCTCAGAGAAAATGTTACTAAAATTAATAATTTTCAAAATGCACGTGTCAAATTATTAGGGAAGTGTTTAGAAGAAAAGATCAACCAATTAAAACATGTATATAATTTATGTATTAAATTATCTGTGGGCCGTGACTTTGTCTATGAAGTGACATTTGGTACCTATAAAGTATACACACAGATACAAAGAGTACAGGTGAAATCTATAGGACCATTCAGTCACTCCTTAATTTGATTATTCCAGTTTTTGGTCTTGCATTAACTTTCCAATTGTCATGATGGTTACTCTTAAATAATCAACTTTACATATTCTGGAATGAGTTGTAGTCTGTTTCATTATCCCTAAACTGTGCCAGGTTTTTCTTTTTTTTCCTTTTTTTTCTTTTGCATAGCAACCAATCTCTTTCATGATATATTGACTTGATATTTAAAAGACATTCAGGAGAAAAGTGCTTATACTGAAGTAAATACCCATTAAATGTTGTAAGCTCCTTTACAAAATGCTTCACTGGAGTCATAATATAAAAGCTGCAAATGTTGCAAGATATTTGTGGTTTTGGGTCTTGTTCAGGGCAATATATTCCTTTATGTGATGAAGATGGCTACTATAAACCAACTCAGTGCCATGGAACTGCGGGCCAGTGCTGGTGTGTTGACAGATATGGCAATGAGGTAATAGGATCCCGAACACATGGTGCTGCAGATTGTGGTAAGTCTCCAAAATCTCCCTTTTTCCCATTAAAACTGTGTGCTAATGCTAGCATTACAATAGCTAATCTTGAAGGTTTTTAATCTAAATTAATTTTTTCACAATTTGAGTGTCTCCACATACAGTATATTAAGCCACAACGTCTATCTATACCACTTTATGTTACATTGGGGAAGGCTGATTTGTAGATTAATTTGGAAAAGATTTGAACATGTGCCTCAGGTAATATACTGTACGTGTCACATTCAAAGAAGACATTGGAGTGAACTTTCTCATTTAGCTTAATCTTTATCTTGAAGAGCAGGTGGCAGCTTCAGGAGGAAGGGCTTTGGATGGATTAATCTGGTGTACCAGTTGTGCCCTTTTATAGATTGAGAGATGGGTCAGAAAGTCATTCATGCCCTAGTGTCAAGACTAGATTAAGTTCAACATGCTGTAGATGGGATTGCCCTTGAAAATTATTTGGAAGCTACAAATGGTCAAAAATATGGCAACACAGGATGGTATTTGTATATCAGAATGCGTCTGTATGCCATTGCTACTTTGTGAGTTGCACTGGTTGCCAGCCAGCTTCTGAATGCAATTTAAGTTGAGGTTATCACTTAGAAAGTCTCTTATAGTCCTGGGCCTGGTTATCTGAAAAACCATCTCTAACTCCAGTTGTTTTTGCCTTCTGGAACCCCAAATCTCACCTTGAGGTTGTTCTATAAATATTTGAAAACTTGGTTTTGCTTTCAGGCCTGGAGACAGGATGCTTGCTGAGTTCTTTGTTGATTTTAATGTTTTTGTTATTCTTCTATTTTGAAATGCATTGTGTTGTGTTTTTTCTGGACATTCATGATCATTTTCTTTTTGCTTTTGGTTTAATTGTTTTTGATTTTTAATAAGTAACCCACCTTGAGTTTTCATTTATTTGTTATTTATTTTCCCCAACTAACTCATAGCTCAAGGCAATGAACATATCCAACACACCTTTTCCTCCTATTTTCCCCACAACAACAATCTTGTGAGGTGGGTTGGGCTGAGAAAGAATGACTAGCCTAAAGTCACCCAAACAGCTCTGATGCCTAAGGCAGGATTAGAACTCATGTTTCCTGCTTTCTACCTTAGTTCTCTAACCACTAGACCAAACTGGCTCTCTAAGGTTGAGTTGATATCCAAGACAATAAATAAAATAACAGTCCTGTAGGAATGCTTAACACAAAGAAACATAGCTATATATGTATTAGATATTTATATATATTTCCTCTTCACTGTGTAGATTTAGAGACATCAGGGGATTTTGCCAGTGGTGATTTCCATGAATGGACCGATGATGAGGATGATGATATCATGAATGATGAAGATGAAATAGAAGATGATGATGAAGATGAGGGTGATGATGATGATGATGACCGTGAGGGATATATTTGATTTTCTTAGCTGTGACTAATTTGTCTCTAAAATTTACAAGATGCTACCCCAGAAAATTCTTCTATCTTCAAAGGTCAAATGGAATCAAATCTACATGTATATTTTGTATGATTATTTGAAACACTGCAGCTGGACATTCTTCGTTTAAATGAAAATCATTATATTATGTGTTGTTTTTATATACCACTCAGCAGAAGAAAATGCACTGGAGTGTAGCCTCAAGGAAAAAAACAAAAGATGCTTGAGGTTTGTGAGGTAGTAAACAACAAGCAAACCGCCCTAGATAATTTTAAGGACAACTGCTGTTTGAGAATCCATACGTAAAGGTACACTTCCAGCAGACCCGTGCTCCATTATAAAGCAGCTTAGTCATGATGTAGATCATGGGGACATTTTTCAGAATGTGCATGAGCAAGAGAAGGAAATTTTAGTCAAGTATATAATGTCATCAGCTTACTATATATTAGAGCAGCAGAGAAACCATAAGAGGACACAAAGTGCCAGGTACTCTTTTTCTGTTTTGAACTGTTAACGTTTTCAACTTCCAAATTACTAGGATCTTGAAATGATACACATTTATTCTCTAAAGCAGAAGTGGGGAACTATGGCCCCTTTATGACTTGTGGACTTCAACTCCCAGAATTCCTGAGCCAGCATGGCTGGCTCAGGAATCCTGGGAGTTAAAATCCACAAGTCATAAAAGGACTATGGTTGCCAACTCCTCCTCTAAAGCTTGACTCCTAGTGACTATATCGACAGGCCCATGTTGTTTGGGGAAATTAAAATGCAAATGGTCTTCCACAGACTTCCAGGAACTTTTTATTTTTGAATCTAATACTGCCATAGTATTCCCCCATTCAAAAATTAACCAAACATAAGCCCCTTTCAAAAATTAATCCGTTTAACCTTTCTGAACTATAAATTCAATTGATCCCAACAAACAGACTGAGGAATTTTATTTTGTTCTTTTCTCTTTTCCATGTCAAAATCATATACATCTTGTTAAACATGAAATCAGCTTGACAATTTTATGTTTATTTCTGAAACTTTCCTATCATAAAATCAGTTTCAGATGATTTGTGAGTAAAACCTTCCATAAAGTTTGTGTTTCTGTGTTACTGTAGCTGATAATGAGGACACATGTCTGGATAATTGTTTTTTTGAACAATGTTTTTTTTTATTTTTAAATGGTCCTAAACATTTTTATTTTATTCTTTTTTGCTACTAGTTCAAAACTTTAGAGGACCTATTGTAATAAGGTGCCTTGCAAAATAGTAATAGAAAGATTTATAGCATGCATACTGAAATAAAATTATGAGGCAATAGCCAAGCACTTCCAAATTCCAAATTTTATATCACTATAAGTGCTACTGCTGTTACGGAAAATATTTTTCTCCTCTGCCCCAATTTTTACATAATTACCATATAGAATGCATATAACTCTTAAGTAGAGTTGCATTCACAAATTGACTATAGACAAAATTATTTTAATCACTTTATTTATGTTAGCATGTTAATTGTGTAAACGTTTTGAGATTCCATTACCTGCATTCATATCAAATTGTGGCTTCATGCCATAATGAAATTGAAAAACTCTGTGTAATTATGCAAGCAGTTGTTTAATTTCAACTCTGCATTATTGCTTTCCTCATTTTTAATCTGCAATTAATTGAAATAAAGTTTCTTTGCATTTGATTAAATAGATTTAATATTAAATTTAATGATTCTCTTATGTAACATTAAAATACTGTTTTTCCTTTTATGTTCATGTATAGTTTACAAAATAAAGACTCTTATAACCAACTTTTATTCAAAGTGCTATAATGTTTCTTATAGAGTTAAGGCAACAGATACTCTTAGCATTTTTGTATTAAGCAATATTGAAATAGTTGAATTAGATGAAAAAGCAGCACATCAAGCAATAACATTTGCATCTCCATATACTTTAATGTGAGTTTCAATAAAGTCTTTATTTTATTTAATGCATATAACTATTGAGAAATCTCCCTGTGCTCAGTTGTTGTTAGGTAAGATTGTAATTGATTGTGAGGCTAATTAAAATATTCAATTTGCAGTCTTGAACATCCAATCTAATTGCTTACTAAAGTCAAATGTTTTTCTAAAGTCAATCTGCTTTAACCACATCATTGGCCTAATACTATTCATTTTATAAAAAGAACATTTTCAATCCAGTTTTATTGTGCTGAAACCTATTATTGTTTAAGTATGGAAGAATATTCTGTTGTTAATTAGAGTTGCATAAGGCAAGGCATGGAATCGACACTTTTTCACCATCCAGCAAAAATGCAACTGACTAGTTAGTTACTGTCCTACATCAAAATGGAAAACAGAGAATATGCTGATACAGAATTGCTTCAGTATATCTGCACTTACAGTCTAAACAATTATCATTACAATTTCTTACAAACTGTCACTATTCTGTCACAGGATCCAAAGTAGGTCGGTCACTGGGACCAGAAGAGGTTTTGTCTTCCAAGTTTTCAGACTCATGCTGAAGCCCATCTCGGGGAACGTCTCTCTACAAGACAGTGTGCACAAGTCTGAAAGCTCGGAAGACGAAACCTCTTCTGGTCCTGGTGACTGACCCAGATTGGATCCTGCAACATTATCCTGAGACAGGTATGTTCGCTTTCATTCGTGTCACTTTTGACATTTGACATTTGAACTAGTTCAGTTCATGATTCATGCCCAAGAATGCGTTATTTATCAGTAAGACTGAAAAACTGAAAAAGATCAAGTCTGTCCATCCTATATTTATGCCTTGTATTTTTCTAGCCAGATGCATTATATTACATCCATACCTGATATAGTTTATCCATCTATCCATCCATTCATCCCTTTGCTTGAGACTCTATTTTTGAATCTTGTACTTTTTGAATCTAATTAGCCACTGGTCCAAGCTTTTCCTTACCTGCCAATTGTATAACTTTCATACAAATTGTAAGACAAAAGGCTGAACTAGATCGGGAATGGGGGAAAAAAAACCATTGGCATATGACTCAAAATTTCCCTCCACACTGAAGAGGAAATATTAATATTAAGCCAACTGTGATTACATCTGATTGTTATATCATTGATCATCATTGATCATCTTTGATCATCTTACTCACATTTTTCCATTTTGCTAAGAATACCATGAGACATTTTATGAAGGTTTTGCTGACTTCCTGGTGTTCTATATCTATGAATTTTCTTGATCCACTAAGTAACTGATTCTATTTAAGGAATAAGGTTAATTGGACATGATTTGTTTGTTTGATTGTTCGTTTAAGGACCATTCAAAGTTATGGCAGCCTGGAAAGCTAGAAAACATCACAGTTCTGAAGGCCATAAATCTTTCTATTGCTTGATCTTTATAATGTTATATATGATATGTGATGTATATATATGATCTATAATGTAGGCCAAGCCTTAAGAATAAATGGATACAAAGCCAGAATTGAAAAGGTAGCAAGAGACTTCTCCCTCCACAAAGAAACTGAAGAAACAGCAGACCGCTAGTTAGCTGTTGCGAGAACATTGCAAGACTGATACAAATCACAACATGACAAAGCAGCAACAATGGTGCATTGGAAAATCTGCAGGAAATACGAGTTGACTAATGACTAATGATTAACCATCAAGGCAACTGAATCAAGGCAACTATACTCCCAGTATACAAAAACCTCACATCCACTTCACATCCTGACCCAGTGCTTTGGGGAAAAGCCAGGACTCTCCAGCCTCTGGATTTCTGGTAGAAGACTATTTCATATGGTAGGCATCACCACAGAAAAGATATGCCTCTTCAGGCCTACCGGATAACATTGTTAGAGCAGGGATTTTCAACCAGTGGTGCGGGTACCACCCGTGGTACCACCCGTGGCACCTGGCAGGTGGTACATGGCCATCCTAGAAAAGTGATTGTGGGGGAAGGGAATGAGCTGAACCAGTGGCAGCATCACACAAGCCTGAGCGAGATGGCTGGAGCTGCAGGGCTGTCAGGGCTCAGTGAAAGTGCCAGGATCAGCACCAGGATCCAGCTGGAGCTCAGATGCTTGGCAACTGATTTATATTTATGACGGTCACAGTGTCCCAGAGTCATGTGAAGTGACCAAAACCTGCTGCAACCACCCAGCAGATGGGGGAATAAAAATCAAACAGCCCCCCCACCCCACCCCCACTGCCAATCCTCAACAGAAATGCTCACAACAATGAAAACCTTGGACAGGAGGAAGAGCGCCGCTGGGCGGGCAGACAGGTATCTTGCTCAGCTGTGGCTTGGGGGGCACTTTTTTCAGCGCCATTGTAACTTCGAACAGTCACTAAGCGAACTGTTGTAAGTCAAGGACTACCTGTACTTTATCACTTTTTTCCTTTTTTTTTTTTTTGGTCATCAAGTTTTTGACACCTTGCTAGGCGACTGGTGGTACTCGGATGTTGCCATATCCTAAAAGTGGTACAATGGGTGAAAAGGTTGAAAGGTCCTGTGTTAGAGGAGACCTGGTGTACATCTACTCTCTCAGACCTACCAAAATGGATAACTACCCTCAGGATGAAAAGTCCTGCAAATAATTTTTTAGGATTTAAAAGTAATGGCCAGCATTTTGATTTGCACTTGGAATATAACAGAATTTTATTGCAAAAAAAATCTAATTACAATAATTTTCCTATCCTATAAGCCATTCACAATCCTCAGAAAACTGAGTGCTATTCCTTAAACTGCTACACACTAGTCTCTGTAAAATTATCTCTCATATGGTTAAATTGACCATTTTAACTGAGCTTTTGGAGTTTTGTTTTTTTAAAACGAATTTAAAGAACAGTACTGGAAAGATGTTACAGGATCTCCAAGGATCTTATATACCATGTAAGAGCATGAAACAAGGATGATCCTGCATAGCAAGCCATGATTGATTGCTTCCATTTGTGTATTTTGTCAGCAAAATACGCAAGCGACAAACACATGTATAATATATCAACTCAAAGAGAAGAGAGAAAGTAAGAAAAACATTTTTTTTTATCACTGGTTAGAGAGTCAGAAGGGATTTTGGAGATTACAAACACCTTTTTGTCATTATGAAATTTGATAATATTTTTTTTTATTTTTGTTTTCACCTATAATTCTTCTGATAGGTAGGCAGCCATGTACAGTAATGAATGACTTAAAGAAAGAATAAAAATCTCAGCCTTCCAACATCATACAACCATCCTTTATACTTTTCTCAGTGACTGGTATGTCATGGTACCTATGCTTGTTCTCACAAATGTGTTTCCTTCCAGCTTTGTACATTGTGTTCTATTTGATATACAGTATGAGAGAGACCAACAGACAGATGGAAATAGAGAAATATGCAAAAATAAAGAGTAAAGTACTATGTATAGAGTACAAAAGGGACGTGGTGGCTCAGTGGGTTAGGATGATGAGCTTGTCGATCAGATGTTCGGGTTGATTCCCGAGTGCCACGTAACAGTGAGCGCCTGTTACTCGTCCCAGCTCCTGCCAACCTAGCAGTTCGAAAGCACGTAAAAATGCAAGTAGAAAAATAGGGACCACTACGGTGGGAAGGTAACAGCATTCCATGCGCCTTTGGCGTCTAGTCATGCCGGCCACGTGACCACGGAGACGTCCTCGGACAAGCACTGGCTCTTCGGCTTTGAAACAGAGATGAGCACCAGCCCCTAGAGTTGGAAATGACTAGCACGCATGTGCGGGGGAACCTTTACCTTTTTTTATAGAGTACAAAACCGTGCATTACTTACTAAGTGTTAACAAAAACTTCCTCAGGGATCTTCAACTTCACAGTTTTTAGGGAATGTATCCAGTTATTCTTTAAAATTTATAAAATGTTGAATACTGTTGGAGAAAATATTAACATTTACTTCATATTAACAGGTGCAAAATCTGAGTCAGATAAGATAAGTGTATCTTAATATGCAAACCACTTATCTCTGTTTTGTACTCTAACATCTGTGGGTATAATATAACATGGATATTTTCATATGATTGGTGTATGCTGCATCTATTTACATGCAGCCCTTAAGAAGCTTTATGTCTCTTTGTCTGAAAATATCATGCAATATTTCTGAAAAAAATGGCATGTTTTGAATTCCAAATAAAAAAGAAATAAGGTAGCTCATTAGGTTTGTTTATTTGCAAAACAGATTGCTTTGTGGCATCTTGTGCAGCTGACATTACATCTTAAGTATCAAATGAAATTACCAGGAATTGGTTTGTTTGTTTTTTTAAAGTAGACTAGCCTGAGTCATCCAGGAGCATGTAATTTATTTATTTATTTTGGTTGCATTTAAATTCCCATTTATTTCTATCATTACATCAGTGTAGTGCTGTACATTTCTTGAATACTAACAAAATATAACCACCTAAAAATAAGTGTATGTGTAATAATTAGTCAGTTTCTTCCAGTAGATTTCAGCCATAAATGTAGGACCAGAGAATATTTGAGGATGGAGTAATTATGTGAAGGTTTTGCCAGCAAATATTTGATTCATGTTTGTTGTTAAATGATTGTTGATCCATTGACTACTAACTAATTTACCATTTTAGTGGCAGATTTTTCTTTGTTTTTGGTACAAAAGTTCCAGTCCCAGCATTTTTAAATGTGTTGATAATTTGCTACTGGTTATGGTAAAAATTTTTGTATGTGGTCAGCGATATATGTATAGAGTATACTAGAAACACCCAGAATGACTATGTAAGGTAGTTCTGCTTTACAGGTGATTATGATTGTGAGAAACAAGCCCATCAGTAATTATTTTAATTGTCCATGGTGATTATTTTTATTGTCCTTTTCTATCATTTATTATAGCTATAGAGATTTGCAACAGATAATTGAAAAAGATACCTTTTTATTTACTTTTTGTGAATAAAATTCAATTAATTGCTATGAGGTATTGATTATGAGCGCACAATTTAAGATTATACACTTTAATTTTCTCCAACATGAAGAGAAAAACTATTATTTTTTTTGGGAATTAATTCTTTTAATTGTATTTGATTTTAACTTTAAAAAATGCTTTTTCTGGTGATTCTTCTAACTGAATTGTGTTTGAGTCCACGGACCAATTATTTTAACTCTCTCAACCCAAATATGTATCTTATTGTATAATTCTCCCCAAATCTGCAGCATGAATCTTAGCGTTCACACAAATGTTTTAATTCAACAGAAGGGTATATAGTTGAGTATGGAAATAATTATCTTAACTACATAAAAGTAAATTCATTCAAATCAAATTTAAATTTGTCCTGTCTCTACCATCTTTTTTGTTCCACTTAGAATGCAAATCTAGCAAAGCCAAAAAATGGTTCTCAGTCTGGAAAAATTATATATCATTTGCTATAGAAGTTAAATTTTATATTGGATGCTAATACTGATTTTAGCTAATAGATTAAGGCCATTATTTTATTTTATTTTTTATTTTAATTCCATTTATATCCCGCCCTTCTCCGAAGACCCAGGGCGGCTTACAAGCTTAGCAGTAGCCTTCATTCTATTTATATGCCTGCTTATTAGGGCTTTTGGCCCCCGCCAAGCGGCATTATTACAAAGTCAGCTTATTGCCCCCAACAATCTGGGTCCTCATTTTACCTACCTCGGAAGGATGGAAGGCTGAGTCAACCTTGAGCCTGGTGGGATTATACACAAAAGAACTTTGGCATACAGAAATAAAAACTTAAAAGTGTCAATTCTGACCTGGTGAATCACACAGATCCTATAAAACTTTAATTAGGAAATGGTGCAGATGAGCGGATGCAAAAATATTAAAATAATACAAATAAAGAGAAACTATTTATTGTTCATACACTGCTGTAGTCCCAGCAGTTTATAATCATAAAATAAATATGTAATGCACAATAAAACCATCATTGTAATATCTTAATATTACAGCTTAAAAGAAAGAAAGCCCAAAATATGGAGGCATAAAAATAACTGAAAAAGCATTGTCTATGAGACCTTATAGGGATGCGGTGGCTCAGTGGGTTAGGATGCTGAGCTTGTCGATCAGATGTTCGGGTCGATTCCCGAGTGCCACATAACAGTGAGCGCCTGTTACTCGTCCCAGCTCCTGCCAACCTAGCAGTTCGAAAGCATGTAAAAATGCAAGTAGAAAAATAGGGACCACTACGGTGGGAAGGTAACAGCGTTCCGTGTGCCTTTGGCATCTAGTCATGCCAGCCACATGACCACGGAGACATCCTCGGACAAGTGCTGGCTCTTCAGCTTTGAAATGGAGATGAGCACCGGCCCCTACAGTCGGAAACGACTAGCACGCATGTGTGGGGGAACCTTTACCTCTTCCCTTACCCATGAGACCTTAACCTAATGAATAATGACTGATGCAAAATACTTAGATTCTGAACCAATTACTTCAGATTTATGGTGTGTCCCTATCTCCATTTTGTGGTTGGAGGCTGGATTGCTCAAAGTGAAGAGACTCCTGCTGATAACCATGTTGGTTTAAATTTAACATGCGTCCAAAGGACCTGGTGTACACACAACAGTCTAGAAGACAGATTATAACAAAAACATCACCTCCTCCTGAGGGAATAAGAAATATATTCATATTGAACTGTCCTGATGCTCTTGGCCATAAGAGAAAGGGAAAGAGAAAGTCATCAGATGTTTCGGATTCTGCTATTGTGCATTAATACAGATACAGAGTTCTAATGTTTCTTCTTGCCTACCTCACCAAGCTGATCTTTATTAAATTTTAATAAACCTGAAAGAAGACACTATTGCATGACCTATTGGCTTAATTATAGAGTTTCAGTTGACCAAACTAAGATTTTCCCTAAATATTTCTGATTATTTTTTATGCATGTGTCTATTCTTCTTCAGCCCTGGCTGAGTTTTGAACTGGCCTACTAATTACAAGTTATAATTGTTTAGAAAAAAAAAATCACAGCTCACAGTACTGTTCAGATTTGTAGAGTTGTATAGATAAAGGCTTTTTTGTTCCTATATGGGGACTGAAATTAACATAAAAATACAATAAATCTTGAGTGCTGGAACATTAAAAATCAGCAGCAGCCTTTGTAATGTAGTGGGTCCGACGCAAGGAAAAGACACTAGCCGGAGTACGTGTTCAGCTCTTTATTAGGGGGGTAGCGTACTGAAGAATGAGGGTTACCTGGCCTCCTTAAATACCTAGCCAGGTAGGCGGACAGCCAATGGGGTTGGCCCTAGATTTCCCGTCAAAACTAGGTTTCCCGCCAAAACCGTTCAGGCCAACGCCCCCTGGTGGCTGTTGCTATGCAGGTGCCTGCATACATAACAGCCTTTTTTATATATAAATTGCACAAAGCCTGTGAAAAGTTCTTAGGAGTCAATATATATCACGAGCATGGAGAATTTGTTTTTCTGTTTATTATTCAAAACGTAAATATTCCACATTCTCCACAGCAAGCATAGGCAACCTTTTTGTGCCTAAGAGATACATTCTTCTTATTATTTTTTTCAACTTTCTATATCTCAAAGGATAGGGAAGAACATGATTGTGATAAGATTAGAAGTTATTGGGCTGAATATCTCTACCTAAGTTTTTACATTTTGCAAAATGGATGCATTAGAGCTAGGAAGATTTAAGAAGAATATATATAACATTCATATTACTCCCAGCCTCTTTTAAAAATGACAATTGGAGTTTCACATCTAAATTTCAGTGATCCTTTCTTATGGTATGCCAGTCATGAAACATGGAACAGGCTGGATTACTGGGATCTCTTACAATTGAAATTGCTTTCCCCTGCTCCACAGAATGCATTTCTAAGTAGTTTGCAGCAATATCTATCAAACTTTGTTGATAATATGAAAAATATAACTACAAAGCAACTACGGTCCAGATTCCCAAGAGGGAAGGAGCGTATTCCATCACAAGAACACAACTGTGAGAAACATTCACACTTGCCCTGCACAAGAGGTGGCTGTGCATATCAATAAACAAGTTGAGATGGAAAAATACGTCTGGAGGAAGCAGCATTGTAAAGAGCAAATTAATGTACAGCTCCAGGTGATGAAGCAATTTAAAGTCATCACTGCAAGTGAGTCAGAGAAATTAAGACAGCTGATGAAAGAGAGTTACCCCCAAGCAAAAAACATGGTGGTATGGAATGGGACTTCCAGCCAGTTTGTCTGTTTTTATTTTGCAAAGCCTTCAGTTTGTTTTGACTGGTGGATCCATATCAATATTAATTTGATTGCTGCCTTCCAGGCTGCAATTAATTGACAGCAGAGAGGGATACTATTGTAGGGACTAAGCTTAATGTGCAGAAGACATGAGCACATAACATAACAGTATTCACATTATATGCGTGCTAGTCGTTTCCAACGAAAGGGGCCGGTGCTCATCTCCATTTCAAAGCCGAAGAGCCAGCCCTTGTCCGAGGACGTCTCCGTGGTCATGTGGCTGGCATGACTGGACGCCAAAGGCACACAGAACGCTGTTACCTTCCCACTGTAGTGGTCCCTATTTTTCTACTTGCATTTTTACGTGCTTTCAAACTGCTAGGTTGGCAGAAGCTGGGACAAGTAACAAGCGCTCACTCTGTTATGCGGCACTCGAGAATTGACCCACCAAACTGCCGACCTTCTGATCGACAAGCTCAGCATCCTAACCCAGTGAGCCACCGCATCCCTTCATATATATGGGAGACAATGATTACCTGTGTATCAAAGAAGGATATTTTGTTGTTTTTCAAGTGCCCATTAGGGCCTTTACTAAGTAAACAAACAAGTAAAAAAAATCCCTTCCTCCAATAGAAGGTTTAGGACAATCCACTAAAACAAAAAAGAAAAAATACTAATTAAATGTGCACAACACATTTAATAATGAAGGCTTTTTGATTTTAGACATGCTCTTATTCTTTTAAAACAGCTTTGTTACAGGTCAAAGACCTGCTTCATGCAAACCTTCATAAAACATAAAATCTTGAAGCTTAGTATCACCCTAGTATTTAAAATATTTGTGAATATATAAAAATAGATTTATATTGCAGGAAAATCACATACCCAAAATTGTCAAGATTAGAGTAGGGGTTTTGGCAAGAGGAAGGAATACATTCTTCATATGAGGGGCTATTACCGAGAAGTCTTTCCCACCCTCCCTGTTTCTGTTTTATATGGTTACCTGCTGTCCTCCCTCATTTTGCAGGGCAGCTTGAGAAGTTCTTGGCAAGATCTTCTCAATATCATCTCAAATATAGCAAAAATGTAGGGAAACGGGGGGCCTTTCTGGTACTGAGCTCCTAAGCTCTCTTAGAATACGAGTGGCTTTTTTTATTCTTCAAAAAAAAGATGCATTTTTTCAAACTGAAAATTTGAATATGGCTCCTTCATTCAGATAAACCATTTATAAGTTGTTTAAATTTTCCATTCAGTAACATACAAGTTAGGAAATCTCTTTGGCACACAACGGAATCTAATGAAACCTGGATTCACGGCTCAATTTTGAAGATCACATAGGATCTGTGACCAGAGGACCTTTTGCCCAGGTTCGCCTGGTGCGCCAGTTGCGACCCTACCTGGACCGAGATGCCCTACTCACAGTCACCCATGCGCTCGTGACCTCCCGGTTAGACTACTGCAACTCTCTCTACATGGGGCTGCCCTTGAGGACCACTCAGAGGCTTCAACTGGTGCAGAATGCAGCCGCGCGAGTTGTGATGGGGGCTCCCTGATACTCCCACGTAACACCTCTGCTCCGTGAGCTGCATTGGCTTCCGGTTGCCCTCCGGGTGAGATTCAAGGTGCTGGTGATGACCTATAAAGCCCTAAATGGCTTGGGTCCAGGATATTTAAGGGAACACCTGCTGCCGGCATCAAGTTCCCTTCGTCCTGTGCGCTCCCACATGGAGGGCCTTCTCAGGATGCCGCCGGTAAAAGACTGCTGGTGAATAACATCCAGGGGGAGGGCTTTCTCAGTGGGTGCACCTGCCCTTTGGAACCAGCTGCCCATGGAGCTTAGGACTGCCCCCGACCTTGGCTCATTCCGCCGGGACCTGAAGACCTGATTCTTTGAGCTTTCCGGCCCAGGCTGAGAGTTTTTAAATGGGGTTTTATATTTGTTCAGGGAATAAATTTAATTATTTTAACTGTCTTTAACTTTTGTATTGTATTGACGTTTTTAAATACTTTGTAAACGGCCCTGAATCTTATGGGAAAAGGGCGGTATATAAATTCAATAAACTAAACTAAACTAAACTTGGTCTCTAAAAGTTTCATCATCACAGATTTAGGCTCTTCCCACTGATTGGAAGGGCAAAGGTGACATCTGGGTTTTCAGACAAACCTCATGGGACTTATATTTATCTCAATACAAATTATTCTCTAGCCTTCAGAGCTGGAAATTGCTTTCTAAATAGCTACAATTTGAAATTACTCTTCATTGTGTATGGTGTCCAATGCAGTTAATCACCAGCCCCAAAGCTAATGAAAGAAACAATGTTTTATACCTTATTTACTGGAAAATAAATTTTAGGTCTGTATTTTAAGCTAAACAAGAAAGATTTCTTTACTTGAAATTAATAGCAGGTAGATTTTTTGGCCTCACAAACCTGGCAATAAAATTCCAGTCAAGAATCCAATGGCAGAAAATCAAGGTATTATCTATAACTTCTTAGGCTTTTTCAATAAGTAACATTCTGAGGCAAACTATATCTGATGTTAGATAGAGCATATAGCTATCATGGCTACTAGTTAAGAATTTTAATTACAATAGTAAAAATTAGGGGGGGGGAAGAATTGGTAATGTTATGTATTGGACTTGTGGTGTTACACCACATGCATTGCTGGAGGAGCTAACGGCTCTCCAGCAACCCAGACAGGCTGTCTCCGATCCTGCAATTGGTCAGCCCCAGGTGGCAAGCATGGGTTCAAACCTATTGGCTTCTGCCTAAGGGCTAGACTATACATTGTGGCTGGTTGAAGCCCAAGTTCCAGTATAGTTCCAGCAAGAATAAAAGTATGAGTTATTCTGTACTCTGTCTTGTGTCATCATTCCTGCTCTCCAGAGCCCACAACTTAACAGGTAATATCTCCCATTGGCTCTTCTGGTGCTGCACTGCAGGCCCCAGACAACATGGCATCTTGCCTATGTATTTCTGGGAGCACATATGTGACTGCTAAACTGGATATTCTACCTACCTTGTTGGTTGTCTAAAATACAAACTCATCATTAAGCCAATTGCAATTTGCTGCAGTGTGTTTGCTCAGTATAGAACAGGACAGCAATCCCAAAATTATTCTCTCTTTCATTCTTCTGAGATCACTCCAATCATTCTGTCAACTTGGGTCCTGATGGCTGAAAATTGAAGCCCTGCTTTCCTGCCATTTTGAGGAATGAAACATGAACAGTGATTGTCAGCAACCCTTTTACAAAGCAATTTAAGGAGAAAAAAAATCTGTAGGAAAAAAAATTAAAAATCTGGATACTCTTTTAGTATCTTAAAATCTATTCTGGGAGTGTTTAATTTCTACATAACTGTAATCTATTGGGATTTTTACTTGTGCTGATTCATGTGTCTGTTTGAATGCTGCTTAAAGGTTGCTCATTGGTGTGTCTGTGTAACGGTTACTGACTAAGCCAGATTTGTTGTCTCCAAGAAGATCATTGGATGATTTTGGGGTAGGAATGGGTTCCTTTAAACCTATTGGCTACCGCCTAGTGGCCAACCGTATAAGTAGCTGTGCAGTAGCTACTGTTTCAGTTCTGTTCCTGTTTGCCTCAATAAAGCATGTTCCTGTTTGCAACCTTCCATCTCGCTTATTGCCTGCAAAGAACTGGCTACACAACAATAACCATATAAAACAGCAATGCAAAAATAGGCCAATTCTGCAAGAAAAAAAAGTATGTAATTTGTTTAACTATCAAACTCTTGTACCTCAGAAACCAGTTTTAAATTATTGTCCTTCGTGGTAATTTAAATTTCATAGTCAGTCAGGAACCTGATAAAGCTGTTGCATCACAAAAATTATTACATGATTTATGAACAGAAACACGGCAAACTAAGCAGTTTGATCTGCTTGCTAAAGGAAAATAAAAAGGAAACAAGTTAATCTTCTAAACATATTATAAGTGAAGGTTCACACTTTCACCCTTCTATAATTTTTAAGGCAACCGATAATAAATACTTATACAAAGAAGGCTAACAAAGAAAGATGAAACAAAATCACAAAGTTTACACATCAACTTGCAGTAATAAAAGGCACTCATACTTAAAAAAAAAAATCATTGAACTATAGAAATAAAATAATAAAGTTAATCTTTGCCACAGCAGCACAGTGGGTAACACAGGTCTCTGAAACATACACACTGCTTTCTTCAGAGGGCGACAAGTAAGACATTTAGGCCTTATGATTTGGGGAGTTGTTTTGGCTATTTAACAACTACATTGACTTATTTTCACAACTTTCTCAAATTGGTCCATGAGGCAGAAGCTTGTGTCCACCTATGGTGTGCTTACCTTAAGATTAAAAGAAAAAAAAATTAATATCTCACTTTCTTCTATACAACTTCTCAAGTATCTTCACACTTTTTAATTCTGATCTTATTGAGAATATCCATGCTAATACTGAGGCTGATGATCAATACTGGGGGACTATTTGAGAGGCCTATATGGCAGAAATTAAAAAAAAGTGAAAAGGAGTTCCCTGAATTATTTTCCATCTACTTTATAAGAAGTCTTGTAATACAATCTGATATCTTACTATGAATTCAAACACAATAAGTATGTTATTTACTATTACTTGGTAAGATAGAAAAATGTGGGTTAGACAGCATTACCAACAGATGGATTTGTAGCTGGCTGACTGGCCATACCCAGCATGTGATCCTCAATGGAACCACATCTACATAGAGGAAAGTGTTTAGTGGGGTGGCCCAGGGGCTCTCTTCTGGGCCCAGTGCTCTTCAACATCTTCATTAAGGATTTGGATGAGGGGATAGATGGGGAACTCATCAAATTTGCAGACGACACCAAGCTGGCAGGAATAGCCAATACTCCAGAAGATAGGCTTAAGATACAGAAGGATCTGGACAGACTCGAACACTGGGCGCTATCTAACAAAATGAAATTCAATGGTGAAAAAAGTAAGGTTCTACATTTAGGCAGGAAAAATAAAATGCACAGGTATAGTATAGGTGGTACCTTGTTCAATAGTAGTAACTGTGAGAAGGATCTCGGAGTCCTAGTAGACAATCACTTCAATATGAGCCAGCATATTGGCATATTTGGCTCCAGCTGCCAAAAAAGCCAACACAGTGCTAGGCTGCATTAACAGGGATAGAATCAAGATCACGTGAAGTATTAATACCACTTTACAATACCTTGGTAAGGCCACACTTGGAGTACTGCATCCAGTTTTGTTCACCATGAGGTAAAAAAGATGTTGAAACTCTAGAAAGAGTACAGAGAAGAGCAACAAAGTTAATTGGGGACTGGAAGCTAAAACATATAAGGAACGGTTGCTGGGATTGGGTATGTCTAGTTTAATGAAGAGAAGAACAAGTGGGGACAGGATAGCAGTGTTCCAATATCTCAGGGGCTGCCCCAAAGAGGGAGTCAAGCTATTCTCCAAAGCTCCTGAAAGCAGGACAAGAAGCAACGGTTGGAAACTAAGCAAAGAGAGAAGCAACCTAGAACTAAGGAGAAATTTCCTGATACTTAGAACAATTAATCAGTGGAACAACCTGCCTCCAAAAGCTGTGCATGCTCCAATATTGGAAGTTTTTAAGACAAGACTGGATAGCCATTTGTCTGAAATGGTATAGGCTTAATCTGATACAATTAGTGGATAGAACAACAACAAAAGACTAGGAACAATTTTTTGTAATGAACACAATATATAGAAAATCTTGATTGGCAGGAGGATAATTAAAAAACCCCAATAGGATTAATTATATTTATATGTTTAATGATAGATCAGAATAATTGACTGAATAAACATATATGCATATACTCAAGTTTCCCCTTACAAAATCAGTTCGTGTTAATTTAGCCAGCAATGACTTTGCTAATAATGTTACGGAATTTATTCATTTGTTAAAGACAGGGATTTGGTTCTTTGGCAAATTGTTAGTAGATATCTAAAATAAATGAGCAGCATACAATATCTAGTTTTGCTTACAGTATTGCAAACTCTTTACTGTAGAAAATTTTTTGAATGTTTTATTTTTATTGAATTTCTTAGGGATCTCAAATTGTCATACATGCACTACTTCATGTCATTTTTCTCAAAGAAGAAACTATAAAGTAGATTAAAATTTCAACATACCTGGTCTGTTTCTCTTTGTCTGTTCCAAACTGCAGTTTATCCATCAATTCACATTTTTTTTAAAAAAAAATATTAAACTTACTTGCTGCCCATCTGAGACTTTCACTGTCTCAGGAGACAAAAGTATTATGATACATTATAATAGCACAGAGGAATTCTCTTGCTGAGTAATTTCATTCTACTATCCTTGTTCATGACTCTCTGGTTATTTTTTTTAAATGGATGTCTAATGGCTTGATGATAACATTCGGCCATAGTTGCAGCAAAATTATGATCACACTAAAGAGATATGCATACATTGACAATTACAACAAATGCCAGAATTACATAGTTAAACCCCAATTTCTGATCCAAGAACATAAACTATAGTATTTGCATGTCATCACTCATGTTTTGTCCTTTGCCTGCTTCCCCCGGAGAAAGCCATGACTGCAATATTACATAATACATACAGTATGTGAATTACTCCTTATAGATAGAACTGCCATGATGTGTCACAATGTTTTCTCAATGGTTAGTTCCCATATTTCACTGCCAGCTGTCATGCTGATACATTAAATGATGGGCATTCATGTCTAAACCTATCCTCCATGAGAACAGTTTCTTATGAATAATGTGACAGAAATACATTTTTGTATTTTAAAATTCCCATCTCGTTCATTTATATTCATTGATAGGTTATATGCAACATTGCTCAACAAAGTTATCAGTAAGCATCTCTCCTCCTAAAAAGCTGCAAAAAGTCAATGAAAAGTAGACGGTGGAGATAATAGAAGCAGTCTATTGCATGTTAAGAAGAAAAGTATAGTATAGGTGGTACCTTGCTCAATAGTAGTAACTGTGAGAGGGATCTCGGAGTTCTAGTAGACAATCACTTCAATATGAGCCAGCAGTGTGCTGCAGCTGCCAAAAAAGCCAACACGGTGCTAGGCTGCATTAACAGAATCAAGATCAAGTGAAGTACTAATACCACTTTACAATACCTTGGTAAGGCCACACCTGGAATACTGCATCCAGTTTTGGTCACCACGATGTAAAAAAGATGTCGAGACTCTAGAAAGGGTAAAGAGAAGAGCAACAAAGATGATTGGGGGACTGGAGGCTAAAACATATAGGGAACGGTTGCTGGAATTGGGTACGTGTAGTTTAACGAAGAGAAGAGTGAGGGGTGACATGATAGCAGTGTTCCAATATCTCAGGGGCTGCCACAAAGAAGAGGGAGCCAAGCTATTCTCCAAAGCACCTGAAAGCAGGACAAGAAGCAATGGATGGAAACTAGTCAAGGAGAGAAGCAACCTAGAACGAAGGAGAAACTTCCTGACAGTTAGAACTATTAACCAGTGGAACAACCTGCCTCCAGAGGTGGTGACTGCTCCAACACTGGAGGTTTTTTAAGAAGAGACTGGACAGCCATTTGCCTGAAATGGTATAGAGTTCCTGCCTGAGCAGGGGGTTGGACTAGATGACCTCCAAAGTCCCTTACAACTTATTATTATTATTATTATAAAGTCAAAAGAGAACTGGTTTGCTCCAAACCAATAATTAAGGAATAATTTCCTTAAATTATAAACAGGGCATTCTGTTGAATTTCACTGCTTTTATAAAATATTTACTACTCCCCGTTTACCAAGCAATTCATATTCAGCTCATGCTTTCCATTGAGGATTGACTGTGGTAATAAAAAGGAGATCAAAATTAGGAAAAAGAAAATGAAAAATTGTTAGAGAGTAAGAAATGGGACAAATACTATTTAGTGAAGGGAAATTAAAGCTTAGACATGATATATGCTGCAATGTCTTCCAGAGAACTGGAAAAGTTAGAGATGGTTAATGTATAAAATGATTGGACTGTAACAAAGAATGCAAACAGAGCAAATATATTCTTCCAGACAGCCTTTTGCTACTATGCTACGCAATGTTTGTTTCCTTCTAAGATGTCTGAAAGTACATTGCCATTAACAAACATAAGAGAAAATATTTGAAAAATCATTACTCTTTCTTCTTTTTTTCTTGTATTCAACATCAAATCATTTACATGGACTATAAACCCGCTGCTGAAATTTCTGTTGAGGCTCCCTCTGTCCTTTAATGCTGAAGCTATATGAGGCATACAATTATTATGGATTTTTATCCTTGACTTAAAACTAAACTGAGGATTTTGCCTGAAGTGCAAATAAAAAAAGCATTTGAGGATGCACTTCTGCATAGCTTTGTAGAAATAAGTCCCATACTGTTTACTAAGAGTTAAGAGACATACCGTATATAGAAGGCTAATGTGAATCTTCTATTTGTTCTGAGTAGTAGCAACACTATTCCTATTGGCACCATGGTGTTTGCCACACTTCTAAATAATATACTTCCTCTTGATTCTATACACAAATAGACATGCACACAAAACATAAATATTGTAAGTCCACAGTTGCTTAGGATGGGCCTCTGTCTCTCTCTCGCACACATACATGTGTGTGTGTGTGTGTATACACACACACACACACATATGTATCCATGGTTTTCAGTGGGAAGTGGTCTAAATCTCATATCATTTCAGGCATTTGTTATTTTTAATTTTTGTCACCTTGTATAATATGGGGCTTTTTGTTGCTGCCTTTATAGGTAGTCCTTGATTTATGACCACAATTTGGACCAGAATTTCTGTTGCTCAGCAAGGAGATTGTTAAGTGAGTCATGCTTGATTTTATGACCACCTTTTTTGCCATGATTGTTAAATGAATCCCTGCAGTTGTTAAGAGAATCATATGGTTGCTCAGTGAATCCAGCTTTCCACACTGATTTTGCTTGTCAGAAGCTGACTGAGAAAGTTGCAAATGGGGATCACGTGAAACCATTGTAAATACATGTTGATTGCCAAGTGCTTGAATTTTGATCACATGACCATGCGGATGCTACAATTGTGAGCCATGGTGGCTCAGTGATTAGAATGCAGTAGTGCAGGCTGCCAGGAGTTTGGCAGTTCGATTCTCACTGGCTCGAGGGTGACTCAGTCTTCCTTCGTTCCAAGGTCAAGAAAATGAGGATCCAAATTATGGGGGGCAATATGCCGACTCTGCAAACCACTTAGAGAGGGCTGTAAAGCACTGTGAAGTGGTATATAAGTCTAAGTGCTATTGCCATTGCTGTTGTCATAAATGCAAGGAATGGTCATAAATTACTTTTTTCACAGCCATTATAACTTTGAGCAGTCACTAAATGAATAGTTGTAAACGGACAATTACTGTATTGCCTTGTCTCCTGAGTATAAACCAGCTGAAGTGAAAACTGCTTTAAGAAGTCTAGATTTCATCCTTTTCTGCCACTTTCCTCATAGTGATGACAAGTTGTTCTGTCCAAATAGCAGTTAATTTGGCCCCTGGTTTCCTGCTTCAGTGCAGATCAGCTTGTCAACGAAGAATAGAAATTGGAGTTTTGAAAAAATTGTAATGGATAATGAACTCTAAAAGTAAACTGATCACAATGTTGATGTATCAAATCCACCACAAATGATGAGCAAAAGTTACACCTTCACAGAATACAGCCTTATCCATTAACATACATAATATTAATATACAGGATATATTTTTTGATGATGATGATTAGGTCAGGAAATAGCTAGGAAATAGGATTGGCCACAGGGCTGCAGGACTTGTAATAATGCACTGCATCTTTAAGTAGCCATCCAACACATCTTATTAAAGTGGTAAGCATCCTTTGGTACCTTCCCCAGATACCCTGATTTTAAAATTTTCTATGTCTTTCTATGTTAGATGTGCAAGTATCTCAGAGAATAAAATCACTTATCTTCATGCCAGCCTGAATGTTGGTTTTGGTACAGCATTTGCTGAGTATCCAGTGTACCAGCCAATTTATTATATGAGTAATTTCATACTTGAGTTTTGAGTTTGTCAAAAGACACATGTAGTTATCTGGCTCTTTCTATATTGAACATAGAATAATAGAATTGGAAGGGATCTTGGTGGTCTTCTAGTCCAAACCTCTGCTCGAAACTTCTGCTGTGTTCATCAGTGATATTCAGCCCTAGTTCTCCATAACACCTGAATAAGCATAACTATGCTTGTTCCGAGTCAGTGATGACAGTAATCAACTGATCATCTATGTTCAGTCATGGACTTTTGGTCAGAATAATGGTTAACCTTCTCAAAACTATAGCAATGGTTTCAGAAATAGTAATGGCCCACAAAATCTGTTTTTGGAAATCCTTCTACCCACTCTTAAAGTACATAAAATAAATGGTCTGTGTTATCTGAGAAATGGAATGGTGTTATTCTTTGCAGTAAACTAAATTTTACATGCATGAAAAAATTTTAAACCGTGTGTTTATTCATTGTGGTACATGTAAAAATATCTTTTTTATATTTTGTCCCATTAATTTATCTGAACTGACTTTTTGTAGTTACAAGTATCCCGATTTCTTGCAAAAGAAGCAATCAGAGATAGAAGCAGGATAACCAGTATACTTCAATCCACTTTTGTATTATATTTAGCTTGCTGAATGGTTCTTTCCCTCCAGAATAGCACTCAGCATTGAATGTAGCAGATATATTTTGATGCCAAATGGAGCTTTGTCTCAAGAGATAGGAACTCACTGACACAATCACAGAAAAAAATATTGCCCTTCTAATAACTAGCACTTATGGAACTCACTGTCATTTTGGTTTCTAGGCCTGCTCTGCTGGGATAGTAGGTAGTCTAAAGCTATTGAGCCAAGTAGAGTTGCTAAATTTAAGATTCTTTTGGCTACTTTTCTGTACTTCAGCTTGTTTAAATAATCTATATTTTTGTAGTTTTCCTGAAAAAAATGGAAACTAATTAATTTAACCTTTTTTTTAAGCATTCATTCTCGATAAACCATTGTATAAATTCATCCCAATCGTTTTGTGTTCTTCTTTAGTGCCCCCTAACTCAATTTTCTATCTAGGGGGATTTCATTTTTCACGTATCTATAGACTGTCTTTCCCCAATTATTTTATAAAGCTATATAGGTAGTCCTCGATTGCACCTGTTCATTTAGTGACCATACAATGGACTGAACAAAAGTAATTTGTGACCATTTTTCACACTTATGAGCATTGCAGCACCTTCATGGTGGATGGTTGCAGTGTCCCGGGGACATAGGATCCCCTTCTGCAACCTTCTGACAAGTAAAGTCAATAGGGAAGTCAGATTCATTTAACAACAACGTGACTAAACAACTGCAGTGATCCATTTAACAATTATGGCAAGAAACGTCATAAAGTGGATCTAAATTCATTTCATAACTGTCTCGCTTATCAACAGAAATTCTGGGGTTAATTATGGTTGTATGTCGGGACTACCTGTACTTGGTTTCTTTTACATGCTCTTTCCAAAATATTCCCTTTGATGAGTATTAGTACTGTACCTATTGCGGTCTTCAAGCCTTATCTGCTTTCCTAACATTTTTTTCAAGTTAGACCAATACCCTCAATAAGCAATGCAGTTTTCCTCAAGTATTTTCAAATCCAGTTTTTTTATCCTAAATAGTTGTGTTTTTTTTACTGACTCTGAAAATACAGGATCTTTAAAAAGTTAGGAAAAGAGCCCATTTGGTGCCTTAATGAAAAGGCAACAAACTTAAAGCCTATGGCTAATTACTTTTCTTATTTGCAAAGGACTGTGGAAAACTTACAGAAATATTGATCAAATTGGAAGCATATTATAATTCACAGTAAGTGAACATTTCAGAATTATATTTATTACTATGGAGTTAGCAAGCTACTAAACTTTGTTTTGCCAGCATCACTTTTTTTTGGAAAGAATCTTTGTAATTGGAACTTACTTGATAGTTTCAATTGCAGCATCTTCTACAAAACAATATATGTTGGAAAGCTACTTTCTCAGTTAAGATTCCTTGTTTCGGGTCTGCAGATGCAAAATAATACAGCAAGTGTCCGATTCTTGTGGGCTCATTGACCGCAACTCCAAGCACTAACAACTGCACATACGTTAAATCCACTACATTTTTATAACTTTGGTCAGGTCAGGGGTAGGCAACCTTGGCTCTTTTATGACTCGTGGACTTCAACTCCCTGAATTCCTGAGCCAGCATGGGGGAAACTTTGGCCCTTCATGACTCATGGACTTCAACTCCCAGAATTCCTGAGCCAGCATGGCTCAGCTTGGAAACCTCTCCCTTTCCCCTCAGCATGGCTGGCTCAGGGATTCTGGGAGTTGAAGTCCATGAGTCATAAAAGAGCCAAGGTTGCCTACCCCTGGCTCAGGTGATTAGACATTTAGCTGAAGAGTTCCACCAGACAGGCAAAAATAAATGAACATCATCAAACATGGAAGGCACCTTGGAGGTCTTCTAGTCCAACCCCCCCTGCTAAAGTAGGAGACCCTGCACCATTTCAGACAAATAGCTGTCCAGTCTCTTCTTAAAGCCTCCAGTGATGGAGCACCTACAACTTCTGAAGGCAATACTTCCTTCCACATTTTCTTCCATAAGTAGGTATGTGGGGAAACTTAAACATTCACTGTAATTATAAAAACTATTTCTATATAATGCAACAAACATATGTAATAATTAAAAGTGTAAAAGTTTTAAATAGGATTATTAATAAAAACAAAAACCATACTGAAACATAAATTGCTCACTTCTGAGTTGGAATAGATTGTGGGGAAAAGATGAAATTAATGTCTGTTGTATCTTCTAAAATGGGGGCTATTGCTCTGTAGTGGCTTTTGGAAAATTGCTGCTGTTTCTTTGTCCTCTTTTCTGTGTTCAGTGGGATTCTGTATTTCTCTTTATTATTTCTCTTTATGGCAAACCTGACAAACTAGCAACTCATTCACATTAAATAGGACTTTTCTGACTTTAATTGCTATTAAATTGTTGTAAAATAAATTTTCTTCTGAGTGGAGCTTTTTATGGTAACTTGGCATCAGTATAAATGCTGGTTTGCCATAGACCTCTTCTGGGACTTTCTACTATAGCAGGGGTGTCAAACTCAATTTCATTGAGGGCCGCATCAGCATTGCGGTTGCCCTCAGGGGGCCGGGTCGGTATGACCAGGGTGGGCGTGGCCTACTGGGTGGGCATGGCTAGAGTGCGTATGGCCTACTGGGTGGGTGTGGCCAGCTCTACATCATTGGCATCAAGGGTGCCTATGGGGGCCTGGGCAGGAGTGGGTCAGATCTGAGCGTCTCTGGCAGTAGGAGGGTCTTTGGGCCAGGGCCAAGGCAGTGGGGGCCGTTCCCTCACTGTTTCCAGGATGGCTTTGTGGGCCACATGAAACCACTTCGCGGGCCGGATTCGGCCCCCGGGCCTTGTGTTTGACATGTCTGTACTATAGCTAGCAGCCCAGAATTTTCAACTACTCCTGGCATATTGAACTATTTCATCTATTCAGAGAATTGTAGAGTTTTAATAGTTCGGTGTTTACTTGGTAATGTTGGAATGATTAAGACAAACTACAGATTAACATGAAGTGTGGATGTCATGGAAAAGTGAAGTGTTACTTCTTAACAAAATACTTGCACAAAGAACACTTTTCAATATCTAAAAATGGTTGGGAGGAATTGCAAATATGGTCTCTTTTGTCCCCAGTCTGTGGCTGGAGTGAATCTGTTTATCTTTTTTTTTCCTTTATGGGAAATTGGTGATATTTCTTAGCTCTACTGGGAATCATCAGTTGTTTGCCCTCTAGGAAGTATTTGGTTACAGAGGAACTGATGATGTTCCTACTGACTGGAGATCATATTTTGTTTGCTCTCTGGATTTATCACTCCCACTGGAGAACTAGCAACTTTTTTCTACTGAATGCCTCACCCTCAGATACTGTCTCTCACTCAAAAATATGCATTCTGTTCTTTCAGACATCCCATGTCACAAATATCCAGATCACCATCTTCTCTGAGTAAATTCTATGTATAAGGACTAAAACTTGAGATCAGGTTTTGCTTGTTTATTCTTCACTTACCGATAACTTGCTAAGTGGTTAAAAATTAAGCTTCTTAAGTTTGGAAAGTAATAAGAATCATTCAGAATCCTAATCTAAGCGAAGGGGAAAGAGAAAAAAAATGGATGGAGAATGTGATTTTCTAAGATAACCTGGTGTATTCAAATTGTAGGCTGTTCCTATGATTTCACCAACCATTGCAAAATCTCTTAGTATTTGGCTAATTGAATTTACTTTCATAACACACACACAAATCAATTCAAAATATTACTGCAACATTCTTTATAATGAATATAATTAATTATTTCTGCTTCCAAGTAATGATAAATACTGTCAAACCTACTCTACTAAATTCTTTGCTTGTTATGAATTATTTCTGCAAAGGGAAAAATGGACTTAAAATATTGAATATATTGTACAACTCTGTTTCAAACCTATATCATACTAGAGTATTCTTGATTTTACTGATGTCTTCAGTAAATACATTTACTATTTTACATGAAGATATATAAAAGAAGATAACAGAGAGGTTTTCCTTCATCTTAATCTCACAACATTGTGTGCAGTTGCCTGGGCTAATAATTAACAATTTGTCCAAGATCAACTAGTGAACTCAATTTTTATACCTGTAGGTGGTTGATTGATTCTGTAGAATGTTTAATTTCTCAGCTAAACTAAAGGAATTTTAACTGAAAATCAAACTTAACACATTTCCATTTTAAGATAAAATATTAATTTAGAAAAACATCCATTCTGAAAAGACATTTTCAGTTTCTGTATTTTATTTATGCTGCACCCAGAAAACCTTGAATTTATTCAAGTTGCGTGATGTGCAAATTTATTTATTTCTTTTATTTACTTTTTTTTGCAAATATTTCTTGCTAATTTTTTTTTTTACAAAATTATAATACATTAAACAAAACTATTAAAAGACATGTGTAATAATGACATTTCTGATCTTCCAACAGGGCAAATTTTACAAATCAGAAAATGTGCTTGATCAAGAGGTTTTATGGCAAATAAAAAAAATGAGAAAATGAGCAACTGCCTCAGCATTTGAACTTCCATTACTTTTGGGATGCAGTGGTTAAATTTTGTAAAATCATTTTGTTTCAGTTTATTTCATCCGGTGTTACTTGAATCTTTTCTTGCCAAATGTCTTGCTTTCCTCTTCTTCAAACTTGACAGAAGCAAGAGAGCATGTCTGAAGTATATTTTGAAATCTGGTCTTGCTGAAATCCTTAAGGATTAGTTGCATGTCCTGTATGTAATCGTGAAATTGAGCTCCCTGGCAAATGCCTCTCATTCTTTGAATCATATGAATGTGGTTTTGCTCTTCTGGGTACTGAAAATAAATTCTAAAATGTCACAGCCCACAACTTCCAGGCATATTGAAGTGTTGACCTCTGATGAGCATTTCAAACACATTACGCTTGAATTAGCAAGGCTTATTTACAAGTGTTGCTTTGCAAAATCCGTTGAAGTTAGACTGGATGCAAAGAATATTTTAATAGCATTTTCAGACGTAGCTTCTCTTTTAATATTAAAATGCATTTTTACTTAAAATGGATTCATAGGATGCTATTCTTTTTTTAAAAAAAAATACGGCATATGTGGTTTTCCTGGCTTATAATGCAAAGTCAGCCTAACCATATTATAACCCTCATTACAAGGAGTATGCTTTATTTAATTGGACACGCTCCAAACAATTGAACCAGTGCATACCTTATTGTTGTTTAGCAACTAAAGGAACAAATATAAGCAAAGCAAAAACCCCACCACTCCTCACCTATATCTCAAAATAATATTTGCTGTGAATTCACTTAAACATGTTTATATGCATTTTCTCACCAGGTATGTACATTACATTAAAAGGTAAAGGTAAAGGTTCCCCCGCATATGCGTGCTAGTCGTTTCCAACTCTAGGGGCTGGTGCTCATCTCTGTTTCAAAACCAAAGAGCCAGCACTTGTCCGAGGACATCTCTGTGGTCGTGTGGCCGGCATGACTAGATGCCAAAGGCGCACGGAATCCAGAGTACCGTGTAGCAGAGTGAGCACCTGTTACTCATCCCAGCTTCTGCCAACCTATCAGTTCGAAAGCATGTAAAAATGCAAGTAGAAAAATAGGGACCACTACGGTGGGAAGGTAACAGGTACATTACATTAAACAGTAGTAATTTAAATAAGAATTTATTTCTACATTAGACTGGATTATAATTGATGAAACCATATAACTACATGAGTATAATTCAGATCTTTCTTGATTCACCTCGTCTATATTCTCAACATATTAATTTGAAAGTTTTGAAAGTGGATCAGTTTTCACATAAACAATGCATACTTCTCAGGGACAAACTCAGCAGCAAACAAAAATTATATCTCTTGACACTTAGATATATCAATGTATATTCTAGCATTAACACACACTGATGTCTCTGTCATCTATAGCTAGGGATATTTAACATTCTCCAACCAGCAAGGGTGGCTGAGGAATTCTGGAATTTGAAGTCCAAGAGTCTTAAAGTTCTCAACGTTGGACAGTCCTGCTGTAAACCCACTGTCAACGCTGCTAACATCGGATGTTTTTGCATTGATAACAGATGGAAATGTAGTCATCTTTTCCATTTCGCTTTTAGAGTTATATGTTGCTGGGAGGGGGGAATGTGAATGAGAGGGGGGGGGGCAATGTTTAAGAGATAAAACATGTTCCAAATGTATAATAGATATGTTGGTGTAGAAGAGTAGATTGTTGCTATGCAGTTAGTCCTGGACTTGACTACTACAACATTTGTTGAGTTTGCCCCATTTTATGATCATTCTTGTCACAGTTGTTAAGTGAATCACTGTAGTTGTTAAATTAGTCAAACTGTTGTTAAGTGAATCTGACTTCCCCATTGACTTTGCTTCTCAGAAGGTCACAAAAGGTAACCATGTGACCCCAGGACACTACAGCCATTATAAATATTGCCAAGGGTCTGAATTTTGCTCATGTGACCATGGGGATGCTACCAGGGTCGTAAGTGTGAAAATTTGTCATAAGTTACTTTTTTCAGTGCCGTTATAATTTTGAACAGTCACTAAACAAACTGTTGCAAGTCAAGGACTAGCTGTATTATACCTAGTCTTATGCCCCAGTTTAATGCTCTCTACAGTAAAGGTAAAGGTTCCCCTGCACATGCGTGCTAATTGTTTCTGACTCTAGGGGCCAGTGCTCATCTCCGTTTCAAAGCCGAAGAGCCAGCGCTTGTCCAAGGACGTCTCCGTGGTCATGTGGCCGGCATGACTAGATGCCAAAGGCACACGGAACACTGTTACCTTCCCACCGTAGTTGTCCCTATTTTTCTACTTGTATTTTTACGTGCTTTCGAACTGCTAGGTTGGCAGAAGCTGGGACGCGTAACAGGTGCTAACTCTGCTACACGGCACTTGGGATTCGACCCGACAAACTGCCGATCTTCTGATCGACAAGCTCAGTGCCCTAACCCACTGAGCCACCACGTCCCTGCTCTCTACATATGTTCCATTAAAATTCCCAAAATTTCCAGCTATCGAAGACAATTATTATAAAACAGAAAAAAGCCTCCAGAGAGCACCAGGATGAGAAGGACTGGTTTATTTAGTTAAGGCAGCTGGCTTTTATCACAAAGTTACGACTTACATGTGACTGTATTAAAACTGTTACAAAGGAATTTTATAACAAAGCTTAATGACCTCTTCTTTCTTCCAAGTAGTGCTTTAAGAGGAAAATGTATATTTTGTGAAACAATGGATGGAAAGTTTTACTAGTTTCTATGAGTTTTGATGATTAAACATTTGTCACTAAACCTGATGATTTAGTTTAGGAGAAATATGAAAGCTTCCTAATCAACAACATGGGTTGATTATTCATAGTGATATTGTTAGCACAAATAGCTATTAAGCAAATTGTCTGACCTCTCAAATTATACTACAGCAATCTATTTAAAAAGAAAATTATATCCATATACATACACCATAGAGCAAATTGTAAGTTACTGTAAATCGTGAAGATACTACCAGTCTAAAAATAGATCTTTATTCCTTCTTTATACTACATTTAAATAGAATTATATGGTTGATCATTTAAGAAGTGTAATATGGTTGGAGTTTAGGAAATTGTTTTATTCTGCATTAGCTGTTTGTCCATTTATCCCAATTTTTTCTACCATGAGAAAACAACAATATCAAAACAAACTGGTAAGAGTTACTGGCTTTTTTTAACTGATCAAACAAAATGTATTATAGCTAGAAATAGTTTTTTCTGAGGCCCCCTAAGGATCCTAAAAATATTCAATGTGTTGTAGAAGCTTAGGCAATCAAGCAACAATGCAAGATTGTAGGCATGATTAAAAATCAGCAACAACAATCTAGTAATTACAATTATACAGTACATAATATGCCAGAGAACTTAAATGATGTTTTGTGGGCATTCTGTTGATCTAAGTAGATGTCGGCAAGTTTCTAAAAATGTTTTCCACAATTATTCTTCTGTGTTGGATCTAAGGATTAATGAGGTTACATCCTGGTTCTAAATTGTGCAATGAGATCATTCTCTGATTCTTATAATAGCCCTTCTTAGTAATTTTCTCTGTGCAGCTGATATTCTCCAGGCCTGGAGATTTCATTTTAGCTATTATAGCTGAATGCTGCTGATAAACATACCTGCTATGGAAACATTGTCATGGGAAGATAACTCATTAAGAAATGCCAACAATTGGAGAGAGTTCAAATAATTATTGTATTAGTCCAAAGCTAGCAGGCTACAGTGATTCACTGGTCTCTTGTATTCTTCTATTCCTGAACAAGAGTCACAAGGTGACATAGATCTTATAAAGAATGCTGAACATACACTAACAAAAGAATTATTATTTTACAATAAGAAAAACAGATAAGTGCAAAGAGAGAAAGGGAGGCACACCTTTGACGATGTGAAAACATTGCTAGAGAGGAACAATTGCAGCTTTGGGATACTTCCAAGGCAAAGAGTGACTGTTATTCTACAAATAGTGCTTGGACTCCACTGCAGAAGGAGAGAGAATCTACTGTCTCCACATCCTCCTCTACGGGTGTGAATTCTGTATTATTAGCAGGCACAGGTTGGCATCACAAAAATTTATTTTATTTATTTTATTAGATTTATATACCGCCCTTTCCCGAAGGACTCAGGGTGGTTTACAGGGTATTTAAAACCAAACCAGTACAAAAGTTAAAAACAATTTTAAAAGATTAAATCATCCCTAAAAATAAAAACCCCAGTTAAAAATTCTCAGCCTGGGCCGGAGAGCTCAAAGAGCCAGGTCTTCAGGTCCTGGCAAAATGAACGAAGGTCAGGGGCAGTCCTAAGCTCCATGGGCAGCTGGTTCCAGAGGGCAGGCACACCCACAGAGAAGGCCCTCTCCCTGGGTGTTATCTGGCGGCAGTCTTTTACCGGCGGCACCCTGAGAAGACCCTCCCTGTGTGAGCACACTGGACGAAGGGAACTTGATGCTGGCAGCAGGTGTTCCCTCAGATATCCCGGACCCAAGCCATTTAGGGCTTTATAGGTCATCACCAGCACCAAAATGCCATTCCTAACAGACTACACGGGAAATGTAACAACGTATAACCCTAACCCTAACCCTTATCAGATGAGATGCTGGTAAGAGATAATTCTTGTGTTTGGGAATTAGAGATTCTGGTTAAGGACAATGAGTTTAGGACATATTTAGGACAGTTAAACAATAGAGAAAATCTTCTGATTCGAACAAATCACTAAAGAGATTGGTTGTTGTCAGTTTAATTGGAGCATGACTATTGAGTTCCCAAAGTATATTATTTGACTTCAGTTAATCATATTCCAACAACTTTACATCTAGTCTGTTGCAATACACTTATTGTAAGCCAGTCTTTGAAGACTATTTAGATCAGGGGTGTCAAACTACCACCCCGCAGGCCGGACATGTCATCCCAAAACCATGCCCACCCCATTGCTGGCAATGGAGAAGAAGCTCCGAAACGTTGTGCATGACATCATGAGTTTGACATGTCTGATCTAGATGTTACAGTATTTTCTCACCAACCCATACATGCACCCTACACACTCTCATATCAAAGTAAGGTTATACAATTGATTCAACCTGTTTTTATTCCAACTCACCATATCTTCTGGGGAATAGGGTGATAGTTTGGCACTGCATGCCTTCTGTAAAAAAAAAATACTGCCTTGGCTCAGAAAGTTAAATGTTGATTTTGATCTCCTTTCAAATCTGGTTTCTGCTTTAACAGAGTTAAGCTTTAATTGTCTACATGTTTTAAGTTGTATAAAATTTATTTTAATTCTGCTTTCTACCTAAACATGCATAATGGGAGCTTGGAATATTATAGCAACAGCAGCTAAATAATTTTGGTTCTGAGTACAGACAGTTATTTGGTTTCTTTAACAAAATCTGTATTTCATCATTAATTCAGCATCATTAATTATCCCAAAGCAAAGGCACCTTGCATAACAAAATCCATAGAATCCATAGAGTCAAATGAGGTTGCTTGAATATTTAGAGAATTTTGAATGTAATTGTAAACATGAAATGCACATCAGAAACACATTTACATTATAGCCTAATCATTTTTTAAAAATTAATTCTGTGTGATGAAAACTGCAGTCTTTGTCAAGTCCCATATCATTTTTTTTTCATAATTATGAAGGCAACATTGAGCTAAATGAAAGCCAATAAAGTGAAGCTGAATCCTGATGAGCTGAGATGCTGTTAAGAAATAGTTCTTGTGTGAAGTTTAGGGGAATATAAATAATGGAGAAAATATTGTGATTCAAACAAATCACTAGAGAAATTGACTGTTCCCAATTTGATTGATACACTCCATTTGTCAACGTTGTAACAATGGATGTTCCCGTTCTGACAACTGAGGGAAATTGCAGTCATTTTTACTCTGCTTACAGCTTGCTTTTTCTTCTGTTTAAAAATCATATGTAGAAGTGGGGATGGGGTACATGCTTGAGGTCAACTAGCCATAACAATAATGCAGCTTCATGGGAACTCAAGGATGCAAACCAATAACATTTTGGTGGGCTGGAGAGCTGGAGAAGAAGCCTGCACTTCAGGCTAATTGGAAAATATGAATTATGACTGCTTAGTGGGGGTGGGACTTGCAATGTTACTTTGTATCTGGGGAAAGTGAATTTAGTTTTGGGTTCAGCTATGTAGTACCAATACTTTTTTTCCTGAATAAAATGTTCTTTAAGGAAGAAATCTTGCTCTGAAGTTCTTTAATGGGTTTCATCTGTTGGAACCACGACACCATTAACAGTTCTGAAAACTATGTTATGGAATTAAGTTAATCAAATTCAAGTAATCTCACATCTAGTCTCATATAACATATTTTTTGAAGATTATATAGAAGCTAAAGTAGATGCCATGCATAAATATGAAGCTGTGGATAATTTTCTTCAGTAAGTAAATTAATAAATGTAGTGTTTTTATTCATTTATAGTTATTTTTATCTATTTTTAAAACTGGTGTGAAGAACACATCATGTTTTAGGATATGTTTATGCAGAAATATGGAAAAATAAAAAATGTGCACAAACTTTTAAACACCACTATATATGCACATGGGCACATATGTCTACGTAGAGTTAAAACATAATTATATTTATATTTTATTCTCTCTGGAATTATACATAGATGCAATTAACTAATTAAATTAAACAAGGTAAGATGTTATAAACAGAAGATTATAGAAAGGACTTATAACATGTTTTCTGTCGAGATGATTTCAGTTTAATTTCTGGTTTCCCTGCAATAAGCAGAGTAATCTTATTATATACCACATTTTGCTCATGAACAAGGATAAAAAAAAAGATTTAAAAGATATAAAAGAAGCACAAACAGGCAGAGAAAAGGACAGAAAAATAGGCATAATTACCCAGAACAGAGAAGCTAGAAATAAGGCTAATAGCAAAGCATATCTACCAACCAAAAAGAAGGATTTCCAAACAACATACTCATGGAACAGCCACACCCACAACCTTTTCCTCAAAAAAAAAAAAAAAAAAACACATGCAGACACCTAGCAAGGAAATAGCTTCAAATATCCCTTAAAAATCACTTCAAACATCCCTAAAAAAGTCACATCAACAAACACACCAGAGACAAACAGAAAAGCACCCCAGACTGCAGCCCGCCCCCCAAAAAAAGAAGGTGAGTGTTGGTAATAGGAGATTCTATCCTTAAAGGAACAGAATCATCATCTGCAGACTGGACATACAATCCAGGGAGGTATGTTGTCTCCCTGGAGCAAAAATCAAAGATGTGTCTGAGAACCTAACCAAAATAATTAGGCCTACAGATTACTACTTCTGCACAAAGAAGAGGGCATCATGTTGTTCACCAGAGCACCACAAGGCAGGACAAGAAACAATGGCTGGAAACCGAACAAAGAGAGAAGCAACCTAGAATTAAGGAGAAACTTCCTGACAGTGAGGACAATTAACCAGTGGAACAGCTTGCCGCCAGAAATCGTGGGCGTTCCATCACTGGAGATTTTAAGAAGAGGCTAGACAGTCACTTGTCTGAGATGGCATAGGTGGCTGGACTAGAAGACCTCCAAGGTCCCTTCCAGCTCTATTCTATTTTAAGAAGCCCTAAACTGCCACTGGGGAATTTCTGGTATGTGATGAAGGCAGTTCAGTGATGCCACCAACTGGCATAGTAGTCTTGGCCTAATTCTTAATACGTATCTTTACAATTCCAATCTTGGATCATATGGGTGACACAGTTTTTTCACATATAGATTGATATTTTATGATGAAATAGAGTTTGCTATGTACTGATATGAAAAGAGAGAACTCTCAAGCTTTGGAAACACTCCAGTAGAAATTGTATTTTTTCTAATGCAGTCATGACAATTTCTTCCAACAGTTCTTCTAATTTAATGACTTAATGTGTGTGTTACTTCAAATAAATCTTGACTCCTGATGATTGCTTGGACAAATCCTTGCCATTTTCTTGGCAAGATTTTCAGATTTGCCATAGCCCCCCTCACAGTTGAGAGAGAGTGACTGGCCCAAGGTGACCCAAATGGCTTTGTGCCTAAGGTGGGAATGCAAATTATTTATTTATTATTTGTTTATTAATTGATTTTATATACCGCCCTATTCCCGAAGGATTCAGAGTAGTTTACAGGGTGAATTAAACAATACAATATATATATATACAAATTAAACAAATATATATAAAATGTTTAATTTGTATTTTTATGTTTTTAATATTGCTTCTGCATTTTATATTGCCTATGTTGTTTGTCACATTAAACATTCCACAACCTGAAGAGTTGTATAAAACTTATATGTATAAATATTTATATAGTAGAGATGCAGCTATTGACATTCTGGTATATAAAAAAAATCAACAACTTTCAGAGATATAGTCATATTAAAATATCATAGCAAGAACAATGAAAGCTTTTTTTATTTTGTATTCCACAAGGTGTTAGAAAATAGTTTTCTCTTTTGAATAAACTTTAAAATAATTTTCACATACACTGTGTATATTTACCATGTTATCCATAAAGTATTCAGCTGCTATTAGATTATTAGCATTTTATTATTTTTATTTTATTTTTGCCCAGTAGAAGCAAAAGTAATTTAAATTATGTGTATATTATTTTTCATGCTAAAAAAATGAGACAGTTTTTATTTTTCTCCACTTAGCAGTGAATAAACACAAAATGATTTCTTAACAACAATAATATCCTGTGGAACACAGGATATATAAAACCCTTTCAGGTAAACATTATTATGCAGAATCTAGAAAATAAGTAAAAAATCGAAAGACAAAGAAATCATCAATCAGCATCAGTCAAGCTACCTCTTCATTTCTTTCTATCATCGTAAAGCATGCTTGCTTAAACCAGGACACTACATTTATTATATTTTGTTCTTTAGTTGCTCATCTTTTTTCCTTTTGGGATCTCATCAGTTCTAACCAATCATGCCTTTCTCAATCTTCCTTTTCTTCTTAACAATTCACATATTCTTTGTATGTGTACATTGGGTGTCATGGGGGCACAGTGGTTAGCATGTAGTATTGCAGGCTAATTCTGCCCACTGCCAGCAGTTCGATTCTCACCAGCTCAAGGTTGACTCAGCCTTCCCTCTTTCTGAGGTTGGTAAAATGAAGAGCCAGATTGTTGGGGACAACTTGCTCACTCTGTAAACCCCTTAGAGAAGGCTGTAAACCACTATGAAGGGGTATATGAGTCGAAGTGCTACTCCTATTTGTTTCATCCTTATTCATTAACACACTTACTTATTCATGTTTGATCCTTATTCATTCACCACACTTGGATTCAAAACTGATCCAGTTTTGGTCTCCACAATGTAAAAAAGAAAGAAAGAGTGTGGAGAAGAGCAACAGAGATGATTAGAGGCTGGAGACTAAAACACAGAAACTAGACATACTCAATTCCAGCAACTGAATATATCTAGTTTAATGAAAAGAAGGACTAGGGGGTGACATGATAGTAGTTTTCTAATATCTAAGAGATTGCTACAAAGAAGAGGAAGTCAAGTTATTCTCCAAAGTGCCCAAAGGCAGGACAAGAAGCAATGGATGGAAGCTAATCAAGGAAAGAAGCAACCTTGGTGGAGCAGTGGGCTAATGCCTCCTTAAGTAACACCAGCTGCCTGCAATTAGTACAGGTTCGAGTCCCACCAGGCTCAAGGTTGACTCAGCCTTCCATCCTTCCGAGGTAGGTAAAATGAGGACCCAGATTGTTGGGGGCAATAAGTTGACTTTTTAATAATGCTGCTTGGGGGGGAGGGGCTGAAAGCCCTAATAAGCAAGCATATACATAGAATGAAGGCTATTGCTAAGCACATTGGTTTGTGCTTAAATTGTAAGCTGCCCTGAGTCTTCGGAGAAGGGCGGGATATAAATGGGATTGAAATAAAATAAAGTAAAATAAACCTTCAACTAAGGAGAAATTTCCTGACAGAACAATTAATCAATGGAATGACTTGCCTCCAGAAGTTGTGAATGGTCGAACACTGAAGACGCCAGAAGACAAGAAACAATAGATGGAAACTAAGGAGAGAAGCAATCTATAACAAAGGAGAAATTTCCTAACGGTGAGGACAATAAACCAGTGTAACGGCTTGCCTTCAGAAGTTGTGGGTGCTCCATCACTGGAGGCTTTTAAAAAGAGACTGGATAGGCAGCCATTTGTCTGAAATGGTATAGGTTTCCTGCCATAGCACGGGGTTGGAAGAACATAGAAGAACTCCAAAGTCCCTTATTCTGTTATTAGTGCCATTTCTTCTTTTTCCATTTCTTTCTCTTGATGAGCAATACCTTTTGCTACAGCTAACATATAATTATCATTGTACCAGCATTTGTATTTCATAAAATTTCTCCATCCATATTCCTTTTTTAAAAACAACAGTCTATTAATGTGGATATATAGATTAGTCATTCTTCTGCTTCTTGTCTTTCCAATCCCTGTAGCGAAAGCAAGCTTTGCTAGAGGGTTCCTATGTGGATTGGTCTACCAGTACCTGCTTTTTCTTTTAGGAATATTTTCCTCCTCACGAGTAACCTTGTCTTTCCTTCACTTTCCAAGACATTCACACATGTGAATGTCTTGACTGCCATCCACCTTTCACATTATCTTCTTTGACACTAAGAGATGTTGCTCTTGAGTTGAAGAGCCTGTAGTGATGACACATCCTTGGCAAAAAGTCACATGGGATATCTTTGTACCGCAGTAAACAAGCTCTACGATATAATGTATAATAAAGTAAAAAGACACACAAATATTAAATACAGCTAAATACCATTGCATGTCCATTGCATTGTTTTCATATAAAGTTATGTGCTTTTCCAGCAGCCAAGTAAAAACTCACCTTTCAAGCAATATTTTGCTCTTATTAGCACGGGGGAAAAAAGGAACTATTCTTCCCATCCAACAGAAACTTTATACAGGTTAAATTTAAAACAGGACAATAAAACATTATATAAAAAAAGATTTTCCAAGTGGGTAATGCCATATGAATATTTAAACAATTAAACGTGTTTTCTTGAAAATTTGCCCAAGAACTGCAGCTCACACTTGCAGTTTACAATTTTAGATCATATTTTTCTAAGAGAGAACATGAAATAGGGTGAAGATCACACCTCAAACTTAGCTGTAAATTTATTACTTGCAATTGCATTTAAATCTAGATTGATAAACATGCTAAAATGATTTATTTGAAATTATATTTAGCTACAGTAAACAGTGCTGGACTTGGAATATCTATGGGGATTCTTTTTTTTTTTTTTTTTGGAGTTTGAAAAAGAAAGAACCTTAAGCCAATAATAAAACTTCTAACAATTATAGAGTATGTAGGTTACCTACTACTGTCACCCTTAAGAAAGAAGAATAAGTCTTTTACAGATTCCTGGCATTACTTAATATTCTCAGTCAACCATTTCCATATTAAGTCAGTTCCATATCTTAATTCAGAAGATGAGAAAAGGGTACGTTTTGATTTTAAAACTTACAAAATTAGTTACCTTGTTTGCAATCAATAAAAAACAAAATTCTTAAGAGGTCTAGTGTTTATATTATGCTTCATAACACTATCAAAAGAAACCCAAATAGTGATAAAATGACTGTGATGATAGTCTAGTCTGAATTTATGTTTTCGGATTTTTGCCCCGATACTGTGATTTTAATTTTTTTTAATACTAATGTTATGAAAAAATACACATACAAAAGATAAAAAATGATAAAAACTAAAAATATTAAAGAAATAAAAATAAAAAAATAGAAAGTGCAGGAAAGAAAAAATACAAATGTAAATAGAAAAGAAAGAAAAATAAGAATATAGTAAAGGAAAAAAAGGAATATATAAAAATGACTTCCATTTCATCATAACAATATAAACAATTTTAGTAAATTATTACCTTCACTTAAAAAAGAACAAATGATCTCTTTCTATATCCCATCTATTATCTATTAAAAAAATTCTTAAAACCTTGAAATTGATCAGCAAAAATCCATTAAGGGTTACCAGAGATGACAATATATCTATTTTAACCTTGATCAAATAAATCAACTTTATATTTCTTCATTTCAACAATCTTGATATTTATTTTTTCAAATAATGTTCTAAATCTTATATTTCTTTTCATTTTATTTTGCCCCCATTCACAAAATTCTCTAAAGCTTTAACAAGCCTCTTTTGTATATCCAATATAGGAAAATTATCCAGAGCCTATCCTACCTAGTCCTCTTATTCTATAATTTTCCACTGAAAATTCTATTCAGCATTTGCAAACAAATTTCACATTAAAATTTGGATTATGGAATTAGAAATCCAACAGTTAATGGTCTGTATGAAATAAATTAAGTCAGAAATTTGTGGCTCAGTGACTACATCTGTTTTAGATATAGTTTTAATTTATAATTTATAATTTATAATACTTCTTTAAAATCCTAACATCTCTTTCCCTTTCAGGATCTCATCAATTTCATCCAACCATGCCTTTCTCAATCTTCTTAACAATTCACTCGTTCTTCCTATATTTGTTTCATCTTGATTCATTAGTGCCATGTCTTCTTTTTTTAAAAAAAACATCAATTCCTCCTGGATGGAACTTAATGAAACTTTTGCTTCTTCTGCTATATTTTGCTTTCACCTCAAACTGAAAAGTAGGCAGAAACATGCTTACGCACAGCCATTTCAGCAGCAAGGTTTATCAGTGATTAGATATAAACTTTTAAATAAGATATGGAAGGTGATCTGCATGTTCTTGAATTTTAAATCCTTCTAACCTCCTCATTTCAACCTGAACTACCTTATTCTTCCCATTTTTCTGTTTTGTTCTCCATTTGTTTAATTCCTATTCAATAGACTGTATTCAGTATCAAAGGATTATTTGATTCTCTCTTATGATTTGCAAATTTTCTTGTTTTCTTTCTCTTTTCCTTAGATCTCTTAGACTTTATTTGAAATATTTTTCTAATAAAGAGCTACATTTTTTGCTGATGCTCTGTAGAGTTCTGTTTCTTTAGAGTTATTCCATTAGAGCTTTATAACCTATATCATTATCAGAATACATTGCATTCAGATTTTTTTTAAAAAAAATAAAACCCTTTACGTAGTGGTGGGATTCAAATATGTGAACAACTGGTTCTCTATGTGGATGCTGCTTCCGGAAGTCCATTCTGAGCCTGGGCAACAAAAAATTAGCTACCGATTCTGCCGAAGTGGTGCGAACTGGCTGAATCCCACTACTGCCTTTACATGAGTTAGATTCTCTGAAGCAAATCATACCCATTCTCTAATGAATCATTTGTTACAGGAAAGAAAGCACTTTCATTTACTGCTACTGTAAAAGCAGCTCGTGTAAGATCATATGTAGGAATTTACTACTTTCTGTCAAGCACAAATGCCTAACAAATGGGGAATAAAAATGATTGAGAGATAATTTTTCAGTTTTTCTTTTTTAATTCAAACATTTATTTTAATTAACACTAAATAAAGTAAATTACTAAATGATACTAAATAAATGCTAAATAAATAAAATAAAGGTCTAGATCAGGGGTGTCAAACTGCCGCCTTATGGGCCGGATGCATCATCCGGAAGCCATGACCACCCTATTGCCAGGAATGGCAAACAGTCCTGATATGTCTCACAACCTCACGTGATGTCACGAGTTTGACATGTCTGGTCTAGATGAAAAAGAATTGGAAACTAAACGTCCTTTCCTTCCATCTTTCCTTCCAGATCCTCCCAGCTGCATTCAAGCTCTGAACTGCCATCTAATTCTGTATTTCCTGGTACTCAGTTATGTTCTGCTAAACTAACTTCCAGCTTTAAACTTTTAACATGGTGTTTATGTGTAAACTATCTGTAATGCATGGCTCAGGAATGAATTTTCAGCAGTATTGGTGAATTCTCACCATTTGTACAGAATTCTAGTATGAATATTGGTTGCTATTATTTTACACTTATCCCAGTAACATTGAATCTTGTTTCAGTCCAATTTCTTGTTCTCAGAGTTCTTAGCTAGAGGCACCATCATTGGCATCCGCAGCGATGATTTGTTTTCTTTAATTCTCACTTTTCCTTCCTCGCCCTGAAAAGTTTCTATTGAGTCATTCACAGTCCTCTTGCTTTACGCTCGAAAACTCAAAAGTAGATTTCTCCATCCTGATATTTTTGTCCTCCCGCATCTAAGGAGAGGGAGAGCTCTTTGGTACCTCCAAGTTTGCCACTGGATACGCATCAAGCGACACGGCATCTGTCAAGGGGAGCCTTCTCAGTCTTGGAAGATACACAAACCAGTTCTGTTCTAAAGTACCAGACAGATCATAATAATTCAGTAAATATGACAAGAGAAGATGAGGCAGTTCCAGGCAGAGCAAATGCTTACTTCAGTCAAGTAATAAAAAGAAAGAACTTTTTATATAACGTTTACCTCTTCCTTTCCATTCTTGCATGTTTGTTTTGCATTCAAATTGACTCTGTAGATTTATTTTATACAAAACAGAAACCAATACCAGAAACAGAAACAGAACAAGCTGCAGAGGTTGCTCTACGGGAAGCTTGGTATGAACAACATTAATTTCCAGCAAATCAAGCTTTTCCAACTGTGTCTGCAAATACTCTTCCCTCTTTTGGTCTTGAATATGGTTTAGGATTTTTTTTCCACTGATTTTCTCTCTCCCCCCCCATCCTTGAAAGTGTTATATCGTGTCATGCTGACTCTGGGAGAATTATAGGAAAAGGCCAATAAAAATACAAGAGATAGCATTCAGTATGGGAATTAGCATGCAGGGAGTGTTATTTTATCTTTCTCTTTTCAGATTTCTCATAGTCCCCTCAACTGAATAGCTAGGGAAACAGGTTTCCTGATTTTTCTTAGGTGTGGAAATCAGTAAAAAAAAAAGAGAGAGGAGGATTTGAAGATGATTATATCCATAAAAGTTTAATTCAGTAATCATTAAGATCTTAGGACTACTTGTCTTAGTTTATAATTATACCAATGGCTGTTAGCCCAAAGAATATTAATTCAATTTTAAGGTTATCTAGAAACATACATTGTGGTCTGCTATTGGTGACAATAGACTAGGGCTGCATTTATAGCTTAATTGTTCCTGGCATAAACTTTGCCTAGTATCACTTCTTTTAATAGGTACATTCTAGATGCTGTATTAATATTGGGAAACAAACAAGGACATCAATTCATTCTGCACCCTTTCTTCAGTGCCAGCAGGTATATCTCAGTCAGGGATAAATGTTCTGCAGATGAAGGACTGCATGGAGCCTTCAAACACTGATTTTACATTCCCTGACAGCCTCAAATCATACCACTGCAACTTAGCTGCATATTTTTTTTTTAATCTATATCGAGGTGTGATTTCCTGTAAGCATTAAGGGCTGAGTAGAATATCAATAACTTATTGGTAGTGGAGAAAGGGTTCCATAAAGTAGGGATATCACACCTAAATACAAAACAAAATAAAAACATTTTTGTAGGAGAAGGAGTAGCCAAATCTAGGCAAAGAGGAAAGAATCTAGAATCCCTATGTAACCATAAGTGAATAAAGTCCAACAAGGCACTGCAACCCCTAGACCATTTATTGTGGGGCCAGATGGATTATTGTATCTCCATTTTTGGTGGAAGAAAGGGCTTTGAAGTAGAACGACTGAACTGTGGTTCCTTCACCTTTGAGACAAGAGGTTTTGCAGCTTTCCACAATAACCAGACAGCTGGGCACAGGGAAATGTTCGAGATGTTGCATAGGATGTTAAAAGTTTTTGGAAGCATAAAATGGCAGCAGACATCAAAGGCTATGTATCATCTTGCCACATTTGCAGCAGGGCTAAATCCCACCAACAAAAGCCTGCAGGGCTATTACACCTACTACTTACAGCTCTCCTTCCCAATACCTGGCATTCAGTATCTCTGGATTTAAATTACTGATTTATCTCCAGGCCATGATTACACATCTATACTAGTCACAATGTACCTTTTAACCAAGATGGCTCATTTCATTCCTTTTAAGGGATTGTCTACTGTCAAAGAAATAGCTCAACTTTTTTTTTTTTTTGGACCATTTTCTTTCTCTATAGATCTTGGTTTGTCATTTGTACCTGCTCTTTCATTTTTAAAATTTGAGTCAGTTTCTTTTATATGTCCAATAAAGTGTCCTTTTTTCAAATTATTCTCCTGGCCTGCTGTTTGTAGTTCCACTTTTAGTACTTACTTTGCTTGTCAGAAAAAGAAATGCTCCACAATTTTCAGGGAAGAAAGGGGGACTTATGCAATGGTGGGATTCAGTCAGTTCATATCACTTTGGCAGAACTGGTAGCTAATTTTCTGTTGCCCAGGCCCAGAATGGACTTCCGGAAGTGGCATCACACAAAGAACTGGTTGTTGACATATTTGAATCCCACTACTGGACTTATCTAGGGATGTGGTGGCTCAGTGGGTTAGGACGCTGAGTTTGTCGATCAGAAGGTCAGCAGTTTGGCGGGTCGAATCCCGAGTGCCGTGTAACAGAGTGAGCGCCTGTTACTCATCCCAGCTTCTGCCAACCTAGCAGTTCCAAAGCACGTAAAAATGCAAGTAGAAAAATAGGGACCACTACGGTGGGAAGGTAACAGTGTTCTGTGCGCCTTTGGCATCTAGTCATGCTGGCCACATGACCACGGAGACGTCCTCGGACAAGCGCTGGCTCTTCGGCTTTGAAATGGAAATGAGCACCGGCCCCTAGAGTTGGAAACGACTAGCACGCATGTGCGGGGGAACCTTTACCTTTACCTTTTTACTGGACTTATCTGGTGGAATGTACTCTGGGTTTCCAGGAGGGCTGCTTTCCAGAGAGCAAAGAGGCAGCAAAGCTTAAAAGGTTTGGCTGGCAAGAAGAGGGTTAAAATAACTCTTTCCTAGCAGTCCCCAGAATATATCCAGCAGGATTCTGCCTGTAGGTGAAGAACAATAAAAGAACCTACTCAGAAATAACTGTTGCTGTTGTTGTTCTTGGTTCCTGGGGTCTGACAACTGAAGATGGCTCCATGGAAAGCAGAGCTGTCAGCTGCCACAGAAAGAGGAGCCAATGAATGGATCAGCTCCTTGAAGTTCCTTTTCAGATCAACCAGGATTGCCCACAAGAGGTGACTGATTATGATTTTGTTGATTATGATTTTGTTTACACTTCCACTTTTATGAAATTGGAAACTACCAGAATTACTTTGGACACAGAAATGAGTGGCATATAAATTTAATAAATACATTTAATAAATGAATGAAGGAATGAAGGAATGAATGAATGAATGATGTCTGAAGAACACTTTTGACCTCCACTTAACTTAGGAATTGGCTTTATTAGTATTCCTAGTCTCTTTATGTTCTTCTCATGTTTAGTAAAGGTGAGAAGCCTCCTCCTCTAGGCCTGCAAGATCAGGGACAGAAATGATTGGTTCTACCATGGAGTTAAAATTGGAAGTCATATGTATAAAACTTACCCCCACCATGTTTTCAGTTTTGAAGTTGAAAAAGTGCGTATGTATCTACAGTAGATTGAAGTCAAAGAAATATTAAATTAATTACATTGCCAGATTCGAACAAGTTATGCTTGAAAATTTACACTGGCACTTAGGTTGAATATCCATGCAAACTGGATGTCACATGGGAAGTATGAATACTATAGCCATATGACAATGTATAATATAATATATATAAATATAAATAAATAAATAAATAAATAAATAAATAAATAAATAAATAAATAA
>JAKJMR010000498.1:458906-477466 GCA_024449315.1 Daboia siamensis | reverse complement strand
AATAAATAAATAAATAAATAAATAAATAAATAAATAAATAAATAAATAAATAAATAAATAAATAAGTAAGTTGCAAAATGGTTTTCTTCAAGTAAGATTTTTCTCTCCCATTTTGTACCTATTTTCATATTGGATCAGTAGCAATACTGACAAGACCAAATCTATAGTTATCTTTCTACTTCATTCAGTGATTCTTATCAACATTTAAGAATATTTATGAAGTTATGTATCATTTTGATTTCCTTCAAAATAAGTAACACCTGGTAGTAAGGAGTAGACTTAGGCTGAAAAACTGAACATTGTATCAGGAGCTCACCATCAAGACAAATGTGCCTTGCCACAAACAAGAGATTAATATGAAAGCCATATCACAATTAATCAATTAATCAAATAGATGGGACATCTCATAATTTCTGGGACAGTGATGGCTAACCTTTTAGAAACCAAGTGCCCCCAATCTGCCACTGCTCTGCCCCCCCGCTCCTCCTGCCCTGCCTCCAGCCTGCCCCCGCCCACAGGGCCATCCACTGCCTCCAAGCCTGCCACAGATCACCCAGGCAACCCAGAAGTGCCATAGCAGCCATGCCCTCCGCCCACCCACCACAGCATCAATTGTGCACAAAAGAGGCATAAGGGCAAAGTCTTGTCCCCACTGTGCAGCTGCCATATCCTTGTCTGTGCTGTTCTGCACAGGCTGAGCTCAGGGGAGAGTATACTCCAGGGGTTGAGGGGGCTGCGGGATGAGGCAGGGCTGGGGCAACACACATGTGCCCACAGGGAGGGCTCTGAGTCCCACCTCTGGCATGTGTGCCATAGGTTGGCAACCACTGTCCTAGGAACTGGGGACACAGTCCTTCATTCAGACATATGAACAAATAACCAGGATTCCATATATAGAGAAGGATGCACAACTTATGTCTAGAGATGTTGAATACATAGACCAGTTCCCAAAAAATCTAATTCCAAATGTGATATCAAACAGAAATCCAAAAATATCATCATCAATTAGTTAAGAATGTAGAAACTATAGAGGCAAAAAGTTTATTCACTGCGGTCCTTTTTTTAGCAGAGCTTATATGCAAAAGTTGTACACATTTATTAAGAATCTCTAAGTCACTTTTTTCCCCTGAAGGATGTGTCACTAGCATCACATCTTTTAGGTCAGTGGTGAAGAACCTATGGCACGAGTGCCAGAGGCGGTACACGGAGCCCTCTCTGTGGGCACGCATGCCATTGCCCCAGCCTCACCTTCCCCCACAGCCCCTGCAGCCCCCTCTTCACCAGCACACCTCCTGGAGGAGAGTCACCCCCAGGTGCAGCCCGCACAGAGCAGCGCAGCGAAGCACATGGCAGCTGGGAAGCAGATGATGCTGTGGGGCACAGGTGGGCAGAGGGCATGGCCACCATGACACTGCAGGGCCACCTGGGTGATCTGCAGTGGGTCGTGGATGGCCCTGAGGGCGGGAAGGGTGAGGGCGGAGCAGGTCAGGGGTGGACAGGCGGACCAGGGCAGGGTGGTTTGTGGGCACTCTGTCTTTAAAAGGTTTGCCATCACTGCTTTAGGTAAAAAAACCGAACCACCTCCTCCCCCCAAAAAAACCCCATAAAAAAAGCTTTCTAAGCTGCCAAGGCAGGAAAAGAAGAAAGAATTAAGTAACTTATTCTTCTTATAAAGAGCCATCTGTATATGAATATATAAAACTCAACCAGTCTGGGAAAATCAGAGTCAAAACCTGTCACTGTCATTTTTGTTTTCAGGTAATTCCTATTTTTAATAGGGTTTTTTTTGCCTCATAGAAATGAGCTGTATAGTGTAAATTAAAAATATTTATTGAACCCCAAGAAAAGTTTTATGAAGAACCACATTTTATTTACTGAATTGTTGCAAAAAGGACTGCTGCATCTCCTTATTACTCTCCATATTATTTATCTTACATTTGTGAATCTGTTAACTCTTTTTTTCTCTCCTAATTTGGCTTTATTTTTTCTTCATTAGGTCACATTATTTTCCCTTGATATAATAATAAAATGCTAAATATTTCTATTCTATGCCTTTCATGCCTAATCCTCATTCTTATTTCACTTCTTTCAGTGCTTGACAACCCTATTTTTTTTTTTGCAACTTTGCCCAAGTTTCTTTTAACATCATATTCTTTGAAATAATATCTGGAGGGTTTTTTGTGGCCTATACTTAAAATAAATTCCATAAAAGTAACAGAAAATATTCAGTTTAGACGTAATAATTGATGATACATCAGTCTTCTGAAATGTTTGTCATCTTTATTAATAGCGAACAAAGTGTTATTTTCCCTTTATTCAATCATGCAGAAACACTTGTTATGTGTAATTTTAACATTAAGATGTAATACCTATTTCTGGTAAGAGGCTTTTTTTTTGTTTTTTCTAAAGGAAAAAAAATCTATCTGTAATCTTTTCAGGAAAAAAGAAATTTTACAGGATCTTTGAAGTGTAGAAAAATCCTGCTCAGAAAGGTGCATTAAATTACATTTATTGGAAATTGCTCAAATACATTATGTCTCCCACTCCTAGTTGCTTTAATATAAACTGAATTGGCTAAGTGCATTTTTATAATAGATGGCATCTCCTATTAAAGGTGGTTTGGGATCTTTAACCTCCTCCAATGTCTCAGACCTCTTACTGTGCAATTTCTTTAATATATTTTTGTTTTAATGTTTCTTTTATTTGCCTTGGCTCTAATGTCTTTATCTATATTATTATTATTCATATTTCCCATCTTCAGTATAGCATCCTATCATTAAATCTCTCTTCCATAATGGATGCCAAATCTCTGTATGGTCTTGAAGCATTTTTGTTTTAAAGAGAAAAAAAAAGGAAGGCATTATATTTTTTTTTGAATCACTTGCATTTAAAAAAATACTTGGATGCATGTGACTGCATCGATCATTCTTTCTCAAATTTCCACTTAGGACATTTAAGTATCCTCTTAGGCATTCAGTTATTTAGTTATACTGCTGATCACCATATTTTAAAAAAATGTTGGATAGTTTTAATTTAAAAGAAGAACAGATTCTTAATATGTTATTCTTTAATTTGATAAAAAAAAGGTAGAACTTATACTTGTCTTGCCAAAATCTGTGTAGAAAGAATTCAAGCACGCTAGAAATAGGTCAGTATCTGTGGTTTTAAACATTAAGGCCCTTTCTTCATCTTTATTGGTGAGATTTATATTCTGCCTTTTGTACTGAAGCTCCAACTGACATTTATATCTTCTTCCCCCAGAAAAAAAGAACCTAACATCACTGACTGGGTTTCTGTAACTGAGAATGGTCTATATAACTTGGATTTCTCCTCTCCCAGTCCAACATGTTAAACACTATCCAGCATAGGATTTCAAATACAAATGGAAAATACAGGTAGTCCTCGACTTACGACTACAATTGAGCTCAAAATTTATGTTGTTAAGTGAGAAATTTGTTAAGTGAGTTTGCTCCACTTTATGACTTTTCTCACCACGTTTGTTAAGTGAGCCAGTGGTTAAATTAGTAACATGGTTAAGAGCCTTGGTGGAGCAGAGGGCTAATGCCTCCTTAAGTAATACCAGCTGCCTGCAATTAGTGCAGGTTCGAGTCCCACCAGGCTCAAGGTTGACTCAGCCTTCCATCCTTCCGAGGTAGGTAAAATGAGGACCCAGATTGTTGGGGGCAATTAAGCCTACTTTGTAATAATGCCGCTTGGGGTGTGTGTGAAAGCCCTAACAAGCAGGCATATACATAGAATGAAGGCTACTGCTAAGCTTGTAAGCCGCCCTGAGTCTTCGGAGAAGGGCGGGATATAAATGTAATAATAAAAAGGGGATAATAAAAAGGGTCACAAAAGGGGATCACACGACTCCGGGACACTGCATCCGCCATAAATGTGAGTCAGTTGTTAAGCATTCAAATGTAAATCATGTGACCGTGGGGATGCTACAATGGTTATAAGTCACTTTTTTCAGCAATGTTGTAACTTTGAACAGTCACTAAATAAACTGTTGTAAGTGAAGGACTACTTGTAGTTCAAAGTAATATGCTAGAACAGTGGTAGCAAACCTATGGCACAAATGCCAAAGACGGCACTTGGAGCCCTCTCTGTGGGCATGCACGCACGCATGCCATTGCCCCAGCCCTGCTCCCCTCACAGTCCCTTCCTCACTAGCAGCCCCCACAAACGAGAGTCACCTCTAGATGCAGCCCACATGGAGCAGTGCAGCCAAGCACATGGCAGCTGGGCAGCAGATGATGCTGCGGGGCATGGGCAAAGGGCGTGGCCACCATGGCACTGCAGGGCCACCTGGGTGATCTGCACTGGGCTGTAGATGGCCCTGAGGGTGGACGGGGTGAGGGCAGAGCAGGGCAGGGTGAGGTCAGAACTGGGTAGGGTTGGGTGGGCGGAGAGGGGGCAGGGTGGTTTTTGGGCACTCAGTCTCTAAAAGATTTGCCATCACTATGCTAGAACATACATTCTGGAGGGAAAAGGTGGTATTTAAATAAATTAAAGGTAGTTAAGCCCAGAGCTTTTTCTGTCATAGAACGCTCAGAACGGAGTTCCAGCTCCTTTTTTGGATGGAACCTTGTAGGGTAGGCAAGGCGGGTTGTATGACATGTGTGAGTTCCAGCATCTTTTTTTTTTTTACAAAAAAAGCACTGCTGTAACTCTTAAGACACAACTATTTAAATATGAGCCAGCTACAGCCACCAAAAATTCCAAGTCAGTCCTAAAATGCATTAACAGAGGGGTAGAATCAATATATCAAGTGTGCGACATGGAATCTCAACCCTTTGTGATATCCCAAAGACCAGAGTGGGCTTCTGCAATTATTCCCAAAACATGTCCCTACTTTGTCTGGGCCAGGGGTAGGCAACCTTGGCTCTTTTATGACTCGTGGACTTCAATGCCCAGAATTCTTGAGTTAGCATGGCTGACTCAGGAATTCTGGGAGTTGAAGTCCACAAGTCATAAAAAGAGCCAAGGTTGTCTACCCGTCTGGACCATCCCATAGAGGGCCATGTTCATGCTTGCCTGCATACCCACCCCTTAATTTTTTGTGGGCCCCTGACATCCCTGCATTATTGTCTAATAAATAAATATTCTTTTAAACCATTCTCCAGAACAATGGACAGATAGGCAAGTAGCAAAAAGAAAGCAGATAATTACTGAGAGAGCAGGGACAATATAAGGGAGGAGTTAAAAGGCTGAAAAAAAAGAGAAACTGGGTATAGAGACTTTCAGGGATGATGTCATAGGTTAAAAAAACTGATTCATGATTAGGGAAAAAAGTAGGACAATATGAAAGATTGTGGAACAAAGAACAAACAAGATCAGACAAGAATAGCAGGATAAATCCAAGTCTCCTACTCTCATTTCTTTAGATAAATCCACTTAAACAAATTTGAACTGAAGAATAAGATACTAATGCTCACCAAGCACTCATATGAAGGGCTTCTTCGGAGATGAGAAAATATTTTTACTAACATGTATATTTATTTCAAAGAGCTCACATCGCTAAACTATTATTCATTTTGCTCACATATGAAAGAAAAATGGCAAAAAATGTTTGAGAAGCTGCAAAGCCAGAAAAATCTATTAAACTAGGTATCTTCAAAACAATTTAAAGGCATCAGATTGGATTCAACATCTCAAGTGATTTAAACACTCAAGTTAAAGGCATTATTCAATCAAATTTCCCAGTACAGAAATGATATATAATATTAAAGGAATGCACTCAAAACTAATAAAAACAATAGATATAATTTTTTTTCCTCGGTTTCTTTATTTACAATATATTGAAGAAAAATGGGGAATAGAGAGAAATTGTCAGCCCATATTAGAAACACAATCTTTGTGTTTTAGACCATTTCCATATAATATTAACTAGGATATTTTTTTAAAAAAGAGAGAGTAAAAAAATGGGTATAATTGTGTAGCATTATTGTGTAGCTGTTGAGAATAACAGATACATTTTAAACTGAGCATGAGGGACTCAAAGCAATTCTTTCCACAGGAATTTTTTTTTTTAAAAAAAAAATGAATTGGAAGCATTAGAAAGACATTGACAAATGACTGAATAGTGGCTTAAAGATACATTGATTCTTTGAGCATGCACTTATTTTGGTATATATAACTTCATTATGAACTCCAATGGATACAGAATTTTAATTGAGGGGTACTTTCCATTTCCATCATAGGTTAACGTAATCCATGGATTGCCTAAAATCCTCAGCTCCCTTTTGGATTCCTCAGAGAAAACCGTTATCTTTGAAATTTGGTGGCAATATACTGAAATGCTGCAGAAAGGTTTTTGTAGCTAATTTTTTTACAAAATAAAAATAATAGATGTCTTAAGCCTTGGTGGAGCAGTGGGCTAATGCCTCCTTAAGTAACACCAACTGCCTGCAATTAGTGCAGGTTCGACTCCCACCAGGCTCAAGGTTGACTCAGCCTTCCATCCTTCCGAGGTAGGTAAAATGAGGACCCAGATTGTTGGGGGCAATAAGCTGACTTTGTAATAATGCCACTTGGGGGGGGGGGGGGCGAAAGCCCTAATAAGCAGGCATATACATAGAATGAAGGCTATTGCTAAGCACATTAATTTGTGCTTTAAAATTGTAAGGCGCCCTGAGTCTTTGGAGAAGGGCAGGATATAAATGAGATTAAAAAAAAAAAAGCCTCCAAGGGACTTTACATAGCTTTTCTGTCTTTGTTTTATATACTCCTCCATTCAGGCCCACCCATTCCAGATACCTCAACTTCTTTGATCATACCTTTGGAGACCCAAAGACTGGGGGGGGGGGGAACCTGTGGAGAAAATAAAGAGAGCAGAACTCCAAACTCCAAAAGGATGTCTATCTTTGTTCTAGAGAAACACAGGTGGCTATTATATAGTCATTTGAAACGTATCTAGAATTAAACTTTGTTTCTGTGGAAACATCGGTATATCTATACAATAATTCTGTACTTGAGAAAAATCCGAAGTTTTTTTTTTAATTTCTGCAGAATTTCTTTGAGTCAATTTGTGAAAACTGACCACATTCACTTTTCTGAATTTAGAAACCAAAAAAGTGTTACGTGAAAGAGAAGTAGAAGATTGGAAAAGACAAAGGGCTAAGTGCAGAACATTTTCAAGTCAACCTTATTAAACCTTTTCTTCTAAATTAACCTCACATGAGTACCCAGGACTGAAAAATATCCTCTTACCAAAAAGAGGCAGAAATTTGAAAAAGCTATTATCTGGGGATTCCTTTTCTCTTCTCAAATTATGCAAGTTTTCCTTCAGAGTTGGGACAGAGGGGAAAAAATGTATGCTATGCATCCATCTTCCCAAACTGTTATTAGTCAAGAAAGCAATATATGTGATGGATGTTCTCTTTAATCAGACTGTCAGTAAACACTGCAATAATAGCTACTGAATGCACTTTTACGTATGTATACATAAGGTATTTTAAAATTGTTACTCTACCTCTGCTGGTTTGGTTTCCAAAATCTGTATTGTATGTAGTATTTTTCAAACTATAACTAGTGCAGGCTTTGGAATTTTATATTTTGCAAGGGAGTCTCCTTATCAATCAAAGATAAGGGAGTATTTGCTTTATGGATTATTTTTCTTATCAGACCGGTGTGTTGAAACCATTCCTTCCAGATACATACTTATCTATGCTATTTAATTTTTCATATTCATATTTATCTGAATAACAATAAGGATTTAAGAGCTATTGACTTCTACCCCCTTCAATCAGTGCAACTCACTCAGAAGTGTTTGCTGTTGCTTCTTATAATCTGTTAGTAAACTGTGCATCCTTATTATGGGGAATTAAATCAATTAACTGTTTCTTCATCCCATGTTGCATCCCCAGCTGTTATCTAAAATTCATAGTGAATCAAGATGTTTTCTGAACCAGGCATTCAAGTAGGAGAATTTCTTATGAATCAACAGAAAAAGGTTTAACATATTGCTATGCTGCATTTTGGTGATATCCGTTTGTTCTCCTAAGTACAGAAATTAAGGTCAGCATAATATAATAAGAAAAAAATAAATTCTTCATTTTCTTGTTCTCTCTCTTATACTGGAATAGAAAACCTTTAATTCACATCCATGAATTGTACAGGATAAAGCCCTCTACTACAATAACTAGGGTTATGTAGACTGTGATATATAGACAACAAATATTACATCTGTTTTGGATAACTGGGGGAAAAAGAGTTGTCTGTCTACTGGTATATTTATTGCTTCCATAATGTTAAGTCTGGGAAGATCTTCCTTTCCCTAAATAAGTGCCCTTCAAATGTATTGCTTTACAGCTCTGATTACTACTCAGCTAGTATGAGGAATGAAGGGACGTGGTGGCTCAGTGGGTTAGGATGCTGAGCTTGTCGATCAGATGGTCGGCAGTTTGGCGGGTTGAATCCCGAGTGCTGTATAACAGAGTGAGCGCCTGTTACTTGTCCCAGCTTCTGCCAACCTAGCAGTTCGAAAGCACGTAAAAATGCAAGTAGAAAAATAGGGACCACTCCGGTGGGAAGGTAACAATGTTCCATGTGCCTTTGGCATCTAGTCATGCCGGCCACATGACCACGGAGACATCCTCGGACAAGCATTGACTCTTCGGCTTTGAAACGGAGATGAGCACCGGCCCCTAGAGTCGGAAACGGCTAGTACGCATGTGCGGGGGAACCTTTACCTTTACCTTAGTATGAGGAATACGTGCTTGCTGGCCAGCTAATATGGAAACCATTAACTGATTTAAAGTCCATACAAGGAAAAGATTTTAAATTAAAACTAACAAGGAGAAAAATGATGGGACACACCAAAGTCTTCCATTTGTTGAAAGACTGACAGCTGTTGGAATCCAGAAAGAAACTCATTTTTAAATATACTTGTTATATGAGTCAAAGAAAATTATGTAAGGATATGTACAGTCCATGTGTATTGGGTCACAGCCTTAAAATTAATGAAGATGATTGCAAAATGATTTTCCTGACTGCAGAATAACCACTATATAAACAGTGTTGACCTATCTTTTAAGGCAGGAGAGTTGGAGGAAGTAGCAAATACAACTAATGATGGCTTCCATTCATTTTTAGTCAATTGCTTCAAGTGTGCCAATAGTGGATATTGCTGACTTTTATTTATCCTATTCTCTGTAAGATGCCCCCTTTGCCAAGCTTTCTGCTTACAGTAGAAACTACTGTTCATATATCTCAATATCTTCCTAGAGCCAGCATTGTAGAGTGTAAGATTCAAAAAGGATATGAAAATTGAAGAATATTGTTCAGAATACTGCTCAAACAGTGGGGAAAAAATAACTAGGTGAAAAATTGCATAATTCACTAAGCAGCTGCATGTTTTAGAACTGCTTTGCGCTTATTACTTTATATTCTGCACCAGCACACTCTGACTGGTGTTCCAGCATTGAGCAGGAAGGTTTTGTTAACATATGATTTCTTCCCAAATGAGGTTGAATGAGTAACTGAATTAATTCTTTAGATTCTTTGGAGAGGAACTCATTAGAAGTCTCATTTTTTAGATCTAAATGAAAAAATATTATGTCAATTCATTATTCAGAATTATTCTCAGTGACTGATTTGATCAACTGAAGCTGGTAACATGTCTTCTAGCATTAGCTAAAAGCCTTGCTTGGTGTTTCAAATGAAATGCATTCAATGTGCAAGGGAAGCAAAATGTAAGCAACGGTGCTATAAGAAAATAACAATACAGTATCTTTTAGGATATAAACATGGCTTTGGTTTTTCAAAACCATACAGGGGGAGGGGACTGAATTACGATGAAAATATTTTAAAGAGATTAAAATGAGTTAATTGTTTGATTACCTTGATCAAATTGATAGATTCTAGGGGAAGTTAATTTAGAAATTAATTGTGATGTACAGTATTCCAGGGATGAGTGAGTGAAGAATGTTGGAGTATTTGCTAAGAATTCACCTTTGGCGTCTAGTCATGCTAGCCACATGACCACGGAGACGTCTTCGGCTGGCTCTGGCTCTTTGGTTTTGAAACGGAGATGAGCACCGGCCCCTAGAGTCAGAATCGACTAGCACGCATGTGCAGGGGAACCTTTACCTTTACCTACACATATAAATTAACAATATTCACAGTAGGGTCACTCAAAGCATGAAGCTAAAGTAACAGACACCTATATTGGACAGATGTGATGCAAGAAAAGACCAAAGGCAGAATAACAGAGTTGGAAGGGATCTTAGAGGTCTTCTAGTCCACCTCTACACAAGCAGAAGACCCCATACCATTTCAAACAAGTGGCTGTTTGGTGTCTTCTTAAAAGCCTCCAGTGATGGGAACACCCACAACATCTGAAGGCAAGATGTTCACACTGGTTAATTGTTCTCACTGTTACGAAATTTCTCCTTAATTCTAGTTGCTTCTTTTCTTAATTAGTTTCCATCCACTGTTTCTTGTCTTGCCTTCTTGCCAAAAAAATCCTCACAGCTGGTTTGAAAGAAGACAATTGTGATTTTAAATTGGAGGATGAAACATCAATAACCTAGATATGCTGATGAACTACTCTGTGGCCAAAAATTGAAAGGATCTATGTGCTAGAGCAGGGGTAGGCAACCTTGGCTCTTCTATGACTAGTGGACTTCAACTCCCAGAATTCCTGAGCCAGCCATGCTGAGGGGAAAGGGAGAGGTTTCCAAGCTGAGCCATGCTGGCTCAGGAATTCTGGGAATTGAAGCCCACGAGTCATAAAAGAGCCAAGGTTGCCTACCCATGTGCTAGAGTAATAAAACTTAAGGAGGAACAGACTGGTTCACACTGCAAGCTTACTTTTTCCCTATAAAGACTTACAAAATCAGGAGAATTTGGGACATAGCTGTAATTACCTTTTGTTGTCATTCTATTATATAATAACGTGTGATTTTTTTCACCTTTTGTTTTTGCATATGCTGTATTGTTCATTTTTATGTTATGTTTTTATTTTGTTTATTTTATGTATACCTGTTTTATATGTCATAAAGGTAAAGGTTCCCCTGCACATGCGTGCTAGTCGTTTCTGACTCTAGGGGCCGGTGCTCATCTCCGTTTCAAAGCCAAAGAGCCAGCACTTGTCCAAGGACGTGTCCGTGGTCATATGGCCGGCATGACTAGACACCAAAGGTGCACGGAACGCTGTTACTTTCCCACCGTAGTGGTCCCTATTTTTCTACTTGCATTTTTACGTGCTTTCAAACTGCTAGGTTGGCAGAAGCTGGGACAAGTAACAGGCGCTCACTGTGCTACGCAGCACTCGGGATTCGACCCGCCAAACTGCCGACCTTCTGATCGACAAGCTTAGCATCCTAACCCACTGAGCCACCGCGTCCCTTTTTTATATGTCATAATAGATTAATAATTATTTGCTGCCTTGTAAGTCAAAGAAGCATTGTCTATTTTCACCAAGGAGCAGAAACCTGTGTTAGTCACTCCAATAGAAAACAAACAAATCCATCACCAGTTTTAAATAGACACTCCTTTTCCACCACTTCATTAGAATGACTTTGATGTGTTGTATGATCCTAGGCACAGATAAATAACTCACAAAATGCCATTTCGGAGAGGTCGATGAAGGACTTCTTCTCCTCCCCTATGCCAACGGGATGCCTTTTCATTTCATCCTTTTCTATTCTTTGTTCATTGTTCATCTGTCACCAGGCTGCACAGTTTACAAATGCTGTTATGGCAGGTAATGGCAGTGGTGAATAAGAGCCCCAACAATGTGAAATCTATCATGTTTTTGCCAAGCAGCAGCTTGAAAACTCTATTGAAATACCCGACTGGGGCTGATCCTAAGTTTAGATAACATTTGAGTTAGAAAAGATCAATTTCTTTTCCCCCTGCTATTTATTCTGAGAGGGTTATTCTTTGCATTTCTCATCTTTTGTCTGGAGGAAGGTAGCTGAACTTCCCAGGGCTCATGACCAAATCAATTATAGCTGGCTGCAAAAGTTGCTTATGGAGAGAGGAAGAGAGACTATGGGATGTATCATAGCAGTATTTGGCATTTGGGTGACCTTATGCTAAATAGCACTCGGATCAGAAGCTAGGGCAATGATTCTGCTTTGGAAAAGAAGCCAACAAAACAAAACAGATCATCTTCTTCCTAATGAGAAGAAAAAAAAGGTCTTAGCTTCCTTCCTTATTCTTCTCCAATGTGAATGATAACTTCTCCAGTGTCAAAATGCTAGCATTCCAGGTTTTGGTATTGTTCTCTGCAACAAACATGTTAAGAAATGGTTACTTATTTCTTAACAATCCTCTAGCTGCATTTCAGAACACAGTGCAATAAACAACGATACATTTGGATATTCAACAATAAAGGTAAAGGTAAAGGTTCCCCCGCACATGCGTGCTAGTCATTTCTGACTCTAGGGGCCGGTGCTCATCTCCATTTCAAAGCCGAAGAGCCAGCGCTTGTCCGAGGACGTCTCCGTGGTCATGTGGCCGGCATGACTAGATGCCAAAGGCACACAGAACACTGTTACCTTCCCACCATAGTGGTCCCTATTTTTCTACTTGCAGTTTTACGTGCTTCTGCTAGGTTGGCAGAAGCTGGGACGAGTAACAGGCGCTCACTCTGTTACGCGGCACTCGGGATTCGACAATACTCTTTCATAGATTTATGGATTCAGATATAACCCTGTACATATTGTTAATATGGTTCCAAATCTAAACCTTCTGTAGTTTTATTATTGTTTTAGAAGGAAACAGAGCTACTTCGGAATGAGGACGGAAAGAGAGTGGTTTGAGTTTGTGACTGATTAGCTTCTATGATTTAACCAGAGTTCTCAAATTGCAATGTTTTGAAAGACAGATATTGATGACATGTACAGTATACAATGACACTTCTAATATTGAACAGTGGGATCTGGAATAGTGTAGCATTATGTATTTTTTCTTGAGAAATACTCAAATCTTTCTGCCTAAGCTACCATTTCTTCTGTACCCCACCACATGTATCCATATCCTAAACTTTGAGCAACTGAATTTAAATTGTGATTGGAAACACACATCCCAAATGCTTTAAACCGTTTTAACTCATTATAATTATCCTACCATCTGCATTTCTCTTTGAGTATAATGTGAATTTTGATCCTCAGAGTTAGTCCGTGGTATATTTTTCATTTGTTGTTTTTGTTGTTGTTGTTGTTTATTTTATTTATTTATTTATTTAATTTTATTTATATACCGCCCTTCTCCCGAAGGACTCAGGGCGGTGTACAGGGCAAATATAAATATACAAAATACAAAAGTTAAAAATGAATTAAATATGCCCAGATAAATACAAATATACCCAAGTAAAATGCAAACATTAAAAAACACCCATCCCTCATCAGGCCAGGCCGGCTTGTATGAATAAAAACGTCTTCAAATCGCGACGGAAGGAGCGAAGGTCGGGCGCCGTCCGGAGCTCAACCGGCAGCTGATTCCATAGCTCCGGGGTGCCCACAGAGAAGGATCTCCCCCTGGGGGCCACCAATCGACATTCTCTGATCGGTGGCACCCTGAGGAGACCCTCTCTGTGGGAACGCACAGGGCGGAGGGAAGTTGATGCCGGCAGCAGGTGGTCCCTAAGGTACTCCGGACCCATGCCATGGAGGGCCTTAAACACCATTACCAGTACCTTGAATCTCACCCGGAAGACAACTGGCAACCAATGCAGCTCACGGAGCAAAGGTGTTACATGGGAGTATCGGGAGACCCCCAACACAACTCTCGCGGCTGCATTCTGTACCAGTTGGAGCCTCCGAGTGGTCTTCAAGGGCAGCCCCATGTAGAGAGCATTGCAGTAGTCAAGGCGAGAGGTCACGAGCGCATGAGTGACCGTACACAAAGCATCCCGGTCAAGATAGGGCCGCAACTGATGCACCAGGCGGACCTGGGCGAAGGCCCCCCTAGTCGCAGCCACCATGTGATCTTCCATAGTAAGCTGTGAATCTAGGAGGACTCCCAAGTTGCGAGCCCTATCTACGGGGGGTAATAGTTCACCCCCCATGGAGAGTGATGGGATATTCTGAATATCCCGGGATGCAGGTATGCACAGCCACTCGGTCTTGTCAGGGTTGAGTTGAAGTCTGTTACTCCCCATCCAGACCCGGACCGCCTCCAGGAAACGAGACATCACGTCGAGGGCATCACTGGGGTGGTTTGGGGTAGAAAGAAAAAGCTGGGTATCATCAGCATATTGATGATACCCAACTCCAAAACCACGAATGATCTCACCCAGCGGTTTCATATAGATGTTGAACAGGAGGGGTGAGAGGACCGACCCCTGAGGAACTCCACAAACGAGAGACCTCGAGGTCGACCTCTGTCCCCCTGCCAACACCGACTGCGAACGTCCCAAGAGATAGGAGGAGAACCACCGCAACACTGTGCCTCCCACTCCCAATCCCCTGAGACGCCGCAGCAAGATACCATGGTCGATGGTATCGAATGCCGCTGAGAGGTCTAATAGGACTAGGACAGAGGAACATCCCCTGTCCCGGGCCCTCCAGAGATCATTCACCAGAGCGACCAATGCCGTCTCCGTGCTGTACCCGGACCTGATAGAGGACAAAATCAATTCTTCCCAATCTGAAGTCACACCTTACATACCATGTAATATACTCAAACAAATAAACAACAGACCTCTGAAATACTGTGCATATTTAAAAAATATAGGTAGCTAAGAATTGAATTTCTGGGTTCTTGCTGCTCTCTGAGTATAGTTTTCTGCAGATGTTTTATTATCAAGCTATCAGTGCATGGGGGAATGAAGTTTGCTGGTTACTTATATATAATAGCTTCTTTGCCAGTCTAGGGGTTTGGGTTTTTCCTTCATTTCTTGATTAATATTTTTTTTCTTCCCAAATTGTTTGTCTGGTGCTGTTTCTGACTTACAGAAGTCTTGTTTGCTGGAGACTGCAGGCTCTGAGCTGTTTCTTTCCTTCCTTGACATTTAATTGTATTTTATAAATGTTGATGGTGTTTATATGTTTCTGTGGGTGGCTAATTTGTCAGAAAGACAAGCCATTTCCTAGTATTTTTTTTTTATTTAACCTGATCTAAAAGGTCAACATTTTAGTTGAATTGGATTCAACTAGATGTGGCTGAATTAGTTTATGTGACAAGAGATTAGGAGATTTTGATAATGCCTTTTGGCTGCCTGTTGATGTTTGTGGATGTTTTCTGCAAATCTTCTCCCTGTCTAGCCTAAATAACGCCTATTATACTCTCCATGGTATAATGATTCCTGTTCGTTTCTTTTTTGGTTATTGGGTCTTTTGGTTGGCTTAAGAAGTTTTGGAAGGATTTTTTTTGGTTTGACTGTTACAGCACTGCCAAGTGGTTGTAGTAGTCTGTTGAAGCGTGTTACCCTTCTCATAGATTGTGATAGTTGTGTTGCAGTAGATTGTGTAGCTGAGTACTTTTTAATAAAGTTTAATGGGTATCCATTGCATTAGAGGTTGCATAGATTGCTTATTTCTTCTCTCTCTTTTTTTGCAATTCTAGGTTACTGAACAAAACAAATTAGGCATTTTTTTTAAAGAAAAAGAACAAAAAAAGCACTTAACTCAAACACTTTTGCCTGAAATGTATTGCTGCTAGTTTGCTCTTATTATTCTTGAAAGATTGTGTGATTTTGCCTGAAGGGGATCACTACACCACCTTCTTGCTATTCTTCTTCTCTCTTCCTGTATTTTCTTTTCTGAAAAATCAAGCTTCACAATCCAAATTAACAACTTTTATGAAGCAGCTATTTTGGAACTTGATGCTGTTGTATGCAAAAGACAAGTAATTGCTTTGTAAGGGTTTTTTTTATAAATAGCATCTTCATCAAAGCTCTGCACAAAAATACCCTTCTGCATATGCAAAAAACAAACATCTGGTTCCTAGAACAATTTGTCAAGACTTTAAATATCCTCCCCTCTACCCTTTCTCTCTCACCCACACCCAGGGTTTAATTATTCACAGGCAGATTTTTTTTTTTTTACCTGAAAAAATGTGTGAGTTCTGTAGCAATCAGATTTAGTTGGTAGAGATATGGAATAATGGTGGAATAAGAACTGGAAAAATTGTTCATTGTTGCAACTAGAAAAAAATTTATTTCATAAATGCACAGAGCTTCAGTTAAGTCACATCCTGAATTAATGAGAGAATTAGAAGAAAAACCATTTTGTTGCACCTAGATTTTATCTTTACAAGGATAATCTTCTCTATCTTATGCACAAAAAGTCTTGTGGAAAACAGAAAGACAAGGTAAAAATGAAAGACCTTAATGCAATCCTTCAATGAGCCTCTGATTTGTTTGACAGGAAAGAAAAACGAAACACAACCAAACTTTCATTAAAGTTGGTATGATCATTCTGACATTAGTAAACTCGTAATGACTTTTCCTTAATTGTAGTAAATGTGAAAATAAATAAAAGGCATATATAGTTTTTCTCCTGGCCTTGCCTACTTTTCTGGAATGACCCTGTTACATCACAATTATATCACTCAAATGCATTCTTAGCTTTCAGCTCACCGATGTACATCCCAAGAAATTGGTGAGAGGAAAAAGCATAAGGAAACATTGGTATATGTTTGTATTTGAATGTTATATGTATTTTTGCTGATCTTATCAAGAGTGTATCAGCTCTAAAAACTAAGCTGATATTTTTGCATTTGTTGCCTTACATCAGGGGTGTCAAACTGCCGGCCCACAGGTCGATTTCATCATACCGAAGCCGCGCCCACCCTATTGCCAGCAATGCAAAAAGAGTCACGTGACGTGGCGAGTTTGACACCAGTGCCTTATATGATGATAAAATATAACAAACAGGGCTCATCATGAAATAAAAGTAATGGTAACTTCATGGATGATGTTGCTAGTGTAATTGCTGCAAAAACATTTAGCCATATAGCAATTTAAAAAGAAATAAACTGCAGAGATGAACTCTTCCATCAGGGTAATTTTTCATAATCTTTTCAACACTAGAAAAGGAACTTGATAATGGCATTAACAAATGTATCAAGCATTTTGCTGCTTATTGCTCTGTGTTTAATATTTTTCTCATTAATACATCTTGCAGCCACATAGTGAAAAGTAGTGGAGGTCACTGGCAAAGAGATGGCATCTTTCCTTATATTGATGATAACGGATTTTGGGTTGAAATAGATTCAGCTCTGAAGAAAAAGCAACATTTCTTGAGCATGAAGCATGTAGAGGCTTATTTTACATTTCACTTGAAATTTATTGTCTACCACTTAATACTATGTCTATTTCATAATAAATTACTGTCTTATGAAATTAATTCATCTGTGTTTTTCCATACCTGACTTTTTTGTCTGTTTTTTTTTAAAAAAATATGTTCTCTGATTTGCAAAACTTAAGTTTTAAGTTTGCCTGTTAAAGGCTGCCTTCTCTATGATTTAATCTTTTGAAGGGGAGACAGTGGGGCTGGAAAAAAAAAACAATTTCAGGAGAAAATGGAATTGCTCATAATAATGTAAATAAAATAATGAATAAACTGATACAGCCATTCACTCTCTCGCCACCTTTTTGACCTCCTCTTTTGTCTCTAGTAAGCATCAGTTTTGCCAAATAATTAGGTAGCTCTTAGTAGATAACTGAACTAATTACTTACTGAAATCTATTGAAATCAAGATGGAGCATACATATAAATTTCAACAGCAGCAGTAAGAAAGGAATATCCTTCTATCTCTTGTCTGGGTTTATAACAGAATAATAGAGTGGGAAGGGACTTCGGAGGTCTCCTAATCCAGCCCCCTGATCAGGCAGGATATCCTATACCAGGGGTAGGCAACCTTGGCTCTTTTATGACTCGTGGACTTCAACTCCCAGAATTCCTGAGCCAGCCATGCTGAGGAGAAAGGGAAAAGTTTCCAAGCTGAGCCATACTGGCTCAGGAATTATTATTTTTTTAATTCCATTTATATCCCGCCCTTCTCCGAAGACTCAGGGTGGCTTACAAGCTTAGCAATGTTGAATTGAAGTCCACAAGTCATAAAAGAGCCAAGGTTGCCTACCCCTGTCCTATACCATTTCAAACAAATGGTTTTCCAATCTCTTCTTAAAAAACCCCAGTATTTTGAGCACCCACAACTTTTGGTTCAAAGGTATTTTATTTCAAAGGTATCTGACTGGAAACTGTAAGAACAAAATGGTGGATTAAGGTGGGCCTTAGTCTTATCCACAAGGACTATTTTTATGTTTTTATATTGTATTTTAAAGCAAAGGAGATGACAGCCATACTTCTCTACTTCCCCATTGTCTCATACCTCTGCAATAAGCATGGCAAGCTAAAGCCAAATTAAACAAATTAATCAAATAGAATATATGATGCTTTCCCTTCAGGTTTCCGTTCGTTAATTGCTAGGAATGCAACATGCAGGTAGTATGTCTTTCTCCCTTAGCACATTTGGATCAACCCATCTGACTCCTTTGGGAACAGTTTTAAATTACACCAATAGGAACTTTTAATCTAATCTAATTTTAATCATATTGTGTTCAGGGTGGAATGGTCTATTGTGTTCAGGGTGGAATG